>JAUMHR010000056.1:9839496-9856768 GCA_032361145.1 Enteromius fasciolatus
GTTTCAAAGTTTACAGATAGATGGCTAATGTGTGTGCCATTGATATGTTCAGTGTTCATGTAAACTGTTTAATAAACCATTCTGGCACTTCATTAGTTTAGTTTTTCCTGTAAGTGATTCAATAAATACTGTACCGTACCATTCATACCGAGGTATTACTGTACCGTGAAGTTTTGATACCGTTACATCCCTAATATTGATAAATAAACATTAATGATATAAAGCAGTAGGAGAACTATACCTTTACAAACATACTTATATAGGTATGACTAGTAGTACACTTAAAAATGTGTATTACAGGTTCAGTGTAGCTACATCAAATCACTCAAACTGTTTTCTTCTCTAACATTTCCTTTAGATGCTTTCAAAATGCTTCTTAGTCAACTGATTTCTGACACACTTTCTTTGTATATTTAGACTCCAGATTCTGAAGGACCATTTTACATACTCGCTTTACGTCAACGTATGTCGCTCTCTGTTTGAGAAGGACAAACTGCTCTTCTCCTTTTGCCTCAATGTCAACCTGCTTAAACACAACAAGCTCGTGAGTAACTGCCTCCACTCGCACACAGCTGTGATTTATTGAATCAGTAAGCTAAGGCAAGACAGTACTTCATCTGATAAATAATAGCAAGAATGAAGAGGTTACTCTCACACAAGGCCTCTTAAGGTTAATGACTTGCATGCATCAGTCTGACAATGTTTATATCTTCCCTGTTTTAAATGATCCTGCTACATTCGGCCATATAAACACAAGTTTTACCGGTTTAATCGAAGTTTAAGTGATTTATAATGTGTTCTTCACACTGGCTCTCCATGCCTGAGCTGCTACACAAGTTGCAAGTGTCTGTCATCTATTTATTGCGCTGTCAGTAGTTTTGTCAGCTCCTGAATCAAGTGGTGTGGGAGTGATGCACCAGTACATTTATTTTCATAGACTGCGGCTTGCTTTTCTGGCGGCAACTTTAAAACTCATTCACTGTTACGCTGTTCTTTTGAGTTGGATATTTAATCAAGCACAGCTGCTGAAAAACAAAGTGTGTCAAAACTAAGTGAAGGAGAATTTTCATTGCAGATATAACTGAATGACATTATTCATGAACAAATTTCCACCTTCTGTTCTTTTCTCTTTCAGGTGGATGAGAAAGAATGGCGTTTTCTCCTGACAGGTGGTGTGGGTCTAGATAACCCTCATTCGAACCCCTGCATCTGGTTGCCTAAGACATCCTGGGACGAGATCTGCCGATTGGATGAGATGGAGCACTTTAAAGGCCTGCGGAAAGACCTGGCTCGACTCCGGGAGGGCTGGAAAGAGGTTTACGATAGCAAGGTGCCATTGAGATTAAGCACACTCTATTTCTTTCCTGTTCAGCGGTGTGAAATGGACAGGGGAAGTATGAAAGGAACACCAGATTTTTCACTTTATGGTCTGCATGTGTGTTCTGCAGGACCCACACCACGCTGCTTTCCCTTTAGAGTGGCAAGAGAAACTAGGACAGTTCCAGAGGATGCTGGTATTAAGATGCTTACGGCCAGACAAGGTAAGAATCTTTCTACTGAGTTTCTACTATTATACATTAGATTGGATCAGGAAATAAAACAGTCTGAAATTCTGTCAAAACTGAATTATTAAGCAATTATACATCAGAAAGACTCAGTAAGAAAGGTCAGTAAGATTTTCTTTTTCTGAAGGAAATTCATACATTTATTCTGCATTTATTCAGGATTTTCAGTGGATTAATCCTGATTAATCACTATTTGCAACGACACCTGAATCTTAACCATTTTGTTTTCTGAAATGCATACCAAAAGATAAATAACAGGTCACAGATACATAATTTTCATAATATCTCTATTTATTAACACAGCCAAATAATGGTGGTTTAAATCAAGCTGAAACATACTATGATATTTGTCTTTGCAATGAGAACGATCTTTTACCTTTACGCCGGTTTCACACTGCACATGTAAGCAGTGCGTATGACGAGCAGAAGCAGTGTGCGGCGATTGTGCTTTCATCACACTGGCAGCGTTTGTCTCACGCAGCTGAACCGAAACTGTCGCGCGAGGCACTGCCGCTCATGCGCTGCCTTGACCAAAGTATTCACAATGGCGTTGTCAGCAAGACTGACAGACTGTGACACTTCTCTGCAGCATGTGAGCGTCACAGTTCATGTGTTTATTGCGTGTAAGACGAATTGCGGCAACCATGTTGCGTGTCCGGATGGTTGTCACTGATACAATGTGCAGTTACTCCAATGTAATTGTTGTCCCACTTTCCTGACAAATAATTCGTCACACTGCGCATGCGTGAAATGCGTTAAAAAAATTAACGTAATTAACAACAAAAAGTAATTGACACCGTTAACGCGTTATTTTTGACAGCCCTAATATAAATATATATTACTATTGTGTTTGTTAGATGTAATACTGTGTAGTACAAATGTAAGAATATTGTGTAGAATTCACATTTGTGCTTAGACCTTGTCTCTACCCATCTCAGATTATTCCCATGATTCAAGAGTTTGTGTCAGACAACTTGGGGCAGCAGTTTATTGAGGTGCCACCCTTCAATTTGGCCACGGCTTTTGCCGACAGTCACTGTTGTGCCCCACTCATCTTTATCCTGTCTCCGGGTTCAGATCCCATGGCAGCACTGCTCAAGTTTGGTGAGGAACAGGTATGGACACGTTATATCACTATAGATCGGTCTGAATCATTCTGTAAAGGTTAATGTTTTTGCATCTATAATTTTTAAGGGCTTTCTTTTTTTCTTTTTTGGTTTATGTGTTATGTCTTGTGTGATGGGTGATGCACACCATTTTTGCCTTGTTGTTCAGGGTTTCACAGGCAACAGACTGACCTCGCTTTCTCTGGGGCAAGGTCAGGGCCCCATCGCCATGAGCATGATTGAGACTGGAGTCAAGGAGGGAACCTGGGTGGTTTTACAGAACTGCCACCTGGCCACCTCTTGGATGTCCACCCTTGAGCGTGTTTGTGAGGTAGCAAACAAAGATTAGATGATCTAAACATGATGGGATGGTAGCTGTTCATAATGTTCAGCATTGAACAAGGTCCACCAGAGGAAATACTCTGAAGCAACACTTTGACTCTCTGCAGGAGCTAAATCCAGATACAACTCACCCAGATTTCCGCTTGTGGCTGACCAGTTACCCCTCTCCCAACTTTCCCGTGGCTGTACTGCAAAACGGAGTCAAAATGACCAATGAGGCTCCCAAGGGGCTGCGCTCCAACATCATCCGTTCTTTCTTCATGGACCCCATATCAGACCCTGAGTTCTTTGACAGTAGCTCAAAGCCTGTAGGTCTTTCACAGATGTTTTTTTAAAGCACTCTCAGTATGGTGCATATTCTTTGATGGTCTTAATGTTTATTTTTGAACCCTGTTGTCTGTAAAAAAAGTGCTGATTGTTTGTGTGTTTTCAGGCTGTTTTTAAGAAGCTGCTGTTCAGCCTGTGCTTCTTCCATGCCTTGACCCAGGAGAGGAGAAAATTTGGTCCTCTAGGCTGGAACATCCCCTATGAGTTCAACGAGACAGACCTGCGGATCTCAGTCCAGCAGTTACAAATGTTCTTGGACCAGTATGAGGTGAGATCACACGTGTACCTGTCTCGTCTTTGTATTCACACACCAAAAACAAATTTGCTTTCACTGTTCTTGAAACACACACACACAAACACGCTCTCTCTCTTCACTTCACCTTCTTCCTTTTCATGCTTTCCAGCGCACCCATTTAAACCACCTCTAAAAAAAGAGCGTTCTTGACATTTTCCCAACTTCAGAGAAGCACTTCTCATACTTCCCTTCCTCCTTTCAAAACAAGCAGACTGCACAAACTGATCAAGAGCCTCCCTGAATGCTCTGACATTTCTCCAGTGCTACAGAGTGCCACCCACTGCATTAGCAAGGGAAATTTCAACAGGAAATGTCACAATCCTGCAACTCTTCTGTCCATCTTCATATCCCACCTGAAGATCACTATTTCGAACCCACCAGCCTGACATGCACCTCAACTTAATAAAAAAGAGCCTTTGTTGAGTGGCCATGCTATTAAGGCACATGAAAAGGTTGTTGTTGTTGTTGTTTTTTTAAAGCAATCTAAACAACAGAGTGGAAAAGTTGGGGCACAGCCCTCACCTGAGATGACTTTGTTAGAGTCATGGTCGAAATGATGTAGTCACACTATTCAAAATGAAACTAAATGGCACTCGTATTATAAAAGGTTGTAATCATGAGGACTCATGATGTTTTTCGAGATAAATTGGCGTCATCTCAGTCTATACTTCGTCTGACCATTCCTAGACAGTTTTATCCACCATGTTATGCATAGTTCAAATTATAAACTGTAATATTGGTTTTATGGTAATTTATCTTATTTTGTTTGTTCTTACTAGGAGATCCCTTTTGATGCTCTTCGCTACATGACAGGAGAGTGTAACTACGGAGGTCGTGTCACAGATGACTGGGATCGCAGGACCTTGCGCACAATCCTTTCCATCTTCTACACCCCCGAGATCATTGACGACACTGATTACAAGTTTGACCCTAGTGGCCTGTATTACTCACCACCAGAAGGAGATGTAAGTGTGTCACATGATTCTTCAGGAATCATTCTAATATGCTAATTTGGTGCGCAAGAAATATTTCTTAGAAGATCATTGTTGAAAACAGTTGCATCAAGTCAAAGATTATTTCAAGAAAAAATACAATAAATATAGTACAAAAGGTCCTATGAAAATGACACAAAAAGACAAGATAATGAAAGAATATTTTTTTTGAATCAGCAGATGGATACAGAGTTGATTAAGTTATCAATCTTTTTTTATAACTTAAAAAGCTTGTCCAGTTCTAGAGGGGTTATGTCAAAATTTTCACAGCTGACATTAAAGCTAGTTCAATATTTCTGTCATAGAAAATTTAAAAAGATTCTCTACAGATATAACGCCAGAAACCAAACTGAACTAAGACATCATTTTTTTTCCTTCATCATATTTCCTTCAAAGGAAGACCATATGCACCTCTGCAAGCCGAGGTTTCTAATTCAAAACAAAGCCTAAGAGAAAGCAATTATAAGAGAAAACAACAGTTCTAGTCTTTGTACAAACTCAGTCAAGGTGTTTGTGAGCTTGTGGGTCAGAATCCCTCCTACATTATACGGCTGTGTTCAAAATGCCTACAGATATAATTGACTTTGGTAAACAAAAAAAACATGCATCTTTCAGAGAGGGCCTTTTTATAAAAGTTCTGAAAAGGAATTATGAGCTACAGTATAAGTTCAATAACTAAACACAGCGGGTTGCTGCCAGTGGTGATGTCTGATTTATTTGCGAGCACATGTAGAATCTACGCCCAATTTTATTTGGCATTTTCTCTCAAAATCTTTTATTCATGAATGTCATTTGCATAGCCATTATTATAAATGTCAGCAATCTCAAGGGTAGCCTGTTTTAAGTGCATGCCGTTATTTACCATCGCCATCCTGGATTTAGTATTTTGCATTATGAAGCTGATTGTTTCCTTTTCAGTATAACAGCTACATTGAGTACACCAAGACACTTCCTCTAAATCCCTCACCTGAAATCTTTGGTATGAATGCCAATGCTGATATTACTAAGGATCAAGTGGAAACGCAGCTGCTGTTTGACAGCATTCTTCTCACTCAGGTGCATAAACACATTTCGATCAGTGCAATGTAGCTAGTTTAAAGTAGCTCTTTAAGTACTATAATGTTTGTAGCTGTTTGAGTCAATTTTTTTGCCCTATTTCTCCCTCACAGTCTCGTTCTTCAGGTGGCAGTGCTGCATCTTCAGATGACATGGTGTACGAGGTGGCTGCAGACATTCTCAATAAACTTCCTCAAGATTTCGATACAGATGCTGCCATGCGCAAGTACCCCACCAGCTACAGCCAAAGCATGAACACAGTGCTGGTGCAAGAGATGGGACGCTTCAACAAACTCCTCCAGACTATCAGGGATTCGTGTGTCAACATCCAGAAGGCCATCAAGGTCAGAACATCAGCAAAACCACTGTGAATGTTCAGCACCTCAATTATGTTTCTAGGTCTTCGTTCTGGTATGAGCACAAATTGTGATTCTAAAAGGCATGATGGTTTTGTTTACAATCATCAAATCAAATCAATCATTGTTTCAAATTTGCACAAGCTTTGAATTATGCTACTATTTCCACACAAAACTTTACGTAGAAGCAATGCAAACTAAGATACGTTTTTTTTATTCACTCCCTGCTAAAAGATACGACAAAAATTCACTGGGCCCCAGGGCATGTCCTAATGCTGTGCGCTCCAGCTGAGCCTCCTTGTCCTTTAGTTTGACTGACAGCTCTGATCCCAGTTACCATTACCGCCCCGCAGGGTGAGATGGATGCATATGCTGAGATCTGATCACAACCCTGGCTTTCATTTACACATTGTGAACCCTAATCCTATAATCTAACCCTAAAATAATCCCTTTATCTTTCCTGACTATAGCTTGATTTGTGCTCTGAGAAACCTTTCTCCTTTACCCTTTCATTATCATTCACGATCATACATCTCTATATCACACCAAAAAAAACAGCATTTGAAAAAGCATATAGAAAAGGACAACATAACTTTTCCCAAGAGGGGAAAATGACAAAATACTCTAAATATGACTGCTGTGAGGAATGTAAACAGGTGTCGTGTTTTTGCAAACATGCTCAGATTTTTAAAACCAAGATGATTTTGAGTTATACTGTATTTCTATTCAATATATAAATAATTAAAAAAAGAACACTCTTGAAAATTTTAAATAATCAAGGTAAAAGGACACAAAACCAATGAATGAATTTATATATGTCTTGGCATAGGGTCTGGTGGTCATGTCTGCCGAACTTGAGGAAGTTGTCAGCAGCATTCTGAAGGGTCGCATCCCTGCAATGTGGATGAAGAAGTCGTATCCTAGCCTTAAACCACTGGGAAGCTACATCAGTGATTTCCTTGAGAGACTCCAATTTTTACAGGTAAACTCTCTCATCAAGTATGTAGTAGTATACATTTTTTTTGTAATCCACCATAATTTGTACCCTAGTTTGTCATGTAGGGGTAGGGATTGGAATAAGTCTATATGTTTGGACCGTAATGTTGATCCAGGATCATGTCTTACTTGGCAAAATAACGGCGACCATTGTACCCGTATTGGTAGATTCCACTCCAAGGACATAGACGCATACGCCATCTAAATAATAGGGAATCTACCTATACATATCTATAGTTGTACATGCATGAATGGTCTTGTGACATGTAATGCTAATGCTAATACATTTTTGGATTCCACAAGTTCCACAGTCTTGTAATTATGTTACCACAAAACATTCGAATAATTGATAGCGACTAATTAAAAGTCTTCTAAACATTTGTTTTCCAGTGAGTTGTTGGGAGACTAAAATGCACATTCATACATAAAGCAGTTCTAGTGTGTATTGTGAGCCACGGGAAAATCACATGAAGTGCAGCTGACGTGCTGTCTCATTCAGTGAGCACAGATTACAACACGGCTCCGGCAAAGGCCTGAACTGTAAATGTATTATACAAGTGCCCTTTCTTTCAACATTCTAAAGGCTTCTTTTTGGCCTCCAAGTTATGCCTTTAGAATTAGGTGTGACTGCTTATTTTTCTTGATTTTGGTCTTTAATATCAGTATCGTCTGTGTCATCAACACAGGGTTGGTATGTGGATGGCACGCCTGCAGTGTTCTGGATGTCCGGGTTCTTTTTCACTCAGGCCTTCCTCACTGGAAGCCAGCAGAATTACGCCCGAAAATACACCATCCCCATTGACCTGCTCAGCTTCGACTTTGAAGTCATGGAGGACAAGGAACACAAAACTCCCCCGGAGGATGGTGAGAAAGACAAAGAGGGAGTATTGACAAGCATGAAATGTAAAATATATGAGAGGGAATGGGTAACAAGTGACAAAAGGGAAGAGAGACACACATTTTCATTAACCCCTCGCCGTGGCTGAGTGCCATCAATCAGAGTCAACATTACAGTGCTCTGACATCAGACCCCTGCTGCTCTTTCATCAGTACATGATGAGCATCTCTCCAGAGGAAGCCCATCTCTCTGAGGCCATCACACGCTGCATGAGGCTGTTTATGAGTGTCTTTGACTTAAACAGATACTTTGTTGTGTCTGCTTTATGTTTTATAGTTCAGTCAGTCAGTGTATAAAACGGGACGGGTCTTTAGTTGTGTGCAGGAGTGTGAAGTACTTCATTATTCAAGTATTATTTTAATGATTTTCTGCTCTTAAATTTTTAACGCAAAAATGATTTTTTGCAGCTCCTCGTGTCTTAAATATTTGAGCTTACAAGCCAATCAAACTATGCTTCCAGCTAAACTTTAACCAGTGACATCCATTTAAGCCTGTGTCCTTGTGAAGAGACATTAGTCACCACAACACACTGTTTGACCTAAAGCAGTATGTTTTAATTATAGCCATTGCTGAAGATGGATGAATGAGACTCGAGTGTGAACATGGTCAATGATCTATGTAAAATCAGCTGTTTCTGGATTTAAAGTAACACATTTCAGGTAACTGGGTTAATAGGTGTCCTGTAGTCTCGCATAGTAGGGACATTGGGTATTGTGCTTTGCAAAGGTATTTACATTCACTATATATTTCAGCAATAGATTTTTAGAGACTAAGAAAAACTATTTTAACTACATTCTCATGCTTTAACGGTATCGGTTTTTGGCTTATAAAATTCTAGTTTTCATGACGGAGGTGCATTTGTATAGTTCTTATAACAATGGTGGATGAAATATTTTGTTGTAGCAATGCCTTTATTGACCCTTCCCAAAGACCTGCCCCTTCATTCAGTTCAAAAGGCAAGTGAACCGATTATTGCTTCCTTTTTTATTAGCTATAGCACAAAATAAACATTAATGAATATCAGAAGATATCTTTTTTTAGCTGCGTGAAGTCATCAAGCTCCCTTTGAATGGTCAATTAAGCTCAATACTTCAGAGCAGAGACTTCGGAGCTACCAGTGATGCAATTATTAATTGACTTGCCAAATGAATGTCAAAAACTGGTTTGCATATACTTACTCCACGATATATGAGCTGACTCTTCATATACGATTATACATTGGGAAACATTTTTGAGCAATGTTGTTTGGGCACAATATTTATATTTGGATACTTAGATTGTTTAGACCTTATGTAGTACCATTTTTTTCTAATTATTAATCCTCAGTACTTTATTTTTACTCAGGTGTTTACATCTGTGGCCTTTTTTTGGATGGTGCCAGATGGGATCGGAGAACAAAGCGCTTGGCAGAGTCTTTTCCTAAAATCCTGCATGACACCATGCCTGTGGTAAGGAGATGTAAAATGTATAATCTCAGTGGGGCTGACGACATCATGCATATCCCCTGATGTGGGTAAATATTACACACAGAAATTTAAGTCACAAGAAAGTCATTCCTTTGGAATGAGCAGCCGGTTGAAAATGTATTAAACCTGCAAATACTTGCAATTTCGAAAGTTTCAGTGCAGTTCAAAAAATATATTCGCCTGTAGGCAAACTATAACAGTAACTATGGAAACAAGAAGCAGTTTTGAGAGAAAATATTTTCCAATTTCACAGCAGCACGCAAAAATGTTAAATCAAGGGACAATAATGCTAAAAGAAATTATTCAAATGTGCACACTTGGTACTCTTAAATGTATTAAGAAAGCGAATATGCTGATTTTAATTCCAATGCAGTCACAACACAGCTAGAGAGGTGCTTTATTCTCTCTTCAGTACCAAATAATAATAGATAATACATTTTAAGGGAAATCTGAACTTCGGCACAATCACCCAGCAGGTGGTTCGTGCTGACACCCCATTTTTCACATTTCCTCAAAGACATATCTTTTCATCACCGCATACTTCAATCAACTCTTGGGTCAATTAAAGAAAGTTTAAGAGGAAAACTAGAAAAGATGTTTTATATTTAAATGCAAAATACGAATGGAGTTCTGGTTGTGTCTATATATGACATGAATATCATAGCAGGTGAGATTTAAATAGGTTAAGTATTCTTAACAGAACAAACATTTCCATTAATTCTGCCCTCTTTATTCTGCACTATGCACATTGCCAGAATAAATAATGCATTCACTGCTGTTCAATATTCAGACATTTCAGGACAACTCATTACCAAAATAACTTTTTGACAAGAGCTGAACTTAATTAAACATGCATTTGTTACTTACGGTAAAACTTTGAAATGCAAATTTCTTTCGAAGGCCATTATTAATTTCAGCTGAAAGCATTTCATCTGAAACGCTGAAAATAAACACATGCACAAGTCATATTAAAACCACCAACTTTTAATACGCTTGTTTGTTTCAGAGGAGGTACATTAAGTGCTACTGATAAAGGGGTTCTGGGGGTTTTTGGTGACGTTCGTCTTTGTTTTTTCAGTTAGCTTGGATACCAAGCTAAGGAAAATGGTTTAGATTATCAACAAGGGAAAAATTGTTGATTCACCACCAGTCTTAGTGACTTAGAAACATTGCAATAACTAACATCTACACATCATATTGTCTATCTGCAGATCTGGCTGAAGCCCATGAAGAAGCAGGACATTCCTGAGCGTCAGTGCTACATTTCTCCTGTCTACAAGACCAGCGAGAGACGTGGAACCCTTTCCACCACCGGACACTCCACCAACTACGTCATTGCAATGACCCTGAATTCAGACGTGCCTCCAGAGCACTGGATCCGTCGTGGTGTGGCCTTGCTGTGTCAGCTTAACTCATAGATACGCTTCTCGTATCCTTCACTTGACTCTACAGGTCATCTGTATCTGTAGCTAAATATTTTAGATTTAGAAATACCATCCGTCTAGAGAAAAAGAAATGATACTATTTAATAAACACATAAGTCGTCTTATCTTCTAAAATAAAATAATTAAAAGTACATGTAACTAATAGATAATAAATTATACATTTAAAAAAAAAAATTTTTTTGAGAGATTTTTAATGAACACTCAAAGTAGGCTTTGCAAACTTTATTTTCCATTTCTGACAGAGAAATGCACAGACAATCAGCAAGAATGGCAAATGTATTGAAAACGCTTTAACATCTAAGCTGTGTAAACAGAGGATTTGAAAATAAACGTCTTCCCAAACAACTGACAATACTCAAATGTAAGTAAATATCTGGATGGTCCTCTTTTGGAATACACTGTAAAGCATGAGGAAAATTGGTGTGCGTCATTTTTTTTTTTTTATTATCAAGTTTAGTTCTTTGCACGTTGTTTCATTCAAGCTCCGTTTCCGTTTTCAGTTTAACAAAATGGACAACTTCATTTCACAGAAATACACAGGATTTAGACCTAATCTTTTGACTACTCGGATTAGGTTTGCTCACATGACCCCTAAAACTCATTGGCTTTACATTCAAGCTGTGAAAATTAAGTTCTTCAGGGAAGGAGGAAATCAACTGTAAGTGTTCTCATCTTTCATAACAGAAATGAAAACAAGACACTTTCACTTGTCTCATGCATGTTTCCATCCGATCAAGTACATTTGATAAATGCAATTAATAACGATACACACCCATGAGAACAAATAAATGGATGTCACATGGTGACAGGATAAGCATGAATCACATAACATGCCCCACCAACTCATGACGGTAGAGGATTCAAGCAGCGAACACAGCCAGTGGAATGTGTAGAGGCGACTGCGGGCACAGGCAGCGTTTGTGCGCCATTTTAGAAACCAATATTTGGCACAATCAAAATGTTGCACACTCAATAAGAATCACATCAACGGGGGACTGGTGAACAGACGTTCTATATATTTGATTGTAGCTTCATACAAGTGCGCGTAAGGCCAATAATTGAAATGTGTGCATTAATTTCAATATTAGGAGGGTGTCAACAAATAAGAGTGTTTAAGATTGTCAGAAAAAAAAGAACATTTTATAATTGGCTGACTTAAGGTTTAAGTTAAAAAAAAAGGAATGGTTCCCCCAGAAAGCAGGTTTTTAGATGGTCAGTGTAAAAAAGGTGCTGATGTCTCACAATATAGCATTCTGAATTTAGCACAAATTATCCAGTAATACCAAACATGTCATAATTAAAATAAAGTAACAAAGGTGTTTCAAAATGCCAACTTTTGAACAAAAAACAAGTATTCAGTAGCAAATCTCCTTATGGGGAAGATAATCATTTCATGAACTTCTTCAACTGTAACAAGATCATTATTTACAACAATTCTATAATTACTATTTTATCAATGAACAAATAGACTTTACAAAGAAAATTGATGTATTCCTTGATTGACAGATAAGCATAGACAGTTGTTCTTCATTTAAAAATCACAGTGTTTTAGCATTAGCTTTAAAACTGGACTTGTTCAGTCACTATTTCTGCTGACCTCATAAATGTGATCGGTCTTACGGCAGCACCGTGTCAGAGATTATTCAGAACACAGTTGCATACCTATTTCTTCAATACTCAAGAGTTGGCCAAATCACCAGTACATAATAACAGAACGTAAAAAATAACAATTAAAAAAAAAAAAAAAGCGAATTAAATTGTAAGACTGAGGACTCTCCCATTACTATGAACCGTAAATATAGTGTAAGAAACAAACAAGTAGTCAGTGTGACAACAAAGCACAAACCAATAAAGAAAAGAGCTCAAGTGTGTCGTTTTCAAGATCCTGGCACACAATACTGACCAGTACTTCTCAATAATGAAAATTTAAAAAAAAACAACTGCAGAGTTGATGCCAGTTGGACTCTGTTGCACCATATTAGCACGGTTCTGTGCCTGACACTGAGATGGTGTGACACACTAGACATATACAGCACAACACGCCAGCTACGAATGAATGGACTATGAGATACAGCACAAATGAATGAAAGAGCTAAACATGACACTGAATGAGTGACTGATGAATAGCTGCTTCTCTCTAGGACACAGTCCTACAAAAAAACAAAAACAAAAAAAAAACTACAATATTAAAGGGATAACCCAAATACTGGGGAGTGCTCCTCATGTGCTGTGGATATGTCTGATTGGACACACACTCAAACAAACAAACAAAAAATGAGTAAAGACGAGAGAATGGTCTATAAGCTACAACTACAAAAGACCTTCAAGACGACAAGCAACCGTTTCGAGTGGCCTAGAGAGGAAGAGATGAGAGATGAAGAAATGTAAACATGTTTGTTTGCATGTCCATGTCCACTGTAAGCTACTGATGCTGTCTTTTGAGACATGCCTGCAAGACTGTACCATCACAAAAACAAAGCCACTTTAAGGCAAAGCACGTGTGTGAATGTAGCTGATGAATGACGGCACCCCTGACCTCAGGCTCTGGTTAGAAGCCAAAGTCAAGTACAATGTGATCCTCGAAGATGGCGATCAGCAACATGATCCCGAACCCTGTGAGCATGCCCAAGTTCTGCAGGACAAAGTGACCCATCTCACAGCGCTTGTGCTCCTCACTGTCACCATGAAGCATTTCTGGCAACTGAAGAGGAATTAAAAAGAAGAAATCACAATTTTCCATTGATAGCTCGTGACAAACAATAAGCAAACACAAAAATCAAGGTTTGCTGCATATACCATAAATTCTGCATGTAGATTAAGCATAACTAATAACGCAGTGTCGATTGCAGCATTCGATTTACAGATTTGTTTGCAAGAATGTGCCATTATGTGAAAGATGTAATGACAATTCAAATGTTTATTGCAAAGACATTTGTGCATCTTCTGGAATCATACCGGATTTGGATGTCCCACCATTTGTTTGTATGTATGTGTAACACCAATATATTATCCTGCATGCTGCAGTTTGGGGGCAGAATTAAATGTGTTGGGACAAAGAAAAAATGCTTCTATTATAATCAGCAAGGCGTCAACAGTGTACAGTAAATAAGAAATTTAGTGTGCAGTGTAGACAGCTTTGTTGATTAGAATCATTTAATTATTCACAGAGTTTGTGCTGAACCGCAGGGATCAACCATTATAGAAGTGCAGTGAGTGACAGCTTCCATGATTATAATGAAAGGGCTCTAATATTGTCAATAATACGGTGTATGATTTATTTGAAACTTGAATAATTGAGTTTTTTTATGCCGGTTACGTTTTATGCCCAATGTCTGTGAAAAGGTTTTTTTTTTTTTCTTTACAAGTTCAACTTCTTCTCAATGACATGCATGAGACACTACAAAAGACATGAGACGCGAGCATAATGCTAAAACATCCATCTAGAGCATGTTAACAGAGAAAAACAATGGACAAGCAGTGCAGTGCAATGCAACAACAAGGCCCCTAAGATGGCATGTAATAACTCATTTCAAGCAATCAATAATTACACCCTTTATGCAGCCCAACTGGCAAGCAAATAAATCCGCATTTTAGTTGTCTTACCATATCCACTAATGCCACATAGAGAAACATGCCAGCAGTAACGGCGAAGATCCAGCTGGTGACGTTGTGCGTGTACTGTCCCACAGCCGTGCCGATCACCATGCCAGCATAAGCCATCAGAGCAGAGAGGACATTGTACACAATGGCCTGCTTCACTGACATCCCAGCCTTCAATAAAACGGCAAAGTCACCTGGAGGCAAACACAAATGTACACTCTGTAAAATAAACAACAATGCCATGCTAAACCTGACAGTAACTGCAGTGAGATCAGGCTGTTCTTCTTGAGTTTCAGCAATGCTCCTTGTTCCTAATTACTGAATATATATGTGAGGTTCCTTCGCAACCATTGGTTCTTTATAAACTGCTCTCTGGACCTTTGCTCTGGGTCACGTAGCTCAATTAAATCAGTCAAAGGCAATTAATGGCACTGCAGGGTAGTAAAAATTTCTTTATTATAGCAGTCTTTCTCCAGCCACAACACGAGGGAGATAAAATCTCAGACAAAATAAAAAGAGCTGCTCCATCAATTGTTATTAGTGTTTGAGGAATCAAGTCCCATCACCTCCACAGGATGGCAGACAGAAAACTTGAACAACATCAAATGCAAAAAGATCATTGTTACATCAAAAGCATCCTCTGTTTATGTTACTGCTTCTCTGGTATTGTAATTTCTGGTTCTTTTGTTTAAACAAAAAGGGGAATTTTAAAACTAGTGGCCCTCTAGACAGTAAACTCAAAACTTCATAAAAGTCTTTTAAAAGTTGGATGTGCTGCTGTGTTGTATTACTTCACTGTTTGTTTTAACATGAAAAGGAGATCATAGGAAAACAGCTGGAACTCTTCGCCTTGATGTTGCAGAGTTGATATCAGTCGATAATGGATAAAAGAGACCTCACTGGTGGTAAAACCTGAAGACTTGAAACAGGACCACCACATCACCCTAAAGCTAAGTCTGACCTTTCTCACTGACGTGTTCATTTTTCTGGGTGCCGCTCAAAATCGTCTTTCATGCACAAAAAAAAAAAACACTTCTTTAAATGAATTCAACCACTGGAGGGGTTCAGAAAAATTAATCGCTCAACAAATAATATAAAAATAAATGCATATTTTTCATTGCGTGCATGTCAACCTTTGCGACTCCCAAAGCCAAAATATGAACCCATAATAAGGGCACTCTAAGGCCTTTTCACACCAGAGGCGGGCAGTAGTGCATTTACTTGAGTATTGTACTTAAGTACACTTTTTAAGTATCTGTACTTTACTCGAGTTTTATTTTTTTCTGGAAACTTGTGACTTTAACTTTACTACATTTGAAACACAAATATTGTACTTTTTACTCCACTGCATTTCTACCAGGGTCCTCAAAGTAGAAAGTTGTTTCTATGTAGCAGCTTTAAAGACGTTGTTTTTGTTCTTCTGTAAATGTGATTTGGTGATTTACAGGTAAAAGCTCATCAGTAACCTGTAAGAGACAGCATCATTTGTTTTCAAAACAAAATATTTGGCCGACACGTAAAGCAGTGTTGCTGCTGCATGGGCAGTTATATAGGCCTAGCTATGGTTGTGTAGTTGAGTTTGCAGGTTGGATTATTTGTTTTGTTTTATTTTTTCTGATTA
This sequence comes from Enteromius fasciolatus, assembly GCA_032361145.1. Taxonomy (NCBI): domain Eukaryota; kingdom Metazoa; phylum Chordata; class Actinopteri; order Cypriniformes; family Cyprinidae; genus Enteromius; species Enteromius fasciolatus. The sequence goes on from JAUMHR010000056.1 coordinate 9,855,562, forward strand.
AAGAAAATTTCACTGTACACTTGATTCAAATGTGGATGAATAAACACACCTTGATGTGTGTACGCACTGCTACATTCTGTTTTGTGTACAAGTATAACCTAAAACAATGCAACAATAATGAAACTATGCATTGACCGGAAATTTACTCATAATACTTAAGTACTTTTAAAAGCAAGTACTTCTATACTTTCACTTAAGTAAAAACTTTTGTTGACAACTTTTACTTGTAATGGAGTAATATTTGACCAGTAGTATCTATACTTTCACTCAAGTAAAGCACTTGTGTACTTTGTCCACCTCTGGTTCACACTAAGGACGATGTTACAAAAAGATTATATTTTTAATAATTAGAAGATGGATATTGTTAGTTGCCTTCAGAACGCTTTTTCCAGCTGATGAATGTAAAAACATCGACAGCCAATCAGAATCCACTTAAAAAAAGCATGTAAAAAAAACAGAATTATATTATTGTTTGTTGATGTAAAGACTAATGTTTGGGTCTTGGTGTGGACATGCTTTTACTTTTACTGCACATAATGCACCTGGTTAAGCCACTTACCTAGTTCATGAGGCAGTTCGTGACAGAACACAGCCACTGAAGTACTAATGCCACCTGTAATATTAGCACTGAAAGCAGCACCTGCAGGTGACAAACACAGTTGCTCAGATACAGACACCAGTTTACTTCGAGACAAACCAATCTGCTAATGCTTTAAATGCACAGAAACTGACCTATAGCAAGTCCATCGCTAAAGTTATGCATGCCATCTCCCATGATCACCATCCATGCTATGCTGGCGATCCCTGCATCTTTCATTTCCTGGTCAGAGTGACAGTGCCCATGGTGGGAGTGACCATGGCCATGGCCATGGCTGTGTCCGTTGCCGTGTCCATGCTTTTTTGAATTTGCCTTTGGCCTACTGTCCTCTTCTGTTTTTACTGAGTCCTTGTAGGGGTGATCTGAATCAGAGATGGAGAGTGGCATTTCGCAGGGTGAATCCAAAGACTGCAACTCCGTCATCTGAGTGTCATTGTGTCCAGCTTCACACGTTGTACCTTCTCCTTCATGAAAAAAAAACGAGTTACTTTAAAGGAACACTCCACTTTTTTTGGAAATAGGCTCATTTTCTAACATCCCTAGAGTAATACAGATGTGTTTTACCGTTTTTGAATCCGTTCAGCCGATCGCCGGGTCTGGTGGTCCCAA
>JAUMHR010000056.1:9885777-9905107 GCA_032361145.1 Enteromius fasciolatus
TTTTGCATGCCTTCACGTTTGGGGGGGCAGTCACAGCATTTAGGGGGGCATTGCCCCACCTTGCCCATGCCTATGTCCGGGCCTGTATGCGTTGCACAAACCTCTGTGAAATGTAGGAGCAAATGGAACAACGGTTCCTTACTTTACCAAAGGAAAACTAGTCTTTTCTTGGCTTATATTGCGATCCTCTGAAATTTTTTCTTTCTTGTTTTGTGCTTCTAATTCATGGTTTTGTTGTGTTCTCAGAGTTCACTTTCGTCACTAATCATGCAACACTGACATCTTACGTAATCCTCAGGAATGAGGCCTATATTCACCCCCTGGAACCTTTGTATTACGTTTGCGCACAAGTGTAATGACAATTTTTTAAATATCTCCAATTGATTTTTTCCAAAAAAGAATGGCATATATAACTAGGATGGCCTGAGGGTGAGCAAAATTCATGCTAATTTTCTGTTTTGGTTGAACTAACCATTTAAAACAGCTGATTAAAACACCACAAGTAATTCAATGGTGAGGAAGTGATGTAATACTAAGGGATGTTTAACATAGTTTCGGGAAGAGCACGCTAAGTGTCAGCACAGCCGGTACCCATTGGTGCTCATTAGTATTATCGCCCACTAGCCTATTAATTATTCCAAATTTCATTTATCCGCCTCGGCATAAATACCATCGTCTCACTCTTCTCGGTATCTAGTTACGCATTATCCCGCCTTCCTCCTCTTCTCCGCCTTTTTTCTTCGCACCTTCAAGGGGGGTGAACGGGACCAAGCCTCGCTCTGAGCTCCGCTCTCGCTAGGGTTACTATCAGCAGGGCTCGGGGTCCCCGGACAGCACGCGACAATTTAATTTAATGAAGAAGTGCAAATTCGTGAAATAAAACAACAACAACATTTTTTTAAAACTCATCTACATCTCTGATGGCTTGAGGGTGAATGCTTTTTTTTATTGTGGGTGAACTACTCCTTTAATAATAATCTTTTTTCATCAAATATTGACTCAGGCTGTGTGATTATTAGTGATGAATTTGACTAATCAATTTGCACATCATGTAATTAATTTAATTAAAATCTCTAATTTATTGACAGACCTAATTGCATTATTTTAAATTTATTCATATTCCACCAAGATGTAAGATCTGGAGGTGTTTATACCTAATTAACTTTGTGACTGGGATCATTTTAAAAGTGAAACGATGAAAGGCAAATAGAGGGAACTTCACTTCACAATTTTTTTTGCTGAAGGCAACAATCTGCATGTGTTCACTTCCAATGATGCTGGATCAGATGCGCAAATATCTCATTAACTATCCTCTGTGTTTATGAGAATGTTTTCTTTTATAGAGAGAAACAATTTTGGACTATGATGACTGATTTTCTAACTGGCAAGCTCTCTTTGAATGCTGCTTCAAATCAGTCAGTTCAAATTAAAGACATTTAACTGAGTTTCAGAGTAATAACTATGATATGCCAAATAAATCTGGCAAGAAAACCATCACTAAATCTGTTTCTTTTATGACTGACTTTTTAAGTAGATGAGATCATTTTGATTAAGATGACAAGTTGAGAATAATGTGAAAAGATAACAATCAACCACAGTGATTTATTGCCTTAAAAACTGACCAGACATTTTGGCTTTTGAGAGTATGATTGATTGAAAGAAAGAAACAAAATTCTGCAAATATTGACTACGTTAGCAATTCATTAATAGCTACACTGTAAAATGTGATTTGTTAAGTTTACTTAATTAAATTGTGCAAACCCGTTGAAGAAAGAAGGCACTCGATGGTGCCTTTGTAGAAGGTGTGCATGATGGGGCCTGGTGCTCTTGGTTTTCGCACCATTGATGGTCAGAGCAGCATGCTGAGTGTCTCCTTGGTCTTCTCCAAATTTAGAAAGAGATTGTTGTCAGCGCACCACGCGGCCAGGTGGGTCACCTCGCTTCTGTAGTTGGTCTCATCCCGTGACCATAAATGTATATTTAAAAAGGTACCCCCAGGTTTCACAGACAAGGCTTAAGCCTAGTCCTAGACTATAGTGCAAGTCTGCACTGACTTGTCTTAAAAATATATCAGTGCCTTTGTTTTGTCTCAAGATGCACATCAGTAATGTTATTTGTCTAAGGCATGTTAATAAAAAAATACTTACATTTTCTAATTGAGCAATGGCCTAATCCTGGCTTTGTCTAAACACTGTCTGTGAAACTGGGCCTGCAAGTACTTACTTTTGTGATACAATAAGATATTAAACTGTTGTGCAAAGTCATTACAAAAATCGCATTCCTAAAAAAAAAGAGAAAAGACGAGGATAGCTATTATTAACTAAATTGAAGGAAAACAAAAGCATAAATAAAACATTCAAATTTTAAATATTTTTATATTAATAAGATACTTTCTACAACAGCTATTTAGTAAAGGACAGTTATTTGTTGTTCATTAAAGAGTTATTTTCGTCTTCTGTTTGATTCACTGTTTACGTACATTTTAGACATAACCGATAGTATTTTACATATCTGTGTGTTTATTTGAACATTAAAATGCTGCGCAGAACTGATTTTTAATGTTTAAATAAAGCATTCCCACTCTTAAATGACCATTTATACATGCTTCATTACTCTAATTCAAAACACTGAAGGCTGCGCGGATATTAATACATAGACCGCATAACAAAATGCATACTGACACTTTATATTCGACAAGACATGTGCATTAATACATTAACCTTGACTTCAACATCAAGCAAACAAGTACCTTAACATTAAACTCAAACTTATATGTATAAATACTCACCAGTTGTATTGTTTATCAGCCGAGGTCTTCCAAAAAACAAGATGACGGTTGATCAGAAAGTTCTCAATCCAAACCCTGATTATGGTTATGGATAGTGGTCACATAGTTTGCACAGCACTTAAACAAATAATGTGATGCTTACTGAGGTTAATAGAGTTACTATACTTTTAGCACAAATAGTAAAGTAGTAGAATTGCTTCAGTAAGGTAAGCTAACAATAGCACTTCAGTTTTGTTCAGTTTTGTTTGTTCAGTTTTATAGTGCCCAGCACTCAAACAAATCATGTAAGGTTTACTAGGGATATTTCAGTAACTAGGACTTTTAGCACAAATAGTAAGATTTAATAGATCTACATCAGTAAGGTAAGCAAACAATAACACTTTAAGTAAAGTCAACAAAAATAATTAAGTTAGCATGTTTGTTATATTTTACAATGTACATGTTTATGCATTTATTTCAGCTTGTGTACTATAGAAACAACAAAACATACTAACAAACCTTGAGAGGCATAACCAGAGTATTTATTCAAAGATGGTGATAGATTGTACCACAGTCAGAGGTGCTTTTGAAGGTCTTGTCATGAGTGTTGACAAATGGACCCCATCCATAACCTGCTGTGGACTGACTGTACATGGGAAGCAAAATCCAGCATGTGAGCATAATGTAAAGTGATACAGAGATGGAGGAAACACCCCTCCTAACAGACGGAAACATAAAACACCAAGCCATGGGGTGGAGGCTGCCATCCTGCCCTCTCATTGATCAGATGATGACATGAGACAGACGGAGATAAAAATAGGGTGTAAAGAAGGGAAAGCAGAGAAGAGAGTTATTTCCTCTTTTGTAAAGATCTGAAAGAGCTGCTTTTTCAGAACATTGCAGAATATTGCTAGGTTATTAATCTTTTATGGATGTGATCAATCCTCCAAGCTAGAATCAACTAGAAAATTAAATGAACACTAAACAAAAAATTGGCTGTATATGACAAAACATAAATTTAATCAGCTGTTTTTTTTGTGTGTGTGTAAAGTTTTGACTACATTACGGGAATCGTAAATTCACCTACATTTGAGATAACAGCCAACAATTTCCATCAGAAAAACTGCTTAATAAATAACACCACATAATGTTTTCCAAGCTAACTAAATTCTGGTCTGGAGCGGGCTTGAAAATTGCACACACTGGAGCGGACTCTGGGCTTTTGCTCTCTGGAGCTGATTCAGGGATTGCGCTCTCAGGAGCAGACTCAAAGACTCTGCTCCCTGGAGCAGATGCAGGGATTGTGATCTGGAGCGGACTCATGGGTTGCGCTCTCTGGAGCGGACTCAGAAAATGTGCTCTCTGCAGTGGATTTGGGGATTTTGGTCTCTAGAACTGATTCAGAGATTGTGATCTGGAGCACACTTGGACTTCAAATACAGCATTGAGTACTTGTCAGAAAGTTTCTGATTGCATCAAAATCCCTTCTGCACTTGTCACCTGCTCTGCTACATGTATCACTGAGACCATCATACTACAGTTGTGCTTAGTTGTATCACAATGACTTTGTGTATTTCACACTTTCAGGTTTGTTACTAATTGTATACATTTATTTCAATCTTCCTGCAGACCAAAAAGTTATTTGCTGTTTTAATATTTGTAACCAATGTTTCTCATGGTCATGGTTTCTCATGACAAAAGGAAAGAGAAAATAAAAGCATGACATCAAATAACAGGTGCATGTATTAGTTACACTATGAACAGTGTTAGTTTGGTATAGGCAGCTAAACGCGTTACAATGTATAATATTGAAACATTTGTTCAAATAGAAAATACTGCTTAAAATACAAGTCCTTTTGCCATAGAATACATCTGCTTTAACATTTCCCTGAATATATATATAATGTTCTTATAAAACATCATGTATTTATTAACTCAACATTTCACCTCACTAAACATTTTGGTCTTTTTCATGTGTGTCCATAGCAGAAACATCCTGCTGTCCCTATTTGGAAATGTGGATGATGTATCGCCATATTTCTTCATCTTTCTTTTTTGTGGGTTATAATAGAGTGGCCTCTGGCTATGTGTGTAAGCAGATTTTGCACATATGGAAACGTATGGAAATCCTCCATTATTTCAGCAAATGTGCAGATTTTTGGATTACAAGCCCTTGGAAAACATGACAAGTCATCTCCCAGAGCTTGTATGAACAGGTATGTTTTCTTTGTTAAGACTCCAAAGTGTAGATCATTGCTTCTTCTGCAAGTAAGTACATGAACTTGCTACTGCCAATGCATATAGCTATACGGTTGATGTCCTGACATAAAAGGTCCTATAAAAAGTCCTGATATAAAAGATGTTGCAAACCCATTGAAGTCTTTCAGTGGCCTTTTTTGCAGCAGAATAATGCAACCTGCCACATGCCAAAAGTTGTTCACAAATGGTTTGAGGAACATCATTCTTGGGTATCCGTGGGATGAGCTGGCCCGATAATTTCGAATGGCTTGCTAATGTTTGGTGCCAGACACCACAGGACATGATCAGGTGTTTTGGAGTGCATGCCTTAATGAAATCAGAGCAGTTTTGGCAGCACGAAGGGGACAGAATATTAAGCAAGTGGTTTTAGTGTTGTGGCTGATGATTGTATCTGAATGTCTAATTTGTGCATGCTATAAACTGCATGTCATCTGCTGAACTTTTTAAACTAATAGTATAAATAAATGTTGATTTAATTTTTTTTATATATGTGACCCTGGTGATTTATACATGATCTGAAAGCTGAATAAATAAGCTTCCCATTGATGTATGATTTGGATGGAAAGGACAATATTTGACCCGAGATACAACTATATGAAAATCTGGAATCTGAGAGTACAGAAAAATCTAAATGCTGTGAAAATCACCTTTAAAGTTGTCCAAATGAAGATCTTTGGCATGCATATTACTAATAAAAAATTAAGTTTTAATATATTTTTGGTAATAAATTGACTAAATACCTTCATGGAACATGATCTTTGATTACTATCCTATGTATTTTTGGCAAAAAAGAAAAATCAATCATTTTGACCCATGCAATGTATTTTTGGCTATTGCTGCAAATATACCCCAGCGACTTAAGACTGGTTTTGTGGTCCAGGGTCACATTTAACAGTGTAGCTTTTTTTTCCAGCTGTATGACGGTTCCTGCATTTCTCTATTAGCTCCTGCACAAGTAAACCCAAGATAGCAAATTAATTTCCATGACATTCTATGTGGAAAATGCCTGGCCTAACACAAAAGCAGAGAACAATGCTACTGGAATCTTGACAGTAAAGAAAGACTCTCACAAATCTGTTACAACAGCTTCCTGCAGCGCTGCCATGTCTGGGAAGTGTGCTGCAGATAACAGCCCAACAATTTCGGTTCTTGTTGTTGAGAAATATGGCCGCACTGCACTATTACCATTGTCTTCTCCATCTTGATCCGATTTATTTAATTTTATTTTTCCCGGATCCTAACAAAAAATGATTCTGTGTTTGAGATGTAGATCCGTTTCCTCTAGCGTTTGTTGTATTCTTGCCTGCAGAGGGCGATATTGTACCTTTAAAATTGCTTGCATTCTCTCTCTTGCACGGTGGGCTTCCTCTCAGTCTGCTTTTCCCCCTGTTTTTCCCTGACATTGATGACCAAATGGCTGTGAGCAGGCACAGTAGGGCACATTTTGTACAAGTCACAGTTTTGCGGATAACAGTGAGATTATGTTTGCCATCTGAAGCATGCTTTCTGCAAATTGAAGGTGACTCCAGGGTGAAAATTAGTCAAACAGCTCTAGAGACTCAGTGCTGTCATTCTGTTTTCTTTCGCTGCATTGCCTTTCTACGTTTGAAGTCTCTGGCTACGTCTTGAAGCGACTTCTAAAATCTTCAGCAAATAAGCAGAGTGCAAGCACTTAAATTAGTGTCAAGCCTGTAGATTACTCATTAAAGATCAGAAAAGCAATATGCGTATGCAGCAGTGCCAAGCAGGGCACCTGTCACGAAGGTTAGTCATCTCTGCCAGCTTCTACTCCAACACAGAGCAGCAGGTACATGAACCCAGCAGAGATCTGAGGAACTGTATGTGCGTGCATGCATGTGAAAGATAGATGGCTGAGGAGGATAGATGTGGATTAAGGAGGGATATAAAAAGATGAGAAGAAAGTAGTTTTGTGAGGCTAGATCAGAAGTCAGTTCTAGCTTTGCTGGCTATTCCTCTTCTATAAAACTAAGGTTTATTCTTGCATGCTGCAACATATGGATATCGCAGAAGTTGTGGCAGCTGAGCAGAGAGGTTTCCAGCGTTTGTCTCTTAAATTTGCCTATACAGAGTACTTGTTCTGTGAGATATTCGGTTTCCTTCATTGTTATGTTTGATGGTAACAGGGTTGAATTTATGTTGAATGTGATCATGAACAAGAACTTTAACTTTTAAGATAATATTAGAAACCTATTTAAACCTTAATTTGCAGTAGTAAACATAACATGTTGCCATTTTAGACTGTTAAAAATTCTTTGTCATACATTGTACCTAATGACGATTAAGAAATTAATCGAATTTCAGGAGGAGCACGCACGAACGATCACAGCTGCCACCAATCTCCTTATTACTGATAACCCCGCAAATCTCTCCTCCTCCACCTTAAATACCGCTCACTCCCTATACTCGGCTTCTGCGTTTTTTGTCTTCCTCCACCCGAGCCAAAGCCGACCCTCGCGAAGGGTCCCTCGTTTTGTCAAGTTCTTCACTTCACGCAGGGACCAGGCTGGGCTCCGAGCATCTGTTAACCCTAGCCTCCTAGAAGGTTAAACCTCCTAGGGCTCGGAGGCCGCCGGGCTCCCTGCCTGTCCCCCGGACAGTTCGCCAAACAAGCTATTTTATCGCTGAGGTAGTGGGAACTAGTGAAATCACAATAATCCATAAATGTATACGTTTAATGTATAAGTTTACATGTGATACACCCATTTTCTTTCTTCAACTTTGGAGCATACTAATGTTCAAATGTTTGGGTTCAGTAAGATTTTTATGTCGAAATTTAAAAAAATCTATACTTTAAAACAAAATATATATTTTTAATTGGATAATTTGACCTGATACATTTATAATATACAAATCTTTCTTGCATATTAAAAAAAAAAAAATTTGTACATTTATAGATGCACTTGTAAACTGTTTACTAATGCATAATGTTGGAACAATGGTTTATAAGGGATGAAATAAATGCTTACTAATGCTTAACTAATCATTCATAGTGTGTAGTTATTATGTAAAGTGTTTGACTGACAGGACATCTCTGCTGTGACATTTCAACAATAATCATCATAAACAAAGTCACGCAACAAATATAGACCTGCCTCATAGCAAAATGGCACTTTCAGAGTCTTTTGATCTGCCTGTGGATGTTAAGAAGGGCAAGTGAAGGTGGCAGGGAGGATTATGGGCCACAGTTGTGGCCCCATGGTGGCCCATAAAGAGGAGTTAATGGCTTGGTGTGGAGTGAGAGAACTCCTGTGCCACGAAGGCTGTGAAAAGCAATGACTTTTACAGCGTGCTGATCCACAGCCTGTCGCACACTCCCCTTTTCTTCCTCGGCAGGGATTAGCTGGACTTTCTTTAGGATTTATGGCAAATGAACCGCTCTTAATGATGCCACAGTAGTCATCTCGCGGACGCTGTCTTGCGGTTAGTGTCACATACTCCGTGTGAAGTCCAGGCAGCACGTGCGGCTCTGAAACTCCCTCGGCAGGAGCAGCGCTTCGATGGTGTGAAGAAAGATTGCTGCAGAGAGGGCTGGTCTCAGGCAGAGAGAGCAGACTGCTCAATGTCACATTGAAGAGGAGGAGGACTACAAGATGGCAACACGTGTGTGTATGTGTGTTTGCGGGCTGGTGACTGACTAGGAGGAGTGTGATGACCTGAGCAGAGTGTGCAAACCGAAAGAAAGGATGCAGCAACAGGAGTCAAAATGCACGCAGCCTCCTGCTGTACATAGTCTGAGAGCAGGTGTTGATCTTTCAAATAATGGTTCACACAAGTCAATATAGTGGCACTGTAGCTGAAATTTTACTCTGTGATCCCGGTTCTGATGCAAGTGCATATAACCCTGCCCCTGTCTTTATCTTCTAATGCATTCTGTTATTCAGCAACAACTCAAAATAATAACCCATGCACAAATAACGGAATAATTTAGACCATGCAAGATGGGCAAAGGTATTTTAATGTTTATTGTGACAAGTTTGTGCAAATTTATCATGATAAATGTATAATTTGTAATATTTTTTAAATTATTTAGTCATAAATGTATTAAAATTGATTGTTGAAAATCATGTATGAAAATGACAAATCTGAGGTATTGACTACACCTAAAAATTAATTCTGCACGGCATTAATTTTTTTATTTTTGTGTTTTTTTTTTAATTGTCAAATCAATGACCCTGTTTGCAACTGCATTATTAAACTGTTTAAAGGTACTTCAAATGAAACAAGGTTTCATTCTGTTCTGTGATCTCTGCTGCTATTGTTTCCAAAAATAGTATAATGTTAAACAAGACTTAATCTTAAAATAAATAACATTTCTGCAAGTTATTGTCATTTAATGTCTATGTGCCACAGTCCACAAAAGGGGTTTTCTCTGACATGCTGTGAATACACAAAAATGCAACAATAACAAAATGAAATAATTTTATTTGTGCATTGTATCGCATCCTTACGACTGCAATCTTCATCCCTATCCGAGCAGCGAGAGAAGACGTGACCATAAACAGCAAAGCCCTCGCCGGACTGACGCTTTTGTTACAAATTCATATGTTGCCGCTTTAAACAACAGTTTTTAAGGCAGGATATTCGAATGTTCATTGGCTCTCGCCTGCATTAGTCACAGATTGTGACATGCCGTGTTTCTGGATAAGTGAATTTGAAGGATGTACGCGTCTTCACGAGTTCACTGAGAGAGGATCTGGATAATATTTTCAGCGATTAAAAACACATATTCTGCTTTAGACCTTACATAAACCTACTGTATTCCGCCAGAAAGGACTGAGGCTGCAAAACATCATCATTTGGGTTACTTTTGGTACTGCTTTTGACATTTGTGTGTTAATGATTGTAATTGCATTTATCTGTCTGTCATGTTTTTCTTACACCGCAAAAGAATTGGTAGGTTTAGGTTTGGGGGTGTAACGATCAGCTGGATGTGTCAGCCCAGCTCTGGATGGCACACCAGCTCTCCATGAACTGTGTGTGTGTTTGTGTCTGTATTCATCCATGGACTCATACCAATGAACTCTTGTCTCTGCCCACCTTGTCTGTTGCCATAGTGTTTTATTCCTGTCTCCGCCCCACAGTCTAATTATCAGGTGCATTTAAACCATAGTCTGTCTTATCACAGATCATTGTTTATATGTTTTGCTGTCATACCCTGTGTTTTCATTCGTGTTCATGTTCAAGTGTTCTCTTGTGGATTTATCGTTTCCGACCTTTGCTCCTGTTTGGATTTACGCCTTTGTCTCGCCCTTGGACTGAGTTTGTTATTGTTATTGACCTACGCTACGTTTCTAGATTGCTGTCTTCGCCTCTGATGTGTTTGATTACCGGTGATCGACCCTGTCCTGCTTCACTTTGAATAAACTGTTGCATATGAACCCGCACATCTCACATACTCATTCATAACAGGGGGTCCAAAAATCTCAATAGCTTATTGATAAGATTATAGAAATGCATATTTTCTACAAACTGTGTAGGTTAAGGGATCTAAAAATCTAAATTGCTTATTGACAAAAGCTAAAAATTCACTGATACAAATACCTTAATTATATAAAAAATATACGCAGCTATTTTACGTATTTTAACAAAAAATACGTTAGCCCTTTGTACGTTTTACGTCTAAATTGTACATTTTAGCAAAAGTACGTTTTATGCTTGTAAATGTAACATATTAATACCCACGTTTAAACATGAGATCAGGCTGGCTCAGCAGAAGTTTTCTCATTGCCTCTGCTTTTCCTTCATTTTTAACAATGGCAGTGAGCCTCCCAGAACCATTTTTACAAGTTCCTGTTAATAACTTATTCAGAGGGTATTAATTTTGCATAAGCCACTATGTAAATGGTTGATAAATGACTTGTTACTAATTCATTAGTATTGTAAAATTCAATTTCACAAGTTGAAAAGACCCACCTGAACTCCAATATATCTTATTGTAGCTCTAACAACTTTTTAAATGATCTCCCATTGAAGAAAATGAGTTCTGGAAGTTCAAAAAGTCTTAACTGTCAAGTCTGTCCAAGGTATATTCCGGTGTTAGAAACAAAGGCACACTGTCAATGTTCTACGAGCTAAAGGTTTAAAAAAATCCTTAGGCCTTTTTTAAGATTTAGGGCCTGATTAACTAAACAGCAATAAGATGGCTGTGGCTTTACTAACAACGTGCAAAATAAAGAACACAGATGCAACAACTGATTTACTTATCGAACGACGCAATACACTAAGAGCAGTGCAAATTGGCATAGTCGCAAATAATCAGAGCTGATGATCATCTGGGTTATCTACGACGCAATATGCATGCTTTTTTGGGGCGTAAAATATTGGCGCAAATACCAGTAATTTGACAAGCTCAAATGAAAATACGTTGCGTAATTCATTTTAATATTCTCCTCCCATAAAATTTGCATCTGAAAGGAAAAGCATATTCAATAAGTTCAGGTGCAAAAATAACTGGCCATGTCTTTTCAGCGCTAATTCTTCACAGTGTGTCTTTAGTACATCTTGACAGTACTATTTTTATTTCTGTGTTGTCGCAAGTTGTTAGTTAATCTGTCCTTTACACTTTTCAGTCTGTATATGTAAAATTTAAAACTTAAAAATAAAAATCATGAAAATAAAAAGCTGATTCAAGATATGAATAGATACTACAATAATACTAAAATAACAAATGAATAATTAATAATATCAGTTATTCATTTTAAACAGTCTGAAACATTGCTCTGTATAATTTATAGCTTTGACAGAGAAAGAATCATAAGCAATTGAATATTGTAACTTATGCCTAAATAACAATGGAACTAAATTGAGAGCTAGTGAATCAAATCTTAATCTATACTCTGGCCCAAAATCAACACCGTATGTACAAATAAGTAAAAAAAAAAAAAGTATGTAAATAAAAAAATAATAATAATATTGCTTTTTAATGAAACTGCCTGAACTGATATGCAGTGATTGTGAGAGGCCTGTTATGTATTCAGTACAGCGGGAAGCATTTAATCATTTACCAAACTGCTGCTCCTCATCTCTGCTCTGTGACAGCCTGTCAGGGCAGCTGCTGCCGGACAACTCCTGTCACGAGAGCTCTTCCATACACAAGGCATATGCTACTATAACACGGATGCAGCTTTGTCATAAAAACTACTTAATCTGATAAATTCATCAGGTAAGAGTGAAAAAAGTGAGAGTGATGTTTAGAATGGCAGATGTTTCTAGGATGACCGACAGAAAAAAAAAAGCATCCATAGCAAAGCAGTTTTTTGCTTTTTTTCTCTTTTCTGGCTGGCGTTGGGTTTTCCAAACCGCCTGTATGTTGCATATTGAGTGATAATCAGTTAACAGCGAAAACCTCTTCTGATCTTTACAAACGTTGCCACTGGATGTCCACAAGGGTCTTATATTTACCACAGGGGACTAATTTGTCACCACTGACAGACAAGGCCACAGCAGTGACTGCAAAACTCCAAATCAAAGGCCTTAACGTTTGACCATCCAATACTTTCCCCTCAGTCACCTCGACATCGTAGGATTATCCTTCCCAGGCTGGCCAGACAGATCTAAAAACTTGCTGAATTGTCCAACAAAAAAAAACAAAGCCACACTGGCTGCTTTACCAGCCCCACTCAGATCATTCTGGGCTTTTGTAGAAACACAACTTTAATGGAATATCGATTAAATATGAATTGAGAGCACATATGGAGAAGCCAAGCAACACGCAGTTATCACGGGCCGCCTCACCGCAGGGTGTACACGGGCTAATCGATAGAGGGTTAATTACACTGCCTGCAGGGCACAGATGAACGGACGCACACAGAAAACAGTCCTCTGTCTAGAGAGCAAAGACACAGAGTTGCTGCACAGTACTAAAGAAATAAACGGCACACTAATATCACAACAATGTAAATGCAATGGAATTCAATGTCATATTTTTACACATCTGTGGGATACATGCGTTAGCCAAATTTTATTCCTTTTCACAAAAAATTTTAAATTAATTATTAATTATAAATTAAGTTTTAAATTAATGAAGAGTAATTTTCGCACAAGAACATAACTTCAAAACAATATTGATATGCTGGGATATTTGAAAACCGATACTTTTGAACGTTAGCCTCACACATATTTAGCTTCATATCTATGGGTTTTCATAGACAGTAGGTTTGTTTGGTAGCTCACGGAGTACAGAGATGTACTTGAGAGGCGAGTAGCTCTGGTTCGACAAAACAGTTCAAATCTGTGTGAAAGGAGGTTGAAATGGCATGGTTGAATCAACAAATGTGTTTTTAGGATGTGACATGTGGCCAGGTATGGTTTCCCATACTAGGAATTTGTGCTCTGCATTTAACCCATCCAAGTGCACACACAGAGCAGTGAGAAGTGAACAACCACACACACACACCGTAAACACACCCAGAGGAGTGGGCAGCCATTGCTGCGGCGCCCAGGGAGCAATTGGGGGGGAACCAGCACTCTCTCCACCTTCACCCTTGAACAAGGCACAGTTCCCCCAACTGCGCCTTGCTCAAGGGTGAAGGTGGAGAGAGTGCTGGTTATTCACTAACCCCACCCACAATCCCTGCCGGACATGGGACTCAAACCTGCGACCTTTGGGTTACAAGCCCAACAAGGCCACGGCTGCCCCATATCAGTTTTGCATGTGTTAACACTGTCGGGTAGGTTTAGCGTTGGATTTGTTCTAGGGCTTATTTCCAGCATTAACTTTTATCAGCAGTCCACAGATATTTCAATTTTGAAATGTCGCAATACATACCTAAATATATCAACATAATAAAAAATGTGCCAGGGGTTCACATATTGAACCTGTGTTTAAGTGCCACTCAGTGGACCTTTCTCTTTGAAACTTCACCAGAAATGTGCTGTAAGGCACATAAAAAAAATGCTGTTGCGCAAAAAGTACACAGAGGTACATATTTTTATGAGATCTGGTTGCATTTTACATTCGCTCATTAATGGATCATCTGCAGTGAATGGGTGCTGTCAGAATAAGTCGCCAAACAGCTGATAAAAACATAATAGCTGACATGTAAATGACATGACTCCTGAAGCAAAACGCTGTATGTTTATGATAAGCTAATTTAACTTTAAACTGATGCTTGAAGCTAAAATAAGAGTCTGCATATTGCGTTTCACAGTGAAAAAGTAATCTTGTCTAAATCAGGAGAAAAATATGCACAAATCAAGCATAATTTGCAAACCAAAACTGTCCAAAATAAATATGTCAGAAGATTTTAATGTGAGTGGACAAAAAGGAGGAAGTGTTATGTATTATGGACATTAATTGATTTACTTGTGGATTATTGCGATGGATTTATCAGCTCCCTGAGCTCATATTCACTGTAGAGAATCCATTAGCGAGCAAGTGATGTAATGATAAATTTCCCCGATCTATTCAGATAAAGATACAAACTCATTTACATACAAGGCCTGAGGCTGAGTACGTTTTCAGCTAATTTAAAATTTCGGGTGAACTATTCCTTTAAGCCACAAATTTACAAATGTATGAATGTAACTGCATTACATAACGCCTCAAAACAAGCAACATCTGCAAATAAACAGTATTTTCCTATATTAAATGTTTTGCAGTTATTACTAATATTATTAAGTTTAAAAACCAAATATTTAATATTTTTCCATTAATTGCGCTGTAAGAAGCTTCTACAGTATATGTCAGGAGGATGCACCTTCCTTTTCTTAAGGAGCTGGAAAAGTTCTTACTCTTTTTTTTCTTTTTTAAAGCAAGCCATTAAAGTCGATGCGTATCGGCAATATTAATAATGCATGCGCAGGCTGCTTCCAGAGGGAACAGCTACCCAGTGGCTGCCCATGCAAAAATGTCATTTCACCAGCCCAGATCACGAATTAGTCAATCCAGACATCAGCAGTAGAATCTGATAAGCCTTGAGCAAATCCTGGCTGGTTTCGAACTGCCTTTTAATAATAATGAGACTTGTTTTACTCTTCTTTGTAGGAAATAACTTTTGTTACTGATCAAAACAGAATGCACAAAGACTAAATCAAAGAAGAGAGCAAATTTGAGAAAGGCTATACAGTATTTCCAGGCTTTGGTAATAAAGAGTAATAGTGAATTCAATGAACTGCATTATCTTCATAACATGACAAAGGTTAAACCATTAAAAACCTTTTGGTTTCAGGTGATATTGTAGTATACCAAAGGTCATGAGATATTACATATTACCACTATCTGAAGAACCTTAATATCTTCAAATTAAGACTCATTCTGTGGCAGATTGAGCTCCACATTTTTAATACTAGAGTACTGCTAAAAGGACATGTAGGCTTAGTTCATGCAAACAATAGCGTATATCTTTGAACTCATTAATTATATTATGTATTAAGATTGTTATTTTTTTTAATACTGATTGAAACAAATGATTGTTTTTATGGTAGGCCCTGATAATTTGAGATCATGTTTCTGAAAGCTGATGTGCAGCACAGATGGCTGGTATGGTAACAGGTGACAGTTGAAATCGTGAGAGGAATGCTGATGAGACGTCATGTTTCAGAAGGTAACTATAACTATTTCTTACATTTTGCTGTTTTGAAAGGCTATGTGTCTAATGTTTGTGGTGTTTAATAAAAAAGTAACTGACAGAGATCTGACAGCCAGATGTAAACAGCCTTATTAAACAGGTTTAAAATAACCCTCATGTCTATAAACCATTACCGTATCTATTAAAATCAATGCTCTTTCTGATAACAGATAAATTACCAATATAAAAGTTTAAATAAATGATTAAAAACTTATTCAATTATTAATTTTAAAATCTGCTTTTAGCAGCATTATTACATTAATAGTGATTTAATGAATAAACTGAATTGACGATTTAGAAGGAGCATTAGTAATTACATGTACAGTAAAAGTATATGAGCATGTAAAACTAAATAGTCAACGTTAACTCATGCCAATACATAAAAAAATAGTTTTTGTTAACAAAAAATATTTAAAAAAGTGATAACTGACTGATGTATCACACATTTCTAATTAAAACCAAGTAGCTATGACTGCTTATTGTCTGTGGAAAATTATTTTTTTTTTTAAATGTAATTAATTTTAGGAGAATCATATGATGGCTTTTTGACCTCAATGCCTACTAGAAAAAGATGGTCTTTTAATTGAAGTGGAAGCAATTATTTTCCTCTGTGCCAACACCAACAGTGTAAATTAAGAATGTTTATACAAACTGACTCTAACATCCAACAGAGTTCATGGAATATCAAATATGCCTGAAAATTATTAAACAATAAATTCATATTTAGCTGCACTGATGTTTGCTTGCAGTTCTGATTCTGTAAATCTGATGCTTTAACAGTCTTTCTCCTTTTGTCACACTTTATAAAGTGTTGAAACGCTAGTCACTCTATACTTTGTGTTTGGCCATGCATGACAGGTGAGATGACAGGGCTTTGGCTTGCGAAGTAATCCAAGGCTTCACTTTCACTAGGGTGTCCTCGTCACAGAAGCCCAGGGCTTAGAAAGCATTAAAGGACAGTAATTTCACGATAAACGCTTTGCTGCTATTTCGTTGTCATCTGCATAACTGTCTTGAAGAAAGATGTACAGCATGTACAGCGTTGGACAACATTCACACAATTTTATGCTGTGCTAGATTTACATTTTTCAGGTGAACACAAGCAAAAAAAAAAAAAAATTGGGGGGAAAAAAATTAAAATAGGTTGTAATGCAAGTCTAAAGCACTTCTAACATTCTGGCATTTTAAGTATATAGTGAGATATAGTATATAGTACCCGTCAGATTTTCCTACCCGGGCTTAATGCGCATGCACACGTCAATATAGCATTCTTTTTTCTCACCCTGTAAAACAATATTTAATGTATGTTCATTACTGTAAGGGTAGGTTTAGGGTTGGGGTGGGTGTAGACATTAATAAAACAAAAAATAATAGGTAGAAAAAAATATTTATTGTTGGTTTCCAGTAGCTGTATACATTATAGTCAAAACCGCGAATATAACTCATAATTACTGTATTTGCATTACTGTAAGGGTAGGTTTAGTGTTGAGGTAGGTGTACACGAGGTTAATAAAACACAAAATTTGTCGTTTTTAATTTGTAATACCTATTTTTTAATGGGGTGTAGGAAAAT
Source organism: Enteromius fasciolatus (assembly GCA_032361145.1). Classification (NCBI taxonomy): domain Eukaryota; kingdom Metazoa; phylum Chordata; class Actinopteri; order Cypriniformes; family Cyprinidae; genus Enteromius; species Enteromius fasciolatus. The sequence goes on from JAUMHR010000056.1 coordinate 9,902,966, forward strand.
CCGACAGAACACCGGTTCTTTGATTAGCGCTAAATCTTCGTCAGCTGTTTTTAAAAGGAACGCCAGCTTATACACAGGGCCGTAGATCACTGAGAAGCTGCGCCATTGAATCACCCGCGAAACTAACGCGTGTCTTGTCAGTGATGTCCGGCTCTGTTCATAAAGCTGACGGAGATTTAGTGCTAATCAAAGAACCGGCTTTACTGATGAGATGTGCATAATATATCGTTCGATATATATCGCCCAGCCCTATTTACAGGCATAAAACATACATTTTCGTAAGTTTTTCAGTGTAAGAAAAACATGACAGACAGATAAATGCAATTACAATCATTTATTTATTGCACAAATGAAACCCAAATGACGATGTCTTGCAACTGCAGTCCTCTCTGGCGGAATACAGTAGGTTTATGTAAGGTCCAAAGCAGAATATATGTTGTTAATTGCTGAAAATATTATCCAGATTATCTTCCCAATCCTCTCTCAGTGAACTCATGAAAACCCGCGCATGTTTTGAATTCACTTGAATTCACCAGAAACACGGCATGTCGCAATCTGGCGAGAGCCAATGAACATTCGATTATCCTGCCGTAAAATCTGTTGTTTGAAGCTGCAACATTTGAATTTGCATAAGTAAACATATGTTTTATAGAACAAACTTTTACGTAAAATGCATACGAATTACCATGAGATCACATTGGCTGAGCAGTGTGAAAGGTGAAGGTTAGATTTGTAATCTCACAGGTGTCTCCACAGATACCAAATGAGAAAAAATGCAAGTGTAGACGGAGGAGAGAGAGAACAAAATTGAACCATGTACATTATATGAACATTTCATCAGGCCATTTGTCACACAAATGATATTACCTCCTACCTAAAAAAGACTGTAAGGCAGAGCCGGTGCTTGAGGCTCAGGAACACTCTTACAGGAGAAAGCGGGGGGGAAAAAAGTCAGTTCTTGAAGAACAAACTTGCTCGTCTCTCACTCAGAGACACCTAATCTAACCTTATCCACCACAACTCCACTCTTAATACATGGGGGACTGTCATTTAGTCAGCCAGATCAGGGCTGTCAGGCGTCTGGAGATTCCAGTCCTTCTTTCCGAGGGAGGGCAGAGGGTGGGGATTCGGATTTAATGTGATTGGGATGTCAGTGATGGCATCTCTGGCTTATCGCCCGGACGTCTGCTGCAGGTGACACGGCCGACAGTAATGAAAGTCTTACTCTGGCGGAGATGAGGCCATCAGAGCTTAGAGTCAGACCTCTATCTGATTTAGAAGAGAGCTTTGGAAGAAAAACTCAATGCCAAAACTACAGGACACTAGTGGATTCTGGGTCTGTACATGGGTTTGCTGTTTTTTTACAAGAGTCTTTTCACAGGTTATTTAGATAACTAATGGCTATATGCAGTTAAAATTTGTCTGCTGGTTAGTGCACTTTCCCAACTTATTAGTTATTAGTGTTTCTTCTGTTACTACATTACTGTTTAAAACATTAGGGTTGGTTATATTGTATTTGTGTACATTATACTCAACAAGGATACATTACATTCATGAATAGAAAATTAAAAGAGCATTTATTGGAAATAATAAATCTTTTTTAACAATGTCTTTACTGTCACTTTTGTTTAAATTGATCACATTTTCTTTAGAAATATTAAGCAGTTCAGCACAACCAAATTAGTATGCATTTTACAGTGATTTTTGAAGGATTATTTGACACTGAAGACTGGAGTAATAGCTGCTGAAAACCCAGCTTTGCCATCACTTACATAAATTACATAATTTAAAATATATTCAAGAAATGGAAAAGGATATTTCATAGTATAACCGTTTTACTGTAGTTTGATTAAATGTAGCCTTGAGCATAGAAGACTTATTTCAAAAATATTCAAAAGTTTTCATATGGAAGGATTATTTTTTTTTAATTATTTTATTAACATAATTTATTATTTTTTTTATGTTTTATTTTGAATATAAATGCAATTCCCAAATTGGAATTCAATTTGAAAGAGGTAGGACATGGAATTGAAATAAAAATTCTGAATGTAAGGATGTAGGAAACTGAAAGTAATTTATGTAACTGTAATGTTTAACAGACATCTTTGTTGTATTGTTTGACATGATACAAATGTGTTTTAG
>JAUMHR010000056.1:9925062-9935699 GCA_032361145.1 Enteromius fasciolatus
AATAAGCCATGAAAAGAATGAAAGGAAATAGTAAAGATATAACATATTTATTTACTTTATTTACAGGATCCCTCAAGGTTTTTTTTTGTTTTTTTTCGCAATACAGATAGACGGTGTGTAAGTACCAAATACATGCGTTTCAAATAATTATTACACCACACGGCTACGTACAAGCACTGCGTCATGTTTACATTAATCTAAAATGTAAAAAAGTGTCAGAATGTTCGGAAACTATACTATTGCTCAACGAAGAATGAAAAATAAATTTTTTGAAGTACAGTATATAGGGGTCTTTAGGCTAATTAATATGTGCTTATTACTAATAAGTGCCTAATATTCTAGTAATATGCATGCTAATAAGCAGCTAGTTAAGAGACCCTAAAATAAAGTATTACCATTTTTGTTTCTTTTTTACAGGCTGTGTGAAAGAATCATTAAAATAAAAATGTAGCGTGCTTACTAATACAATTATTGCAAAAATGGATAATAAGAAATTAAAATTCAGCTTTGGCATCACAGCTATCAATAACATGTTAAAATATACTAAAATAGCCATTTTAGAAATATACTGTTTTACTGTATATCAAATGTAGCTTTGGCGATCATAACAAACGTCTTCCAAAAAGACTTCAAAGAGTCTTTTTTTTATATTATAATAATAATTATTATTATTTTAGAAATTATGATGATAGACAAGTGTGCACCATTTTTTCTCTATCTTCCTCTGTCAGTCCTATACCAGACTCAAGTTTGTGATGGTCCGTGGCATACAGCAAACTGCATCTTCACTCGTGGCGTCTGAGGCAGACTCTTAGTACCTATTAAGTATTCACCAAGCCCCATGTCTGCTGCTTGGCAGGTACCCCTCCATTAGCAGAAGCATTTGGAGCCATTAACATTGATAATTTCTAATTAGGATTCAGCAGTGACAGACAGGCTAATTGGCGGTTCTCCCTAAAACACACTGGTAATGGCTGTTCATATTAATTACATGCAAGAGAACATGTTTTTGGATGGCAACCACAGTGAAGAAAATAGAGTGCTAAAGGGGGCTGATGAGAGGGTCTGAGGCATGAAGCATGGTGTCAGTGCTTGTGGATTTTATAAAGCAGGCGTTTAAAAGTCATTTCCAATGTCCATGCACTATCTTTTTTAAGCAAAAGACATTTTAGCACAAATATGACGGGTAATTCAGGAGTTTAATGTGGTTGCTTGTATTTAAAGCTTGAGTAAATGCATTTGCTTGTTTCCAGAACATCAACAAAGCTCAAGGAGAAGGGCAATCAAATCTTCATTAAGTGGGTTTTTAGGTCCAGCAAATAACCCTAGAGTCGTGTTGCAGAGCCTCGGGCATTGCCTTATTTGCTCAGTATGACTATAAGGCTAAACAAGACATGGCCGATTTTCTGCATGATGCGATTACTGTTCCATAGTAGCTGACCCGCAGGTCACAGATGTAATTATCTGACGCGCTGTGGTTAATATGATGGCATAGTTGAAAGGCCAAGCCATACTTAATGGCCTGTTCACAAGGCCAGCGATCTGAATAGTTTGTTTTGCAATGTTAATCAAAAAGAGCACTATTTAACGTTATTCCAGGGGATTATTTAGAGTGTCCATATGTATGTATGTTTGTGTTTGTTTTTATTCATGCTGATGTTGTGAGTAAATGAACACGTTAAAGGTTAGCACGACTGCTATTTACGCAAAGATATAGAAGTATTTTTAGTCTTGCTGTTTCTACACAATCACTTGAAGTCTATAATTGGGGCATTTAATGGTGTAATCTGTCCAGATGACATTTTAACACGCACTAACTGAGTACTAATCCACCTTATTAGTGAGGATCTGCTTGTTGTCGTAGAAAATTTCTTCTTGTGTTCAAGAATTTCAGCATTTTATCCACTGTGTTTATTCACACATCCTTATGATTGTTTGTCAGCTTAACCATTGCATGTGTACATTGTATATGCATGTACATACTGTAATAATAATACAAATTTTCTTTTAATATATGGTGTTTAATGCAATCATATAATTTATCTATTTTATCAGATTTTTTTCTCATTATCTTCAGCTGGAATGTTCCTGTAACAGCATATTAGTGTTATATTTTAAAACCATTTTAAAAATACAAAATGTATGTATATTTGCAACAGTTTTGCTAACAACAATAAAAAAGGCATTTATAACGTACCAACTGCAATACATTTTATATACAGTACACAATATACACATATTTGTCAAGCATAAAGGGATCTTCAATGATCCTACAGTATTCTAAATTAGTTTTATTGCTCTTGCTTGTTTGAGATTGGAAGAAATATGCCAGTTTCTCAGTTACCTACACTAAAGAATTGTTTAAAAGCCCCATGTGTTAACACTTTTATTTCCGCTACTTGAAATATGAGGAGCAGCTATTTTCTGGTCTTTCATCTCTTATGTCGCTAGCTCCTGAAAACAATTCTCTACCTTCTCCTTCTTAAAGCAAAGCTGTAATGTTACTCACTGCTAATCTCACAGACAACCTTCCTGCAATATCCTCCCTCTGTTTCAGAGTATCTTCAGCAATCTCATTCATACTTGTCATATAGATTGAATGAACCCTTTGAACAGTACAGTAACTGCGCTTCATTTTCTTTCAAGAAGTTCTTCACATCACAGTCAAAATCATTGCTTTCTCTAAAAGATATTTCAACACTGATGGGTCATTATCACCAGAAGCTTTATACATCTAGATAATCTTTTTGTTTTTACATCATAACATTACAGTATACGACGTCATGGCACTCTTCTGAATGTGTGTTGACTGACACCGAAGATATTGAATGAAGTTATTTTGTTTTCTTATTTTAACAATATTCTTACTAACTTTCTGGGTCATGATTGTGGTAGTTGCATTGCTGTCTATGCAGGGTCAGAAAGCTCTTGGATTTTATCCAAAATATCTTATTTTTATTTTGAAGATTGCTTGTATTACAGCTTTGGAACAACACGAGAGTGCATAATTAATGACAGAAATGATATTTTTGGGTGGACTCTGTCCTTAAATCTTAGTTTGAGCATGTGAGAGATATTATTTCAGATGCTCTTGCACAATGTAATTTTTCTCTCCCGTGTTATAGACCTGCTTTCCTGTTGCCCGGAGAACATTGCGAGATCTGCCGTGTGTCTCAGGTGATTAAATGTGTCTGACATAGGATTGCACCAGCACACTCGTTAGTCACTGACACCAAACAAAACCTCAACAGCCTTGTCTCTTGCCTCAGCCCTGTCACCGTGACAACTGCACCTCAGATGTACAGCTGGGAAGTCTTGCAAACAAACTACGATAAATAAACAGAACATAGCATGACAAGATAAAGCATTCCTTTAGCAAGAGATTTGTGTAAATACCCTTTACCTTATTGAAAACAAATCCTGCTGATTTTTTAAATCCCCTCGTTGATTTGTAAATAAACCTAAAAAAATCTATCAATTGCTAACGAGTGAAATATGTAACGATTCCGTTTCCTTGCTTTTTGGAAATTCCAATTTGAAGGAAAGCAAATTACGAGATTTACTTTTTAAAAATACTTTTTAGGTCTTTTAACAGTACACCGACACAAAATGTGATGTAATTTTTTTAAATAAATGCTAAATGTATATTAATTGTAGTATTGCTTGTGATCATGTCAACCTGAGTAAATGATGACAGATTGATAATTTCCCACACATTGTTTTTATTTTATTTTATTTAATCCAATATGTCTTCAAATAAAATAAAAAAATCCTGTAAACAATGACAGACAGCATCTCTCTGCAGCTGACCTATGACCAGCATTAATGCTCAGTGCTCTTTCAGGATGACATGGTCTTATACTATTTTTGCAGTATGAGAAGGTCACATAAAAACACAAAAATGATATCCTTCTATGATGTTTACAGAAACTTACAGTACTTTGCATTCTACTGTGCATATCTCTTCTATTCAGCTGTAGTCTATTTGCACGTTTCTCTCCTCTTTAAAATGACTTCCATAAGGGTCTCAACCCAAAGCCCTAGTAATTTAGCACCTTGGGAAGGTGTTTTCTCTACTCTTTTCCATGTGAGCGGGTGTCGTGTGCCAGAGGCGTTGTCTGTGCTGACCTCCTTCATCCCAACAAACCAGCGCTTGTGTGGCTGTTTTACTATTCCGGGCAGCTCTCATGCTGTGGGCCTGGGTGCCTTCAGAATGTGTTAGTTTTCACAAATTGCCTGAGGGTGATAATAATGTAATCAAAAATCCCCTATCTTCACTCTGCTGCACCGATGTCTTCAGCCTGATTTTAAACCTCATAGGTTGCTTTCTATGTGACTTATTGTTTTAGTCACCCCTTGGATTTTGCATGGTGGCAGTGTCTCATCAAAGGTTGCTGTCCTCTGTTCCTCTTTATCTTTAACCTCACGTCTCTGTTCTGTCCTGTATCACAATCATCCTTATTAATCCATTGGTTTGGAAAGATGTTGTAGCATATAATTTGATCTCTTTGGCAAAAAGACAGGACGAACTCTGGATACACACACACACACACACACAAAACATTGGGCTTTTTATATGAATTTTGCGTTACAGTTTGGCTCCGTGAGCTCCTGATTCCATCTGAATCCCTGTGAACTCTGTCTTTGTGCTTTAATTCCACTGCCACAGTTTTATTAATACAGCTGTTAAATAGTCACTTTTGGCTTTGACTGTATATTTTTCCTTATACTTATATTTTCTTCATTAGAATATTGTGGGCAGCTTCTAATAAACCATGCATGAGTGAAAAATTGTAACTGTGGAGGATCCTGGGATATTGTCTTCATATAACTAGTTTTAATATTACATACCCTAACAGTGTAAATATACTGCATGATGTTTATCATATCACAGTAACTTGACTTATACCAGGTTGCTCCCTGTAATCTCTTATTTGATATGCCATTTTAACCACTGCGAGACAGATAAGCGCCTCAAACCTTTCAATAAGTGTACAGATATAATCTCACTCTTAATCGCGTTTTTCAGGGCGTAATCTCTCCCATCAACACAGGCTTAGGCTTGTCAGAGAAGATGAGCGCCTTAATTCTGTTCCATTTATAGCACTTAACCAGTACCTACATGTACAGAAACAAATCTGAGCCCAAATCCTCGATTCTTCCTAGTGACAGTGTGCCGTAAACTACTTGTTTTGATCTGGATTGTAGCGTACCTTGGGTCAAAACCTATGAAAAGCTAGATGGGTGGAGATAGTCAGAGAGTAAGCCTGCTGAGGGCCAGAACAGGGGTTTTGAATCCAATCCAATCCAATGATCAATATGACTTCCAATATGATGACCTCCTTGTAAAGCGAAAATATAAAGCAATAGGAAGCTATTACATGTGACAAAAATTATACATGTAACCAATAAAAACAACAAAATGAAATTAATTTCTGAATTAAATGCATTGTCATTGTATTTACAAAAATGACCAAAAGTAGTACTCTCATGTGCTGATGCTCTGTATTTCTTAATGAATAAAAACTAATGCTGTCAGTTGAATATGTTGCTTGAAATAAGGCCTAACCTCTCTCTTTCTTTCTTTCTTTCTTCTTTTTTTGTTTTTGCCGTGCTTAAGCTCACCAAAAGCTCAGCTGGGAGATCATGACTTTACCACCACCAATATTGTGGTTTTACTTTCAGGGACTTTGCATTCTGAACAAATATATAGCTTGAATGCACTGCAAGTCACTTCAGATAAAAGTATCTGCCTGCCAAATGTGTAAATGCAGTAAAAGTACAGAAAGTACGCTTGAAAGCATCACTGTGGGGCTTGTTATAGTCATATTTATATGGATCATATTACTGTTTAATAAGAACACTGTTAGTAGTGATGCAGTAGTCTAAGCTATTGTGTACAGTAAATACACGTATGGTATCAGTCGTAATAGTATTTACAGTAATAGTGATGATCTATTAAAAGTACACCTTTTTTACAACTTGCAGTAAAGTTACATTCGGTTCCATGCTATACAGCTTGGAGGTTTTTAGTTAAGGTTCATTACTGGTCTAGTGGAGGCACTAGTAGAGGAGGTTTTTTGTGACATGATAGAATAATTGTTTTCGTACCAGCATCTGTGTGATTGTTTTTGTTCCTTATATCACATTTAAAGACTACTAAAAAAATCTGCTATGTCAAACGAACGGCAGAAAAAACCTTTTTAAACCCATTTTCTGGGTTATTCCTGTTATGCAGTTGACTCAGATTGGTCAACCATGTTATCAGACATCAGCACTATCTCTCAGTCTTTCTTCTCAACCAACCATAACTGTGATACCCAGATTGTAATATGCTTTGTGGTCCCATGGCAACTGTAATTTGTCATTAAAAGGCACCACAGGGTCTCTCAGTGAAACTCAGGCACATAAGCATTGTTATCTGCAGTATGCTTGGCCGTGCTAAATTTAGTTAAGACTTCTTGGGTAAACGTCAGGCTGGTTATTCATGGCAGTGTTGGTGGGTTCAACCTCCCAGCAGGATTTACACTAATGCAGACAGTGTCCTACTGTGACAGACAAACAGTAATGGTGAGCCTTGCAGTGAGAAATGAGTACTGGGAAACTAGGTGGGATGAAAGATAAAGAAAAAAAGACAGATTCAGTCAGGGAATCGAGGCGAGGGAGAGTGTGTGTGTTTGTGTCTGGTGAAGGGGTGTAGAAGAAGAAAATGGAGAATTGCTCAGTCACAGCGGTTAGTAAAGTAAAGAAAAAGGGAATAAGATACTGTAGTTTAGAGGGGGTTATAGAGTAGGAGAACAACAACAGAGAAAATTTAAATCTTAAAAATAAATACAATAAATAGGTGAGTAATTTTTGTGTTGCATTTTTTCAGCTTTTTATTAGTATGGTGTAAAGGATAAAGACAGCACTCACAGACTCAGTGGCCTTCAAGTAAAGATGGACTGAGGTTATCTCTTCATATTTTATCACAAAAAACGCTCACTGACTTGGATGTTTAAAACTGTCTGTAAATATTTGATGTGCAAGAATTTGGAAAAAAAAAAAGTATATTTTACTTCTTAACACGTGTCTTTATTTGAAACTAGAAAGAAGCCAACAGAGCTCTGAAGATAATTTTTCTTTGTTTTATAGGTTCCCTTGTGCATTTTTAATGTGTTTTTAAGATGAAGGGACATTTGTTAATGTTACACACAGTTAAACCTCAAAAAAAATGTAAATGTTTTGTGCTTTAAACGTTCCTTACACATTTCTAAATGACACTAAAGCAGTTGTCATACATTTGTGAAGCACCTTAAAACATACACTGCAATGTTTAAAAGATGTTTTACCCACACAATGTTGTAGTTATGACATTTTCCAGCAGAGGCTAACTGGACCTGCTAACCAGATAAACCTTGACACCTCAGAAAAAACTCACAGAGGAATCTGATTGAATGTCTCAGGCTCACAAAGCCTCTACACAGAGACAGACAGTGCTGACCTGTGTTTGAGTGTTATTCACAGTGTCACATAACCTCCAGGCCATGTATTTATTCAACACATTCCTCAAGTGTTGCTCTGCAATGCACTGTTGATAGAAACATTCTGTCATATGGACACCTATTTGGTCAAGTCATCATAAAAATAGACATCATGTAATTCTTATGTGGGAATTGTATATAGTTTTATAGTAGACATATACAGAATATAACTTTCATTTATTTATTTACTTACAGAAATTGATATGTAGTTGACTTTGCCTTTTTAATGTATTGTAATGTAACAAATAATACATGATTAATACTTGATTAAAAAGTGATTAATATAATTTTTGACACATTAGTTGTTTAAGTTGTAAAAGACTTCAGGGGTTAAAAAGATAAGTAAAACTAGTTTTCCAGAGTTTGTGCTCTCAGCTGAGAATTAGTGAGTAAAAAGATGATCGGTTGGAACTCAGCCAGAAGAATGAGAATGTCAGCAAAAAAGTGCATTTGGCCTTTGCCTTGTCCTTTGATGCAGATCTTTATTATATTTCAGTGTGATTTAGGAACCATCACAGGGAGCACTTCAGATCAGTGCTAAATGTTCAGCTGTCAATAGAACCACCGTCTGAGAGGCTCTTTTGGTGGAGGAAAGCCTGCATTAGTACCAAATTAACCTTTTCCCATCAATCAGCAGTTAACAACAGCAATTTCTCTCTCGGTCACACACACACTCACCGAGTGCTCATTGATCTCGCACTGACATTGAACTGTTTCCATCAAGAAACAATTAAATGGAAAACTCATGTGGATACATGGCCAGAGAACATTTTTGGTGGGGTTTAGGGCTTTTGACACAGCTGAAATAAATCAATCCCCTCTCTGTGTACAAACAAAGCGCAGATTAAGAACGGGGCGCAAGGGAATGTGGGAGATGTACTGAATTGCCCTCACATAGGGATCCAACCACTACAAGCGGATTAAAGATATTTACTTTGTTTCTGAGTGTGTTTCCTGATGAGCGTATGTCAGGGATTATCAGATTCCCATCTAATGCACGATTGAAGCATTACGCTGAGTAAATAGTTTGCTAAGCATTTCTGTACAAAGATTATTGAACACTTTTCTGGCCGTAACTGCTCTGGAAAATGAAAGAAGGGGGTGACGGGTTTCTGTTTTTGCTCCCTAAATTCATGGCTCAGTTCCATAGATAGGGCATAGGCCATATCCTGGAGTGATCCAGGAGTTGAAGATCACAATATCAGTTGTCATTAATGCACGTTCATACGCAATGCAAAAGTCAGGGTTGGGTGTCTAAACCATTAGTGCAATTTATATGGGTTTGTCATGGTAATGTCAAATTATTCGTTGTAATTTATTTAACCCATTTTCCAGAATGATCATTGTTTCTACAACTAAGAGTAACTATTTGAAGTTGTCCTTTCGGTCAGTGGAATGATTTATTGACTGGTTGTAGGTGGGTTCAATGAAATGAGGAACTTGTTTTGAATTGAAAAGAAGGTTTTGAATTATGAAATGTACAATATGTTATTACAATTACCTTTTATGTGTCAAAACATGAGAGAAAACATTACCCCTTTAGGCCTATTAAACAAATCACTCTTTCAGTGTTATGAATGGCTATTAGATATTTAGGTTGCCTATGGTTTAAAGCAATCAGGTCTACAAATTACTCTCAAATGTGTTGTTGCTTAATTAACCTGGATAACTGCAGCTGTGGAGGCACCTGTTCTTGATGTGAGGGATGTTTTAGTGATGCTCTAGTGAGGCCACCGACTGATCTGTGAAAATTTGGCTGAGTTTTTAAAAGTATTTTAACAATGTAAAATGAGTAATAGCAGGATTGAGGCCAGTACCTTGTTGAATGGTTATATCGCCTTGCATGTAGTTAAACACCTAGTGCAAAAATAGAATTTATATTAGGGACTGCATTATTAAGGTTATTTTGATATACTTGGTATAACACTCTGGGTCTGCTTCAACCACGACTTGTCCTCGTTTCTCCAGCATGGAAAGCGGGTGCTCTAACAAGGAGGTTTAACTGTACAGCACTCACTTGCTGGCCTGTGTTACATTGGCTTGTTTGCAGTGTTTGTTTCAGGACATGTCCAATATTTCTCCATTAGTTCCCTATCAAAAGCTGCTCTCGATGCTGTGCTGAAAAAGCGTTAATGAGAGCATTCTTTGTAAAAGAATAAAAATTGTAAAATGGAAATTCACAGTCTCTGAGTGCAAAATCAACGCTCCTTGCCAAGCCATGTAGAGCAATATCTAGACGGGTAAGGAGAGTGTATTATGCTGGTGCTGTCCTGCACACCATGGTGATATTCGTCAAGATCTGAGTGCAAGGAGGAAAAGAGGCTCAAATAAGCTTTGAAATTGTCCCCCTTTTGGTGTTGGGCTGTTGGCCACCCAGTCCCAACACTGCCTAGCTCCTCTGAGGCTAGGAGCCCAAAAGAGAGAGAGTGTGAGTCATACACCCCTTGTAAAGACTGGGTAATGGATTGTAGGACTTAACAGCCAAAGAGGAAACTAGTTATTACAACCAAAAGGAAGATCGGATAGATTCGGAAGATTACTTTTCATCTCTTTTGAAAGAAAACAAACATAACCCCCCCGTTATCTATTCAATACAGTGACTAAATTAAAGAAAAATAAAATCAACAGGTACTGACTTTCTACAAGACCACAGTAGTAATGACTTATGCAATATACAATATTTTACTTCCAAAATTACTATTATTAGAGATAAAACAGAAACTGTGCAGCCTTCAGCTATAATATCTCATCAGATCAATGTAGATCCCCTGAGGAAAAAGTCCACTCATTCTCTACCATAGGAGAGGAAGAATTGTATAAACGTGTTAAGTCACCTAAGCCAACAACATGTATGTTAGATCCTATTCCACCTAAACTATTAAAATAGCTGCTTCCAGAAGTCATGGATCCTCTTTTGTCTATTATTAATTACTCATTGTTATTAGGATATGTTCCTAAACCCTTCAAACTGGCTGTTATTAAACCTCTCGTTAAAAAAATGCAACTTGACCCCAAAGATCTAGTTAATTACAGACCAATCTCAAATCTCCCTTTTCTGTCAAAGATACTAGAAAAGGTAGTATCCTCACAATTGTATTCCTTCTTAGAGAAAAA
>JAUMHR010000056.1:9981621-10000810 GCA_032361145.1 Enteromius fasciolatus
ATATACAATAATTTTAATCAATTTCAACAGTGTTTTATGTAATTTCAAAAGATTTCCTTTAAAATGGTGCCAATCTTCTGTATATACACCTCTGAATGTGGGTATGGGAAGCTTTTTAATTTTGGTAGGAAAAACCAGGCGGAATTCCCCAAAACAGCCGCAGAGCTTATCAACATTATTTTGGGCAAGTTGCGCAGCTGTATACATAATTTTAAAATAAAAACAATTCAAATAGAACACTCTAAATCTCCTTGTTTTTTGAACATTATTGTTTCAATAAATTGGCATGAATCTTCCATCGAACGTGTCTGGTTGACAAAAAAACCTCTAATCTAGATGATGCACTGTTTAGCTATACCAAACTTCAGCAGTTTTACAAAAGTAGGTAAATTCCAAGGCGATCGGCTAATGTTTGCTCCCAGACTATTAAGTGAGAGTGATCAGCACAAGGGACGAGGAGATTAAGCTAATTGTGGTAATTTCCACAGAGGCATAATAAGGATGTGCTTGGTTTAACGGAACAACATTGTTACAGCATCAGACAAATCCCTCTCATGATGATTCATGACATAATTGATTAAGGCTAAACACAGATGTTTTTATTCATTCGGTGAGTGCTTTTAATGTTGTGAAATCAGTGCGACCTAAACCAAAACTAACCCCTAAATGTGCAGCTGTCATTTAAAAAACACAATAAAAAAATCTTCCAAAACAAAAGCTCTGACTTCATCCCATTAGTCAGAGGTCTTTGTAGCCGTGTTTAGCTGTCAGTAACTGACAGAACTAGACAGAGCAGAAGAACTCACTGACCATCTTTCCTTGGTATTCTCTCCACACAGCAGTCCTGCTCCTCTGTCTGATACCTCCCCTCCGACACGCTGCCTGTCGTTTTGTTCAGTAATGAGTCTACTCCGTCTGTCGCTGCGGAGTGTGATGGTCAACACCATATGTGTGTGTTCTCTTCCTCAAGGCCATGTCCAAACATGCAGAGAGAGTGTGCAGCCTTTTTTTTAAACCGTTCCGTCCACAGGTAGCCATTATTTATTGTTAAGACCTGTTTTCAAGCAATCACAGCCATCTGTTGTGCACATCTTACCCTTAGTAGAGAGTTATTCAGGTGAGTCTGTACAAAATGCTGTATTAAATAAGTATTTGTAAATGGGTCAATGACAATCAATGACTAGCAATTGTCTATCTTTTAAGATATTTAAAAACAACTTGAATACATGTTGAGAGTGATTTTATTTCCTAATCTAATGAAGTACCTTGGCATCTACAGTATATACTCTTAAAAATTAAAGTTCCAAAAAGTTCTGGTTCCCCATAGAACCTTTTGATTGAACAGTAGTTTGAAGAACCTTCTAAATTCTAAAGGACATTTTTTCCAGTACTGTATATAGAAGAGTTTTTTTTTTTTTTTCTTACTTTCTTTTTTGCTTAGGAGGGGTTCCATGAAGGTTTTCTATTTTAATTTGTATCAAATGTTATTTATATGTTGTTTTTGTCTTTGAAGGAAAGCAGAATTTTTAGCAACCGTTTCTCCAGTCTTCAGTGTCACATAATCCTTCTAATATGCACAAGAAACATTTCGTATTATCATCAACATGGAAAACAGATGTAATTATTTTGTGGTAAACATTTCTAAAAAAAAAAAATTCTGGTGTCTTTGAAGAATATAAGATTATTTCACACAGATTTCCTTTGTCACATTATAAATATCTCTGTCACTATTGATCAGTTTAATTGCTGAATAAAAGTGAGATGTTTTCAGAAGAATTTAAATGAAACAAACAACAGTGAAAGTTCATTTGAATTTGTGAGATGTGCCCATCTATTAGATTCATTTAATTATGTTTTTTTTCTCAGAATATTTCAGCCATAGTTAAATTTGTCGCTTGCCGTTATCTAGTTTTCAGTGGTGTTCTTTCTCTCCGGTGGCTTTGAATTTGGATTTGTTTTTACCGCTCACGCATTGATTTTGTGCTGCAACACCCTCTCTTGGGCGTTTCTGAAGTAATGGAAGGAAAATTTGTTCACATTTTTCATTCTCTCAGTTGGGGGGTTTGCTAGAGAGAGCTTGACACCTGATGTCTAGTTAAACTGGATATTGTGCGCTTCTCTTTTGTATAAGCAGCAGCTTGCCGAGAAGCTCTTTTGGGCCCATTTCATAGAGAGAACATTGATTGTGGATTATGTGTATGTGTGTGTGTCAGTGAATGGGAACATAATCACACAAAAAGTTATCCTACCTATTTTTAATGAGTACAAATCATAGGAGAAATGTGTGTTTAAGCTAGGGAGTGCGTATACCTCACAATAATAATAAAAAAACACTCTTGCCTCTTACCTCGAATAATAAAGAAAAATCCAGTGAATATGTGTATGTTTGTGTGTGGGTGGTTGTTATACTGCAATGACAATAGAGTTTTCTGCACTTAGACTGAAAAATGAAGAAAATGCACCGAAGCTTTTTAATGGCCAGGCAGGAGGCAGCACATTAAAAATTAAAAGCTTTGTGTGGGTTGCCAGTGCTGGCACGTAACGATACACCATGAGAAACAAAGGAACAGAAATAATAAGAAGCAAAGAGAGAGACAGAGGATGAGTAAGAGACACATTTTACCTTCGTTTAGATTTTTCTCACTTCAAGGCATTAGTTGGGAATTACTTTGTAATTGAATTGCAAGGTTGTTTTGTTAAAAAATGTGTGCTCATACTATATGATAACATCTAATTGTTACCATTCAGATAAAAAAAAAAAGAAAAAAGATTGCCATTATTTGTAAAACAGCGTATGTGTGTTAGATCCCAGCTGAAAGGGGCTGTGTGGGCTGCTGGATGCTGATGAGGAGCACTGGGACATACTTGGCTCTGATTGAAGAATAGAGTGTCAACCAGACTTTTAGGACAGACTTTTACCCTGGAGTAAGCTGGCCATAGGTAACAGTCAGACTTTTCTCAGCTCAACAAATATGTTCAAGGTAAATATACATAATTTTATTTCGTAGAGCAGTAATGGGTGTACTTCACATCTTCTATCGCACATTGCCAGCTGTTTTATGGGATTGCACCCGCTCTGGGTTACACACACCCCAACATTTTCTAAGCCGTACTTCTTTTTATTTGCCTCTTTGCCAGCTGCCCTATCCTACATCTGCTGCTGTCTGAGTCTCCTTACTTGCTAAAAGCCAAATATATTGAGGTGGAGGATGGATGATGTGCTAAAAAATTAATCATACAAACTGTACAAGTCAAGTCAAGTCAAGTCACTTTTATTTATGTAGCGCTTTTAACAATACAGATTGTAGCAAAGCACTAAACATTATCAAATAGAAGAACAGAGTGATGGTAATGTATAATGACGAGAATTAAACTTTATTTATCAAATGCTGAGACGGTCTCTGTGGTCAAGACGACGATAATCACTAGAAAAGGTGTCCCCAACTAAGTGAGCCAGAGGCGACAGTGGCAAGGAACCAAAACCCCATCCATGAGAGAATGGGGAAAAAAACGTTGGGAGAACCAGGCTTAGTTCGGTCCAGTTCTCCTCTGAACCTAATTTCCAGTTTAATTTAATATGCCAAAAATGATACAGAACCATATAATAATCATAACAATATAATTGGAATCACATACCAATATAATCAGAACCATAGAACCATATAATATGCCAATTACTATGATTTATTTTTTATTTTAATATAACATTTTTAAAAAAAAAAAAAAAGCTTATTTAAAATATAGGGCCCAAGAAAAATACTTAAATTTTAAATATTTGCTCTTTACTAAATTTGTTCGCGTTATGAGGAAATTATTTAATTATTTATATGTTAATTGTTATTAGGCAATTGCTACTTTGTCTTTTAAAATATATTATTGAATTAATATAATTACTAATTTTATTCTGAAAATGTAGGGGAAAAGCAATTTAACAAAAATATAAAAAAAAGTTCAATGTATTTATTGAAAGCCTGCATTCGATCTGTCTCTGATTGAACAATTCTTTTATTTGCAACCATCTAAATGCTTCACTGTTTGTTTTTTCTCTTTACGTAATTGAATTGTGTTGCAAGCATTCTGTGAGTTGTGGGCTGCTTTCTGTCCCGTCCTATTCCTGAGGTCAACAGACGTTTAACAAATGTCCTTTATCATATCAGCATAGAGGACAAAACGCTGAGAATGTGATCCTATTGGCCTTGATTGCACTGGTCAAAGCTTCATTTCAGGGTCGTTCTAGAAAGGTTGGAGGGACTGTCCACAAACATACGCTACAATGATGGAAGCCCTTAAAGGTGCATCTGTCATGTTTAATGTTTGCTTGGAATTCTGGACAACCACAACCACATCTGATTTTATTTAACTTAGCAAGACAGGTTTAAAATGAGATTTGGCCATGTAGAGATAACATTACAGAGCTCAGGACAGCTGGAATTGAGTCTAATGGGTATAATAGGATAGAGAGTCCTTGACCTGGTCCTAGAACAGTTTGAAGCAAGCATAAAGTAATAAATTCAGAAGGGATGGGTGTCCTTTTTATTTTGGTCAAGGGTAATACTGTCTTTCTGTTGTTGATCATTTTCATAATTTCTTATTATTTCAGTAGCTCAGTTAGTTTTGAGTGTTACAGAAGTGTTTTGCATCATCCTTAAATTGAGTTGTCGTAGAACTGCACACTATGCTGGTACACGGGGGGTTTGTGTTCAAAGTGAACACTGCTAAACTGCTATACTGCTAAGCATCTAAATAGACTGATTTTGTTGTCTAGTCTGTTTTTTTCATGAGCAGAGTGCATAGTCACGTACTGTACAAACAAAAACTGCCTCAAACATTCAGGCGGCATTCTGGCATCTCATCTTTTGTTCTTTGTCACAGAGGGCAGCTTCTGCTTGTGTTTTCAGAGTTTCACAAAAACTGCAAAAACAGTTCCCAGTTCACACTTCTCTTGGCGTCCGAACTCAAATATGTGTGTGAATGTCTCCAACTGTGTCGCCAACTGTGTTCTAGCTCGTCGACTCGGGTCACCATGGAACATTGCTCAGAGACAGAAGACATCACCCTGTCTGCCACACTCTTGTTGGATGATGTGTGAGAATTCTTAGAAAGGTTCAGGCATTGTGTGAACCCTTCTTTTTTTTTTGCTTCATGCTCTGGCTTTCTAAATGTTTCTGACTCATCCATTTTTCTACATATTTATTATAATAAATCAGAGTGCTTTATCAGTGGCGTAGTGGACGGGCCCGCAGGGCATGCACTGCGGGGGGGCCCCACGTTGTGGGGGGCCCCCAAAAAATTGACTCGAATAAATATTTAAAGTGCTTTTATAACGTGAACGTATAGGACTTTTACGAGCACGTATTGTGAAGCGCCACTTTGTGAAGGACGTATTGTGAAGCCTCCACTCTTGCAGGTGGGCCAACGCAGTTTGCGCTACGCCACTGTGCTTTATAAGTGTTGTCAGCCTGAATGCTTATCTTGCACTTAAATAAGACCTTGCAAGAGAGTTCACTCTTTCAACATTGTATGACTTTTCATACTCCCTAGACCAAAAAATATAAATATTCTGTCAATTATATTATATATATCTGATCAATTAAAAAATCAATGAGGAAAATTACCAAAAAATGACTATACAATTATCATAAAATGGGTCCATAAGTTTTCTCAAGTTTTATGTTAAGAGTTTTTATTCACTGAAGATTTAAACATCCACTTATTAGTAGTTCTGTATGGTGGCTTAATGAGAGTTTAAAGCAGATGTAACAATAAACAAATCTTATGGAGTGGATAATTTTTATTTATTTATTTATTTATTTATTTTTAGACTGGAATACACTTATTTTTGTCCTGATGCTGCTGCTGTTGGTTATTGCTGTTGTTGTAGAAATCTGGAATTTTGTTGCTTCAAAGGAAGTTAATGAACGTGCTACTGCGAATGCATAGACTGCTACAGTGCTGTGAGTATATACAGTAATAACCCATAGCACATCTACAGTATGCAGGTGGAGCTGGGGAAGGTGGAGGGTTTCAGAGGAACTCTGAAATGCGCTTCAGAATGTGTTAGTAAATGCTAAGCAGCCATTTAAATGTAAAAGAGTCAAATAATTGGCAGTGAAAGCAACATGAACCAATCCACTTGTAGTTTAATGCTGTGAAAATCACCAGTTTTGTAATGACCCATCAGCCTTCACCATCTAGAGTTTTATGACAGAACTTGGCATTAATAAGGATAATTGAATCAAAAGATAACAGTGGTTATATATTTAAAAAAAACATCAAAATAATTAAATAGGAATAAGTCTGTTCAATGAACCAATTGATTTAAAACCACTCTGAAATGATTTAAATCAACAAATCATTAAAATTTACTGGAATCACGGAAAAACATTTTTTTCATCAAATAAAGCGTTTGTGTTACAGTACTTCAGGACACTTGGAATATAGTGGACAACATTCGTCTTAACACTTGGCGATTTGACAACCAGAGTCAAACTGGTAATATGCAGAGTCTTCTCCTTGTTTTTTCCCTGAGTGCTTTATTACTGCTGCTCTTAATGACAGTTAATGTTGTCTTAGCAGCGGTTGTTTATGAGTTTTTAATATAGAGAGGTAACAGTTCCACCTCTGACGGAATCTGGAACCATCTCAACACTATCGATTGACTGCTATTGTATTTTTAGTGAGACATCCATCTCACCCCTTATCTGTGAGTCTGTGTGTATGTGTGTGTTTGCAGGCATGATTCGGTAGAGCGATAATGTCTGACAATTCCATCCACATAATCGTCTATTGATTTAGTTTTTGTGCATGGAACAATAAATTCCCCCAGCAGTGATGGAAAGTGCACCAGAGCTTCTCTCAGAGAGATTCATCTACAAACCATCTCTGCTGAAAAACTGGGTCATTCCTCTTATGCAGTACATTTTCACATGTACACCATCGTACTGTAACTAATATGTTGTTGGAGAAAATATTGAACTCACAATACAGTATATATATATATATATATATATATATAGAGAGAGAGAGAGAGAGAGAGAGTGGGAGGGTGGGTTTTTTACCTTTAATAGTCATTGAGACATTTTCTTTAATCAGATTACACTCTTAAAAATAAAGGTGCTTCAAATGGTTCTTCAGAGCAATGCCATAGAAGAACCATTTTTAGTTTGACAAAGAACCATCTCTTTCTTACTTTTTTATAATCTGAAGAACCATCTGTTGACACATTTTGAGAAATACAGTAGAAAGGTTCTTCAAATGTTAAAGGTTTTTTATGGAACCATTTAGGAAAAAAAGGTTCTTCTATGGCATCATGAAGCACCTTTATTTTTAAGAGAGTACCAGTTGCTTAATTAATTAGAAATTATGTTATTTTTAAGTGAGTAAAACAACAGTAACCTAGACTAAAATGTAAATCTAAAATGTTTCAAGTGAAAGAAACATGCATAGAGTGATCATAAAACATGTCAGTGCCATTGTTTTATCTTAATTAAAGTCCACACCAGTAATGCTTTTTTCTGAGGCATGTTTATAAAAAAATACTTAAATGTCCTAATTGAACTATGATGTAATCCTGGTTTAGGCTAAGCCCTGTCTCTGAAACCGGACCTAAAACTATTAGCAGTGGATTTAATGAATTCTGTGATGTTTTGTGGTTGTAGTTTGTTTTACTCATTCTAAAATATTCCAATCTGTAGATAAAATTGCAGAAATAAGTTAGACCTTATCAACATTTCAAAATACAAAAATTTAAATTAGAATTATTAACCCGCCACTTAACAATAGCTAACTCGTTATTTATTAATTTATATAAAAACGTGTCCAGATCTAGGTTTTTTTTTCAGTATATATACAGTATTTGACTTATTTTAACTTAAGATGC
Organism: Enteromius fasciolatus; assembly: GCA_032361145.1. NCBI lineage: Eukaryota > Metazoa > Chordata > Actinopteri > Cypriniformes > Cyprinidae > Enteromius > Enteromius fasciolatus. The sequence goes on from JAUMHR010000056.1 coordinate 9,989,501, forward strand.
ATTTCTGTGTGCGATCATCCCATAACAGAAATTACTCTTTAAATTCTTCAAAAATGAATTATATGCTGTAGATATGAAAATAAAACAGACATTATTTGACAATAAAATAGTACAACAAAATATTAAGCAAATATTTAAAATGTACTGTGTGGACCAGAAATATTTTACTGCTGACAGTTTTAGGGGTAATTTATTTAGGTCTAAAAAAACACACACACAAGAGGTCACTAACAAGAGACATTTTAATGACTTATTGACCCATCGTTATTCATGGCTGTAATGATGTGTGCATGTAAATGTAACATCCTTTCATACGTGCTGCCTGATGTCCCTATGGACTTCATTTTCCATTCTTCTTCTGTCCTGATGGGGAAGGCAGTGATCCCTGTCATTAATGGCCAATGATATAAAATTGTGGTCAGGTTTTATGAGCTCTCATGTAAATTGGATGCTGGGGCTCGTAAATGTGGTCATTGTGTCTAAGGTGAATGACAGTGATTGCAGAAACGAACGCGTGAGGTCTGCCCTCAAGGTCTTGCTGGATGGCAAATGCATAAACCCAGTCAGGACGCCCACAGACACTTAAACCTGCTCATGTGCTCATGCAAATACGCTTTATCTCTCTTTCCATCCCACAGACTCTCTCACTCTATCCAATTTTTGTCTTTCTTCCAATGCAAGTGATTTATTGTTTCATTTTGCTTAACATATGCATCTCCAAAATTAATTTCAGGGAGGTCCTCCCATCTGGGGGAGCTGTTGATTTATACAGATGAAATGATTGCTTTCAAAATGACCTCAAGTCACTGATTGAAAAGGGAAATTGTCATGATTTTTTAATGCATTTGTTTGTTTGCTTGCTTCTTGGCACAAATATATTGTTCGGGTTATGAATGCAATTACATATTATGGATTAGGGCAATAAAACATTTTAGCAGGATTGAATTTACACAGTCGTAGTCCTTTATAAGCCAGAGACAAATTGAGTCGGTACTTAAGGCCTAAATAGAAGCGTTAATGAATATTAAATACAAGAAAACACGTTGCAAAATATATGAGAGTAAACCAAAGGGTGCTTATTGTGTTGTTTGGATACAGCAGTGCAGTCATCTTTCTTCTATAATGAATAGCTTGATTAATGTGCTGTTTTGTTAACTATTGCCCAGTATTAACTTTCATTAACTTGGCGATACAAATAGCTAGTGTCTGGTTTATGAGGCAGCATCCAACTTCATCCAACAGGCACTTCCATGACTTCAATACATAAAACATAACATAAACTTGACTGAAAAGCTAAAGCATATTTTATAGCTGGTGTGATGAGGTAAACATCTTTACACGTTTAGGAGTGATAAAGAAAAATAGCCTGTCATGCAAGACAAATTTAGTTCTGAAAAGTCAGGAAAACAACTTTTATCAGCATGAATGTAAATTGAACTCTTATTTACATTAATGCCTGTCCTTTTAAAAAGATGGCAGTGATTTGATTGACTTTCTTTTTTAATGAGAATACATTTAAACTTTATTAAATAAATATAGTCACTCATCATCACAGTGTCTCAGGTTTTTCAGGAGCAATAGCAACAGGATGTCTGCCATCAAAAATCCCACTCCCATTGGCATCAAAAGACAAGGAAATGAGCGGTGCTTTCCAATCTGCAGCGAACATAGCAGATAAGACAGACAATAGGACCCAATCACGCTGCTCTCCACAATAGGCCCTCATGAGGTTCCCTGGAGCAGATGGATCATTTGCATAGACACAGGCAGGCTGTGATTGTGTTAGGTATTAGGTGTATTAAAAATATCACCACAGGAAAAGTGATCATAAGCTGCTTCAGATCTCTATTCAAGGAGAAGATTTTCATTTTTTTTTAATGGTCATGAATTAAGTCTGCTGAGCTGGATAAATACTATAAAGAGAATGATAAACTTTTTAACATCTCTTCATTAAAATGATACGAGGTAGTATTTAGATCTGTACTAATCAGCATTGGGTCATTGCGTCACTAAAAGTAGTTTGGAAGTAATTTAGTGAATTGATTCATTCTAAATGTTTTTTTTTTTCTTTTATGAGTAGAGTTAGAAAGTATAACTCATTTTAGTGACTTGGTTCATCTTGGACGGTCCTCTCACTGTCTGTATGAGTAACATTAGAAAGTTTTCCACCTTTTTCCTCAACAAGGAAGTAAGCATATGGATAAGGCTTCCGGTTCGTTAGACGCTATAGGTAAATAACGAGGAGAATAACAAGGTGCTTTAAACAGTAAAAAAGTTTGCACTACAAACCAGTGTGTTCATAATTAAGATAATACATTAAAGTGGTCATTTGATGCGATTTAAAATTTTCCTTTCTCTTTGGAGTGTTACAAGCTGTAGATAAGATCCCTAAAGTTGCAAAGATTAAAGTTTCAAAACCTAATATATATTCTTTATAAGAGTTATGACTTGTCCACACACCCACTTCACAGAGTGTTTATTTATTTATTTATTTTTTTTAAACACCACCCAAATGTTTGCGCAAAGAAAGAAGATTGAAGTATTATTCTCACTGCAGTGTTGCTGCAGCACCATGTTCAGGAGACGCTGTGTGTCAGTGTGAAAGTGAAACTACTTTGCAAGGACAGTCTGGTGCTTCTGACTCACAGTAAGTTGTATTTTCTTATCAAAATAACCTGCTACTTACTATCTAAACACAAGTTGTGAGTAGTGAAGGGTAGTGCTTGTTGTTTGTCCTTACTCTGATCACAAATGCAGACATGGTGTTCTCCTAACGAAGCATGAAGCAACGTAACACATAAAAAGACAGTAATAAGTCACGATAATCAGTAATTAACTGGATGCAACACATGCCTCATTTGTAATGTTTTATAGTTTTGATGTCATAGTGCCGGGACGCAGCATCAAATTATGGTAAGGGGCGTAACAATTCCGCCACATGCTTGCGATATACGACTAATCACAATGCACTGGATAGCTGGCCAATCATAGCACACCTCACTTTTTTAGAAGAATGAAAATAAATCGACAAATTGTACAAATCGACCTGTTTCAGGAGGCGGGACTTAGAAGAGAAACAATAAATGTACAGTTTGGAGAAAATAATGTGTTTTTGTACCTTAAACTGCATGAAGACACCAAATAGACAAACTAATGTTATGTTTAGCAACAATACCAAGACCCTTTTAAAATAAGGGTAAGACACACCAATTTTCAATATCTAGCAGCAAAACAGTTTTGTATAATTATAAATAGCTAGACGCGGATGAGACAGGAAGCTATACCCATAGAATATACAAATGGTGGCACACATTTCAATAGTTTTCTGTGTTGTATTTATAGCTGGAAAGTTGGATTTATTCAGATGAATCTTTTAGACAGTTCACACAAATTGTAAATGAAATATTATAAAATAATAATAATAATAATAATAAATAATTGACCTATTTGAACCCCTCTTAACGCTACCCAATGGATTAGTCAGACTTGTAACCAGACTTGTAACCCAAAGTTTGCAGCTTCAAGTCCCAGGTCCAGCAGGGATTGTAGGTGGGGGGGGAAGTCAAAAACCACCACAATACCATGACTGAGTTGAGATCCTTGAGCAAGGCACTGAACCCCCAACTGCTCCCCAGATGCCACAGCATTGGCTGCCCACTGATTCGGGTTTGTGTGTGTGTGTGTGTGTTCACTTCTCACTTGTGTGTGTGCACTTGGATGGGTTAAATGAAGAGCACAAGTTTCAAGTATGGGACGTTTCTTTCGTTTCAAAAATTTTATTATTCAACTTATTAATGAATGTTACATTATTGGACATAATAATAAATGGTAACATTTCAGAATAAGGGTCCAAAATAATGCATTAGTTAAGCATTAATTCATGGTTAATTTGTTCACAATTAAGCATTAGTTGAGCAAAAACACACTACTAATTAATGATTAAAATGTTAAGTTAATCATTAATTACTAGTGTGTTTTGCTCAACTAATGCTTGAGCAAAATGCTGTTTTGCTCAAGCATTAGTTGAGAAAAAACACACTAGTAATTAATGTGAACAAATTAACCATGAATTAATGCTTAACTAATGCATTATTTTGGACCCCTATTCTGAAGTGTTACCTAATAAATGTTCAATTCCATCCCCTTTTTTTAACAGTTGAGTTAAAAATTTAACACAATCACTTTAATGTAATTAGATGTCTTTTGTTAGTAGTAGCTTAAGTATTGTAGCTAACACTGATCTGTATATTTTGATATTTATTGTAAGAAGACCAAATAATTGATTGGAGTCGAGTGTGCCAGTGAAAGGTCCCTTGACCTAAAACCTTATAATGTTTATTGACTCACCTACCACTTTAATTTCCCCGACAATATGAGCATCAGACAGCCTGGCTATCCATCAGTGTCTGGCAGCTCAGTTCGGTTCTGAAATATGTGCTACCAAAGCATGCTGGAAAACTAATGCCTGGTCTGCAGTGTAGTTATTGTGTACTGTGATCATATTCTGATAAATTCTGGATCAGATTATTATATAAAAAAAGATACTTGAAATAAAATAAATATCAAATGATTACTTCACTCCTGAATTAAAATGTTCAAATTGAAAAGAAATTAACTTTTTTTGGAAAACATTCCAGGATTTATGTGGACTTCAGTGGGGATTAACAAATTAAAAGTCCATAGACATGCATCACAGAGCTAGTACAAGACGAGCATTTGTGGTTAAAATGCTATTCTCAATGAGCTACATTGATTGCAATATCTATTAGAAGTACATAATTGGATTAGGAAGCATAATTCCAACCAAACCTACACAATAAAATTACTAATAATTACATTCCGAAATATAATGTAAAATAAAAAAGATACAACATAATAAACATAAGTAAATTTTAGATACAAGTACAGTAATAAGTCAGTCAGACAGACCAATAAATAAATATATAGATAATAAAAGCATTCACACGTCATAAGCATTTACTCAGCTACACATGGGTACAAACCTGATGCGGCTTTTCATGGCAGTCAGCACTAATCATGCCACAGGCTTTAGAGGAAGAGCTGCCTGGATATCTGTCCATCATTTCTTTGTCACTCTGATAGAGAGTCACCCTGTCCCTCCTCTAGCTGTGGAACAAATCTGATAATGAGAGAACGAATGTGACAGTGAGGTAGGGCTGAGCTTTCAGCAGATGAATAAAACATGTCTTGTTTTATAGAAAATGTGATATACAGTATGCCTAATCTCTCTAACCCTGCATTTGGCATTATTAAAGCAAACAATTTGAACATGTAATCGTTCATGGTTGTACTATATAATACTATATTGAATAAGAGTGTAACATAACCTATTTATAATCTGGATTATACCTTGAACATGTGCAATCTGTAGCATCAGGTTTTATGAGAACACAGGTTTCCCATTTCATGCTATCACACCGTATTTATTTCTCATTAAAAGCATCTAATAGCTCTTGCCTAAAAATCCATAACCTTAACCTTGTCATTATGCACATTATCAGCAGTTTCAAGCCTATCAAAAGAAATAGCAGCTGTGTACTCCTCTCATTATCTGTGCTGAACCTGCAGTCCCAGTCTATCAATTCATGACACTGTCTCAGTCCATAACAAATGAGTTCTTTACACCACACAGCATGGGCATAATTAGTTTTTTCTTGATTGATTGAATGGTGCCATACTACTACACTTGTTTTACAATAGCACAGCACTGTAATTCATTAAATTGTCAATACTTCATATCTTTGACGTGGTGGACAAGCTTATTGTTAAATATAATGGTATGTTGCTAATTTACCTTTTATGAAATATGGAGTATTGTATAAACAAAGGCAATTGACTAAAATGTCATGTCATGTTGTATATACTCTGATTTTACTTTAAATAATTTAATAGTTTAACTTTAATAGTCATAGGCAGCATGTTGGCTTTTTACAGAATCAGGCATAATTAAAACAATATTTAATAACTTAGTTGTTGAAAATTATTCAATAAAATATTTTATGTAAAATGATGCCTCATTTGTAATGGTTTTGATGTAATAGTGCCAGGATGCAGCATCAAGTTATAATAAGGGGCGTAACATTTCCACCACATTCTTGCGATATTCAGCCAATCACAACGCACTGGATAGTTGGCCAATCATAGCATAGCCTGTAACACTCAGACTTGAAAGACAGGGGAATAGTTAAAGGCAGGTTTTTATTAAACGGAAAGAAATTCAACAACTTAATTCTCAGGCAGGGTCTGAATCAAACATAAAAGCAATGCGGCAATGTTCAGCAAGACTTCAGCGATTTTCTGATCGCGAGTAACAATCCAGCCCAGGCAGACACAGATAAGTAAAGGGGTAAGTATCTTACATTGAAGTCACCAGCGATCTCCTGATCACAAACAACCTTCCAGCCCAGGTAGACTCAGGTAAGTAACGGGGTGAGTATCTCACATGAAGACTGGTGATTCTTCAGGTGCTCGGTTCAGGTAAGTTTAGATTAAAAGCCTTGAGTACAGGACAGCCCGGTAGGTTCCAATTCCCAGCTCACTGGTAAGTCTCATAAGCAGAGGGATCGCAGCATGAAGGTAAGGATGTCACCTTGTGCTCAGCCATTGAGCTTCTGGTGATTGAGGATTTTATTCATGGCAGGTAAGTATCGACAGGCATTTCTAATTAACAGATTGGTGACTGAGAGCAGTTGCCGGTGACTGTGCTGGGGGCAGTGGGCTGATCCAGACCCAGCAGACTGTGAGAAGCGTGACATCACGTCCCCCTCCAGAAAGGTGCGTCCTTGCACCGTAACAGGATGAATACAATAGCGAGGGAGGAGGGGATGGGCTCTCTTACCAGAGCTTGGGTGGATCGGGAGCTGGCTGTGCTCGTAGTGGATCAGGATCTGCATGGGGCCAGGGCGGATTGGGAGCTGTGCGTGGCCACGGTGGATCTGGGACTGTGAGAAGCCACGGCGGATCAAGGGCCATCTGTGGTGTCTGCCTGGGCTGGGGCCAGGGACTAGGGACTAGGGTGAGGCCACGGCGGATCAAGGGCCATTTGAGCTTCTGGTGATTGAGGATTTTATTCATGGCAGGTAAGTATCGACAGGCATTTCTAATGAACAGATTGATGACTGAGAGCAGGTGCCGGTGACTATGCTGGGATCGGTGGGCTGGTCCAGGCTCAGCAGACTGTGAGAAGCGTGACAATAGGTGTGTTCGAGGTGCACTACACTAGCCTGTCACCGGCTGGCGAGAGCAGCCCCTTGCAGTCAGGGGATTAGTAAAGAGACGGCCGTGAGGTCGGACACTTGCAGGTTTCCGTAGTGTGTTGAATCAACGTCATTAACTCTTATACAATACAAAATATAACGTATATTTACCATATCACCTAATCTTCATCATTAATGTTTTGTTTGAATATCAGATATTCGATATAAAGATTGATTACATACAGAAACCTTTTAGAGGAAAAACACGCAGCACACACCATGCTTGTCGTCACATAATCTGACCAATGAGAATAAAGTGTGTCATCATCAAGCCTTTCGCAGCCGGTTTTGAGCAACTGCAGCGCCTGACCTGTGCGACTGCTCTTGTTTTGCTCTCGCGGTACTTTGATAGCACATGTGATTGAAAGGCGGCTGCGGCGCTGATCAAAGTCGGACAAATGATCTTACCAGAATGCATTGTTTTGTAAGGTGGCAGACGAATTCTTGTGGCGTGGCGTGAAGTCGAACGCACCTAATACCTCACTTTTTTTAAACAATGACCATTGTACAAATTGACCTGTTTCAGGAGGCGGGACTTAGAAGAGAAACAATAAATGTACATTTTGGAGAAAATAATGTGTTTTTTGTACCTTAAACTGCATAAAGACACCAAATAGACAAACTAATGTTCTTTTTAGCAAGATCATACCAAGACCCTTTTAAAAATAACATAAGACACACCAATCATCAATATCAAGCAGTAAAACAAACAGTGTTTTGTATAGTTATAAATAGCTAGACGTGGATGAGACCGGAAGCTATACACATAGAATATACAAATGGTGGCACCCATTTCAATAGTTTTCTGTATTGTATTTATAGCTGGAAAGTTGGATTTATTCAGATAAATCTTTCAGACGGTTCACACAAATTGTAAATGAAATATAAATAAAAAACAAAAAAAAAAAACAAATGAACAAATAATTGACCTATTTGAACCCCTACCTTAAAAAATATAATTACAATAAAAAGAAGGTTTGTAAACGATGAATTTACAATTTTACTCATTTTGGAGTAAACTACAGTATATATTAAATGTCTGGTGAAATTGAAAAATTAAGATTATAGATGTCAATAATGTACTGAGATGATATCACCTTTAAGAGATGAAATTTATTGTCATTGTTTAGGACATTTTTACCCCAGATTGTGTTGGATCTAATCTTTCCATTTTGCCACTTATCTGGTGTGACTGAAGTTTGTAACTCATTTGTTGCCTTATATTCATTGTTCCTTTATGTATTTTTGAGTGTCCACATAAAAAACAGTAAATGAAAAAATGTGCCTAAAGCACGTCTTCAGCAGACACAACACAAGCCGCCATGCTTCAACTGTTCAGGAGACTCTATGGAATAGACTTCTTAGTTTGAGACACCTGAGACTTAGTCTGGCCTGGGGACAACAACACTGACAGCTGCTGGACATTGACACATAAAGACAAATAAATAAAATAAAATTGTAACAAAAGAATGCAGAAAGAGCTGTATATAAAATATAGGAGGCATCGTAATTGCAATAGTAGTAGTCAGAGAAAACCTAGTGAATGCTGTTATCTAACACTGATTATGTGATCATATTGCTCTGTCACTCTACAGTAATTGCCCTCTCCCTGTGTTGGGATTCAGCTTCATATGCCGATGCCCATTAGGCCAAATGGGACTGCTATGCAAGCTGGACTGACCCTGAGCTGCTTTAAAACACCATGTTCTGCCCACCCACCATCTGTCCTCAGTGAATGCCCAGCCTTGGGCGCAAATCTGGAATTGATATGAAAAGTACATCTCAAGCATCAGCAGTGGTCACATATACTGTAGCTTAGTTCACCCAAAGTTGAAAATTCCGGCTTTATTTACTCACCCTCAAGTAGTTCCAAATCTGTATGAATTTCTTTGTTCTGATGAACACAAAGGAAGATATTTTAAAGAAGGTTTGTAACCGGACTATTCTAGGAATTATTTTACATTCCTACTACGGAAGTCAACGGTGAACCAAAACAGCTGGGTTTCAAACTTTCTTCAAAATATCTTCCTTTGTGTTTGGTAGAACAAAGAAATTCATACAGATTTGAAACTACTCAAGTGCTGTGTAAATAATGACAGAATTTCCATTTTTGGGTGAACTATTCCTTTAATACTTATTCCAGTAGTGTTTATCTTCTTGAACGCACAGTTACATGTTTTCAACCTGAACAAAATTGTTTTGGTTATTGCTACAGTATATTAAAGGAATTGTTCATGCAAACAATTTTTATTTGCTAAAATGTACTTACCCTACCTTAAAATGCCTTACCCTGTAGTTTGTTTCTTCATCAGAACAGATATAGAAAAATGTTGCATCACTGAGTTAAGACAGCTGATAAAATATCATATCCAAACGTGTGAATTATTTAAAAATTGTGATGTTTTTATCATCTCTCTAACTTCTTGTTCTAACGGCACCCATTCATCCTTGAGCAGGGGTAGGCAATTTCAGTCCTGGAGGGCTGCTGTCCTGCAGAGTTTAGCTCCAACCCTAATCAAATAGGGTTTGTTTAGGGTTGGAGCTAAACTCTGCAGGACACCGGCCCTCCAGGACCAAAATTTCCTACCCCTGTCCAAGAGGATCCATTTGTGACTGTGAACAAAATAAAACAATGCTAAATTTATCCAAATTTGTTTTGCTGAAGTAACAAACTCATCTACATTCAGGATGGCCGGAGGGTGAGGAAATCTTCAGCAAATTTTCATTGTGGGTGATTGCTGTAATACACTATGATTGCAAGAATTACAATCTGTGGGCACTCAATATTTCAGATAAATATATGAGATTTCTATGGTGACATCTTTAAAGGTTAAACAGTCTGTGAACATGTGGGAATAGATGCAAAGTGATCTCATTTTTCATTTCTGTGTCGCTTCAGGTAACAGATGACATCCTTGTGTAATGTCATATAAACAGACATCATTTCACACACTGCAAAAAATGGCTTTTCTTACTTAGTATTTATGCCTTATTTCTAGTCAAAATATCAGAAAATTCTAAATTCAATATATTTTTACTAACCAAGCAAAATTACTTAAGATATTTACTCTTGTTTCCAGGTGACAAAAATCTAAATGAAGTGCATTTTGTTTACTTACTGTACCCTGTGGCAAAATGGGACAAGTCCATGGCAGGTCTTGTATATCTCCATAATCAGGCGAAAGTAAAAGGTGCGTGTGGGAAAAGGAAATTTAAGCGTTGCCTATCGACTGACGTATGCGGTGCTGCAGCTTATTGTGCGGAATTGCGTAGACCAGGTGCAAACGCCAAAATTTAGGATATGTCACGCCCAGCTGGAGCTGCCAGCTAAAGACTGTGTTTGGCACTCCAGCTTTCTATGTACTCTATGTGTTTTTGTGTCTGTTTTCATTCCCGGACTCCATTCCCCAGAATGCACCTCTCCTTCACAGCTGTTCCGAATTAGGTTCAATGATTCAATCAGCACCACCTGTATATATACCAGTCTGTTTGTTTGTCTTGTTGCGGTTCATTTACACTGTCACCCCAGTTCTAGCATGTCATTTGTATTCTTGTATTTTGTTTGTTTCACTGTTTGGCTTTACTCGTTGCTGACCATTTGCTGTTTCATGGATCTTCACCTTGCCTTCCCCTTCGGACTCTGATATTACGGTATTTGACCATTGCTTTGGTTTACGCTTATTCTCTCGTCTCTGCCTACGTGGTAACTGTCTGCTGGTGTTTAAGACTGTCTGTTTTGACCCTGAGCTTGAATAAACCCTTTTGCACATGAACTCGCACGCTTCCCTACCTCGATTCATGACGGGTTATAGCATTAAGACAAATTTTAAAATATATATGGTTTTTTTAACTTTTCACAAAGAAATTTTCTACTCCCTAATTCTTGTCTTCCTTGGCGTTGTCTATTCAGCTGATGGCTGGCAGCCTCTAACACAGCTTGATTCACGCCGCTGATGCCACACACACACACACACACATGTCTGGTTTGCTATCCTTGTGGGGACTCTCCATAGGCGTAATGGATGTTATACTG
>JAUMHR010000056.1:10013139-10024406 GCA_032361145.1 Enteromius fasciolatus
CACTATTCAGAGCCGTCACGCTGAGGGCGTTCCCATAGCGTCTCGTCGACGCAGCTCGAGTTCCTGAAAAGGAACTATAACCCACTTGTAAACAAAACAGGAGGGGTTACCTGTTTGTTTAACCAATCGCAGATGTATACAAATAACATTTTTCATTTAAATGACATGTCATTTTTTATTTTCAATAATTATTTTAATTTTACATTTTTATGATTTAATTATTTTCTTTTGATTAATCTGTTAATTTCCTTTCCTTTATTCAATGCACTTCATGTTGTAAATAAAATTATTGGAATATACCTTTTCTTAGAATTTTTAAATTGACACATAACAATATTATCTTATTTAAATCAATGTGATAAACGCAGTTTTTGTAATGTAATTTGTAGTAACGTTTGTACAGTTTGTAAGTAATCAACCCTGCTCTGATTACTTCTCCACTCATTTAGGCACAATACAGAAGAAAAGATCTGTTGCTAATTTCATTTCATTGCAAATTTATCAATAGTTTTGTTCGAGTGCTGCATTGGACCTTATGGCAAATAGTAGCATAATAATAGTCCTAAACAGATGGCCAAGGTCGCATCTAAAAGTGAGTGGGTGGTACAGCCGTGGTTGTTTGACCAGAAATGCTTCCATAAGCATTTGACTCTGCGTGTGAATCAGGCTGGAGATCTCCCTGCGAGAAAGATGCTTATGTTTTTTTTGGACACGGCAGAGTGAACTCTTGCACTCTAGTGTGACACTGAAGCTAAGTGGCTAACAACAGGGCTGGGACTCTGGGACTCAGTGTGAGCATGAACCCACAGAAACTCAGTTACGCTTCAGAGCACAAGGTTTCACATTCCTTCACCATCCAGCTGTTTCCCAAATATAAGGAGGATGAGAGATGAGAAAACAAAAAATGACTCTACAGAATGTGCTAAGAATGACAAAGAATTGATGGTTATACTGTATACAATTTCAGGAGATGTTCCAACATGTGAAGTTAAAAAAGCAAGTGATTCCAAACAATAAAATAAAAATCTATATGAATGTGCCTCCATGAAGATGAACAGGAATGCTAATGGTTAACTTTCACCAGTTATAGTAGACGTCTTTGAGTGGCCCTCCTCTGTTTAAGATTTGCAGCACCCATTGGATGTTCAAAGTCTTGTTTTATTAAGTGCTGGAGAGTGAAGACAGACACAGGAGGGTTGATGATGATGTGCACCCTAGAGTGCTTTCATTTTAAATACAGATACAAATCAAAGGCCATGTAAGAGAAAACAGAAGGGGCCGCAGTGTACTTGATGTTAGAGTCAGGGCTTTATTGTCTTGGTGGTTGCCCGGCTATTTTGTGACCTTTCTCAGCACATTGCTTCCTTTATTAACTTCACGTGCCTCACAACATTCTATGAGAAGCAGTATTATTTGGCTACATCACAAGAAGAAAAAAAAGTTACCCTTTCAGTCGAATCACTTCGACGTTACACACAGTATGGGAACTCGCCAGACAGACCAATTTCCTTTGAGCTTTACACAAAAGGCCAATGAATATTGGCGTGCATTTGATTGCGCTCAGGTGCACCTCATCACTGTGTGAGTATAAGAGGGCACGAGCGGAATGCACATGCAGATTTTCGCTTCAGAACCTTTGCCGTTCTTTACTACAACAGGAAACCCTCTCTGCGAGTTCTGGAGAACGATTGAGGAAGAGTCCTGATTTCAAGAGTTCCTGCTATCCTGCTCTCTCGTCAGACAGCGTTTTATCTGGGCGGCTGTAAGTGGATCCTGCGGACTGGTGGCCTTTTTAAAGGCTGGCTGTGCCAGTCATCTTGAATATCCAGCAAGAAAAAGACCTGTAAGTTGCCGTGTTAGGCAAATTTTCCCATGGTTGGTGAAGCGTTCTGCGGAATGCCGAACCGACCGTGTGTCTCTGGGTGCAGGAGTTTCCTCACCTCTTCGGACAGACATGATCGTTGCCTTGCGTGTCTGGGCCGAGTACATGCTGATGGCAACTGGCAACCCTGCGGGGCCCCAATCTGGCCCCCAGGTGTTGGGGAAGGTTACGTGCAGATCTCCTGCTTACTAACTTGAAAAGTATCTTGCCTGTTGGCGGGGGGTCTCCAGGTAACGTGGCCTTAGAGTCGTGGCCTGCTCCATGGGTGTTCCCATATGTAACGTCAAAGTGATTCAACTAAAAGGGTAACGTATAAGTTACGAACGTAACCCACATTCCCTGAAGAAGGGAACGAAGACGTTACACTTTCGTGCCACGACTCTGAGGTTGCGCTGACACCGACTCGGCTCTTCAGTGAAAACCTGCATGTGCATTCCGCTCGTGCCCTCTTATACTCACGCAGTGATGAGGTGCACCTGAGCAAATGCATCAAATGCATACCAGTATTCATTGGCCTTTTGTATAAAGCTCAAAGGCAATTGGTCTCTCTGGCAAGTTCCCATATGTAACGTCTCCATTCTTTCCTTCAGGGAACGTGGGTTACGTTCGTAACCTAGACGCTACAGTTCATTGAGAAATGCTATGCATTATAAACTTAAGATACCAAATTTTTAAAAAAAAGATACCAGAGTTTTTACTTTAAACAAGCAAATAATCTGCAAATGGGTTAAGCAAAATATTATTGTTTTCTGTTTGAATTAAGATGATTTTGCCTACCCCAATAGCAGAGTTTGTTTCAAGTATACAACTCACTTAATTTTGACTTTTTTTTCTAAAAAATTGTTTAGAAAATCCTTCTTGATTTAAGAATTTTATGTTTTGGCTGAAACAAGACAAAAAAATTTAGGCTTGAAAAGGATTTTTTGCAGTGTACATTACTTTGCAAGAAAATGTCGAACTTTTTCTACTAACCCTAACCCTAATCTAACTGTCTACCAGTACTGTAATAAGAGTTAGTTACTTGCAAATTAAGGATTGTTAGTTGCTATGTCTGAAGTGGACATTAAAAATAAAGTGTAACCCCAAAATCCAGGGGTTGTTTTGTATATTTTTGGATCTGTATATTTATCATGCTTGTTGGGAAACCAAGCTTGAGTCTGAATGAAATCACCAAAGAACGACATAAAACAAATTTCTGTTTTGCTTTATCTTTTCTGTTGTTTTATTTCACCTCTGAGATCAATAAATAACCATCTCCCAAGCACAATGCCAAATGCCAAATTTATGGCAGTATGAAGAAAAATGTTTTAAATATCTTTCTCTCTCTCTGTTTGTTTCTGTTGTGACATGCTTGAAGGGAAGAAAAATCTATAGTACTCTCTTTTGAAAACAGATTGACAACTGCCCCAGCTAAAACCCGGTGTGCCATCTGAAACAAATCTTTCTTACGTCATAGGAAGAAATGACACAAGTCTTTGCTTTCTATGTGACATGTTAACCTAATTGCCTTTGTGATAAATCTTAGATTCTGACAAAATGTCAACATGTGAGCATATGCCTATAAGATATGCATGTAAATATCTCATTATGCACAATTCATACAACCAAAATTACCTTTCATTTGCTCTAAAAAATGAACAGTCCACAAATACTCTGTTTTCCAGGCCGAGTATTGCTGACATTAGCACAAGGTTTTTTCTTAGGTTTGTGCAGTTTCGTTTTTCATTTTTAATGTAAATGTGGATGTCAGTCAGAAAATACATGAACAAGTGACTTAAAACGTCTTTCTAATGCTGTCAATAATGACTAATGTCTCTGCTAAGATGCATGTCATGCAGTCTGACATTAAAGACTTGATGTTGTACGTTCTTGGCAAGGTCTCTCCAGCACATATCATATGATCTGACAACCAACAACCATGAAAGACAAAATCTGTATCATATATAAGCTCTTCTGTAGACGATAATGGAAAGAATATGTGTTCATCACTCAACCTCATTGCTCATAGTTCCAGATTAATTGATTTTTGAGCTGCTTAACAAATTGAAAGTCGTGCTGTCCTTGAAGGCGCCTTTTATTCAATAAGTATATAAGAATGTATTCATTACCTGTAAATTAAAATTAAAGTTTGCACGTACAGGTTCTATAACCTTCTAAAGAGTGCAAAAGATCAATTGCATCGGCTGAGTGTTGGTCATTTCTGTGCCTTTTCAGTCTTACTTTTATCTAAAGTACAGTAATTCTCTGCCAATTCTGGTTCATTTTAATGACAAGTATATAAATAGTCCAAAATGAGGACGTCTTGAAGGTTTTTTTTGGAGAGCCACTGCTAAACTATAGTTAGATTAATAATTGATGAACAGCAGTGTGACAAATTTAGTCAAGCCGTGATGTATAATGTTCGGATTAAACCATAATACAGCAAATTTGAGTTTTTCAAATATTACAAATTGGGTCAATAAAGTTACTTAGACAAGCTTAAGAGCCTCTGATTGCAAACAATCCAAATGTTAAACAGTGGAACCAGTAAAATACAATTATGAGATGTATTTCATACTAAATAGCAGTTTAAATACATACATCTACAATTTCCTTTTTTAACTAAAATATAAATTTAAGTCATTTATAATTATTTTATTTATTTTTTAAATGAGAGATTCATTAGCAATGCCTTAAGCAATTAAAATGTTTTATTTTTATTTTTACATAGCATGCAGTGATAATTCAGTGCTCATTATCATAAGCATTTAACTATAATATAACTCCATGTAATTTTCCTATTATGCTTATTTATTATATATAATAATATTATTTGAGTTATTAATTTTTAAATACACATTTGATTTGCATACATGGTATTCACTCAAAACTCATTCATTGAATCAAGGTTCTGTTGAACGAATCAAAGAAAAATTAAACCAGGAAGGGGGCCAAAATCATTAGGGAATTCACTTCAAACTAGTGAGAGAGAGAGAGTTCATATGATGAACTTTATTATATAATCTCCTGGGTAAGAGCCTTCCAACATGTCCTGTTCAGACTCTTTAAGTGAGTGATTTTCTACTGCTGGGCCAGTGAATGTGACAGGGTCACAGACAGTAGAGGAAAGCAAAGAGATATTAATAATGCATACTAACCATATCTACACTGGAGACCAAAATTATGATTTAATCAATTAATTGATTTTTCATGTTTTTTTAAAAAATAAGCCTCTTTCTCATTATAGCTGCATTTGATCAAAAATACAGCAAAAACAGCCATGTTGTAAAATATCATTACATCTGAATTCAGATGAAAATTCAGCTCTGCCATCACATTACATTATATTTTGAATATCACTGTTCTAATAGATTTTTTTTTATCAAATAAACACAGCCGTAGTGAGCATAAGACAATTCTTTCAAAAATAATACAAAACCATAATTACTCCAAACTTTTGGCCACTGGCTTGAAATAAATAGACTTTTAAAAGGATACACAGATATCAAGAGTGCCTTGAAAGACTGTGTGTTTGGACACAAGCATTAAAAGTCATATTAACAACTCTATATTTTGTTTACTTCTGTGCAATACACTTTGGTTGCCATTTGACGTCCAATGTAAATGGGTTCTTACAGAAAACTAGCTGAAAACAACTACACTAAATATCATTACCTCTCTCTTCTCATCCCATACCCTTCTTATCCTACATTCTTTACCATCTCTTTTTTCCTATCCTTATTTCTTCTCTTCGGGATGAAAGAGACGGATTAGGCGTGCTGCCCAGGTGGGGAGGCATTCATCTTTTCCGGCCCAAATTCCAGCTGGAGAGCTGCCCTACAAGCGCCTGAGTATATCAAAGCGGTCCTTTCTGAGGCGCCTAGCATGGCAAATATGGATGACAGGGAAAGAGCTTCTCAAACTAGTCCACAAGAGAAGAGCTCAGCAAGCAACAGAGAAAAGGTATTATTTCACAGAGACAATCCACGTGGAAAGCATATAGAAATAAACTCAGATCTAGTACTTCAAGTGTGTCAATTGTATAAGGAGATCAGGTATTTCATTTTACCAATTTTCACAATTATCAGGACAAAAATTGTTGGATAAATGAACACTTCATGCGTGATAATATGAATTATTAGACAAGAGGCCATTATTATTCAAGGGACCACTTGATGAGTCAAGCGATTTCCGCAAATGTGCTCAAGAAGCTATTTTACAGCAATTACACCAGGGAGCCAAAAGAGAGTGGCATTATTAGCCTCCTGCCCAGGGCAACACAAAATCTCTATCAAAGCCCACTACCTCTTTTGATCCCATTGCAGGTTTTCAATGGTGCATCCGAGCCGATCTGGCAGATGCCAGATATAGATGCTATAGATGCCAGATGCCAAAACTGAGTGTGGATCATCCCCTTGAAAGATTTTTGACTCTCAATGCAGATTTCCAGCTTTGTTAATCCACACGGCTTGATCTCCAACTTTGGCTAAAGACCTTTGTGAGTGGAAATATATACCAGCCTGCTAATGCTAATTTGGCACAAGATATTAAATGAGATTGGCTGGCACTGATTGTGATTCTGTCAGACTTTGTATCAGACTTATGAATGCAGTAATTACTGCTTCAATAGCCGAAACTGTTCACAGATCAACTCAGAGAACTAATTAAAAAGAGGACAGAGATGTGGCTTATGTTCCTCAGGGCTGTGGAAGTCTGACTGTGCTTAGTATTTTGCCATCAAAGAGTCAATAATATAGATTACTTTCTTATACTTATTTGTTGCTGTTTTAAAATGGACATCCACTTAACATTACAGGAAATTGTAAAAAAAAAAAAACAAAAAAAAAACAACAACAACAACACAGGAGCCATAAAAATGGTGTCTGAAATCTTTCTTTCTCAGTATTTTGCAATTCAAGGTATTTCAAATCTAATGGGATGATATGATCTGTAAAGATTCAGATCACACTTCACTTGTTAACCACTAGAGACCACTGTCAGTGAATTAGTATGTAATGGGCATGATTAGTAACATATGCTTTGAGATTTTGGATTACTGGAGCCTTTAGGTTAGTAGTATGTGACATAATCCCAGATCAAAAGAGACAAAATGAAAATGTATTAATATTAGCACAGCTAGACTCTGCATTTGTTGTAAATGATTGTGTGTGTTTGTGTGTATGCAACATATGATGGATTTCTCACATATTTTAACAAATTTTTGGCCCTTTTCCCAGAGAAATATGCAAGGTTTAGGAATAGTTCACACAAACTAAAGCAGCTACCCATGACTCAAGAACAATGAATCATTTCATTTGGCAAGACAGCAGTAACTCAGATATGCAGGTGTGAGTCAGTTTGTTTTATTTATTTATTTGTGTGTTGTTTGTGTGCTACTTTGTTTTACCTTTTACTTTAGAATGAAAGATAAAAGAGGTTTCTCCTCTGTTCTTATCATCTGTACCACAACCATCCAGAAATTGACCTTCTGGTCCACCTGGGAAATATATTGGCTTGCTGGAGGGTGCGGGCCTTAATACAGGACAGCGTAAGAGCTGTCAGCCAGCCTGATTACTTTCATATACACAAGCACCTGCTGCCATCACACACAAGCTCCCACCATCTCATCTCTGGGTTTCTGCTAGCCAATAGTGGCCTGATTAAAACCAAACGTAAACATCGGAGCATGAGATATAGAGACAACTTCTCCACAAAAAAAAACATAAAAACAACTGAGGCCTTACATACATGCAATGATGCAGCTGCATATCTACTTACATATTCTAAATATAAATCTGTTGATTATAGCCATGCATTTATTAACCAGCACAAGAAGAAAAGTTTTCTCTCTCACCCACACACAAACATGCAATCTCTCTCTCAGACAAACCCGCCGTCTCTCGAACAGAGACTGTCTGCCCCACTTTCAAATGGGCAATTTTTCATCGGGGCCCCCTGAAAATTTCTCTATTCTTACCCCAGGAAAGCTAATGCACATCATCTATCTCAAAGCAGCCAGCAGGAGCCAGAGAATCCATGCTTATATATGGTCTCATTAGCCAAGCAACTGATACCTCAACAAACTAAATATGCCTGTCGGTGTGATCTTACAGCGTCTGGCAGGATGAGTACAGTTATTCTTACAAAGAGACATTAAAGATCATGGAACCTGAACAGCAGGCAATATTTTTACAGATATACCTCGATTTACTTCGATTGAGAGGTTTGTAGCACATAATTTTTTATCACAAATCCACATATTTTTAGAACAAATATATATTTATTTATATTAATACATTTCTTTACCCAAGATTTGCCTATTTGTAATTCATCAGCAAAAATATATGAAAACCAAAAACCCATCTTGTGATGAAATGTGGGATGATAACTCTAATTTCATGTACAATGCATTTTGGTTGCTGGCAGGATGAATGGAATAAATGTGAACTCATTTAGCTCATTTTATTTGTAAATGCATGTCCTGTAACTGTTTGAAAGCAATATCACAAGCATAATTGCCAACCTAGGCTCATTGGAAATACATGCCTCATACATTATACAAAAAAATGCATACCTGTGAATGCTAGAGGCAGTAAAAATCCCAGAACTTTTTCACACAAAAGTATGATTTACAAGTAAATTTTTGATTAATAAAAATTTTTTTTTTACACAATTAGTTGCAGAATGTTATGTTATGACTTTAAAACATTTTTAACATCCTGGACGATTTAAAGATGTATGCTTTTGAACGTTGTTGTGACATACAGTA
Organism: Enteromius fasciolatus; assembly: GCA_032361145.1. Classification (NCBI taxonomy): domain Eukaryota; kingdom Metazoa; phylum Chordata; class Actinopteri; order Cypriniformes; family Cyprinidae; genus Enteromius; species Enteromius fasciolatus. The sequence goes on from JAUMHR010000056.1 coordinate 10,021,770, forward strand.
TACAGATTTCTATGTATGAGTTTTCAAGCTGTCTGTTTACTTGGTAGCTCACGTGATACGGCATTGCGCTTAGGTGATGAGAAACACTGGTTTGAATCCAGTGTAAAACGGTTTGACAAAACAGCTCAGATCAGTGTAAGGAAGTGAAAATAACATCAGCAAATATGCAATGCGTTTGTTAACACTATCGGGTAGGTTTAGGTTTGGTGTAGGGGATATTTAAAACATGATAAAGCATTATTCTTTAGCGACACTCACTGGATATTTGAATTCTGAATGGCCACAATATGTACCTCAAGCAGCATTATAACAACACTGCAATACGTACCTGTACCAACCTAATACAAACGTGCCACAGTTATGTATTAAACATGTTTTTTAGCACCACTCTCTGGACATTTCACGTTGAAACTGCAGCAAAACGTGCAGTAAGGTACATAACTACAGGGTCTACTGTCAAGCGACAACTGCACTGTCCGTCATCTTGATTAAAGAAACAGAACTTTTCAGAACTTTGAACTATTTGATCAGCAAAATTATTGAATGTTTTGAAGTGCTCCAAACACAAGCTGGTCATACTTGCTGTGTAAAATGGTGGAAATGCAACAAAACTTAAACATGAAAGAAGGAAGCCCAACTTATTTCTAACTAATGTTTTCATGTGTTTCATCTATCAAACCACATTGTTTTGTTAATGGTAAACTAGGCCAATTACAAGCAATTAAGTACCATATTCTCCTTTTTGTATTATGAATAGAACAAATGTTCCAAACAGGTGTCAAGTTTTCCTGGGAAAAAATCTGTCTATTGTAATATAATAGTTAACACAGATGTTTCTTTCAAATGAAGTAGCTTCTTGGATTGAAAGTAAAAGGAACCCATTGAAAGGACTGGATTTGGTGCATGAAAATCTACAGATAAATGTGTTGAGATCTGGACCATTAACACCATCAGAACACCATGTCATGTGCAATATGCAAGAGATGGGAACGGTCAATTACAAGGGTCAAACATACTTATCTTAAAAAACATATAACATATAAAACATATAAAAAAATAATAGAAAAACAGGACAATGAAATACAAAAAACCTGTTCTGTGTTAATGGCCCCTTTGCAAGCTATACAGCTTGGTCATTTCAGTGTACAGCTAAGTAAATTAATATCTTGACAGGTCATTTGAGAATGCCAGTGCTTCTGATCTATCCACAGTACAGCTGAGAGGCTTTTTGAGAGGAAACTGGAGCTCCAAAGTTTTAGAAGCATATAAATCTGCCTCCTCTAAAGCTTTAACTGCAGAGTCTGTTCAACTAGAATGACCAAAGATTTGTGCCCTATCTCAGTAAAAAAAAATTATACAGTAAAATGGATAGCAGTACATTCCAACCACTTCACTCCTGCGGCTTAAAGATTAAGACCCGAGAGTCAGTAGGTTGAATCACAGGTTAGTACTGTCGTTAAGCATGTAATGAAATGCTAATTTGCTGCTTGACTTATGCCCTGTAGCTCTACTGAATAACCATAGTGTAAGTCAAAGTAAAAGAGTGACTCAACAAAATATGCACTGATTTTTGCAATTGCAGTTTCTACCTTTTTTTTTGTCTGAACAGTATTGTGTAGATTTCTGTGCTTTGTGGAATGGTCGGATGGATAGATAGAGTGGGTGCAGGTGCCTGCTTGTAAACGTGGGATTTTCCTATTCATGAATCAGAGCTTTAAACGTCTGTCTCCTGGGATGCTTTAGTTTTAATACCAGCTAATGCACAGACGTTCAGGATATGTACATATCTAATTTATGCCTAAGTCTCTTGCTAATCGTTCCATATTACATAATCACATAAATGGACATATTTTTAGTTGGGTGGACATGTCTTTTAAATCACAACCCTGGGAGAGAGAGGACACACGCCCACAGAGCTCTCACTGCTGGAGCCCAATTACATCTCCCCAGCACATTAGCCAGCATTAGCGTGCATTAGCAGAGGAGCTAAGCCTCCGGTTCATCTCCCAGAGTCTCGACCTCCTACCTACCAGAACAGCGATTAGCATACCAGCTAATGTGCAATAATGTGTCATGCTTCCCTATATTAAAGCTGTCGCACTCACGTTCAGTGCAAAATTAAGACTGTCAGACTGATATGAAGTCTTGAAAGCAAAGCCATTTTTCTGGCTTAAGGTGTAAAACTAATATATCGAATTTTTAGGCTGGTGAATGAGAAGATAAATTACATAATGTTAACAAATTTATTAGAAGCTATGTTTGACACTTTAAATATAGTTTTTTTTTTTTTTTTACATGGATCAGCTTCTATAAAATAACTTACTGATTCTTGAGATATTAGATGAAAAAATGAAATAAAATGAAAGTTTTAGTAGCAATGTAGGCCTGTTGTTTTGTCTAGATGTTTCTGGAATTCATGTACTGCTTCTACTTTCTCATTAAATTTCTTTGCTGTTATTTATGTACCTGATAGAAATTAGTGTGCTGTAGCCTGAGCCGTGATCATGTGGATGGCGTTTAAGCATGCAACAGTGTTCATCTCTATGAGTTGCCATAGCTGTCAGATATTTTACATAGTTGACAATACGATCAGATTTTGCATAATACTTACAAAAAATGTTGTAACATATTTTAGCT
>JAUMHR010000056.1:10031655-10060952 GCA_032361145.1 Enteromius fasciolatus
ACATGTAAACCTGTTTTAAGACACTCATAAAACAATATTAGCCACCTTTAAAATGGCATAATAGGGGCACTTTAACATTCTAAACTTCTAAACTTGTATTGTGTGTGATCTAATTTTATTTTTTATGTTAAAGATCTGTTTTATATCCAGTGAATATGCAAGACAACAGACTCACAAAGAGCAGACATAACACTGAAAGTCACCATAAAGTTTCCCAGCAAAAAAATAATGATTAATTATTGCTTAGAGGATCTTGACCTCTAACATAAGGCGCCCATGAGACATCTTCAGGAGGTTTTCTGTTTTCCTTTTAAATGAATTACAGATCCCACGATGTCTGCCATTAAGGTTTATACCAGTTGCCGCCACATGATAGTTCTTTTATCTCTGTCATCTTGCCTCAATCTGCTCTGGATTTACTTTGACAACATTTCCCCATAGGTTTTAGATTTCATTTATTACCCTGATCACAGAGGGCCATCACCAATATATGGTTTCCAGAGGGGTTTTGTAAATTACTCCTGGTGCTCAGTAGTAATAATAAGAATTTTCACAGAAAAGGCATTGCTGTTTTGAGGAGAAGTGTGTTTCTTGGGAAATCCTTAGATTGTTTCTTGGCAAAGGGCATGTCATCAAATTAGGGTTGACTGTGCCGAGACAAGAGGTTAGCAAGGTCTAGTTAGCCTCTGCTGGTAGATAAAGTAATTACACTATGCACTGCAGTAATATTCTAAATGCATTTAATTTGTCCGTTGTAAATAATATATTCTGTGTTTGTGTAGAAGTTCATTTATTTCCATTATAACATTTTTTCTATAACATTGAAAGGCTTTTTTTATAGAGTTTACCTCTATGCAGAGCAACAGGTCAGAAATGATCAGCTTAGGTGTAACATCCCTCATTCTGTGCCATAGCATGGCAGCGGCCAAACTCTTTCAGTGACCTCTCTGTACTTGGACAGCTCTTGACTGCCGCCACAACATCACCTGCTGTTTCGCAGAGGAGTGCTAATTAAATTTGGAATCCAATTACAGCAATGGTAATGAAATTTCCAAATGGGGAAACTCTTAATCTGTTCATTGAGGTGTTTAATTACTAGTGAGTGTGTGAGTTAGAGATAGACTGCACCGCTGCTTTCAAGACGGCCGTTGTGGAGAAACACGAAGAAGTGTGCATGTATAGGTCTGTGTCCAACATTTGACTGAATCCACACAAAGAGCTTTGGCGAACCTTTTTCACACCGGGGGTTTGGTATTTGACGCAAAGCTAATTTGAATGTCTGTGGAAAAAAAAAAGCTTGGTGACGTAACATTTTTGGGAAAAAAGTAGGTAGTCTGTAGAGACTTGGAAGTTTCGAGATCACATGGGATGAAAGATTTTATCCATGCCTAAATGGACTCTTCTTTTTTTAATCTCAGCCTGAAATAACTATTTTAAATTATATGGGTCAAAAATGTGAGTGTCCATTTTTCCCCTACATTTTTCAAGTGATGTGTCTGACACTAAGTGTTTTCAGATGTGGTATTTATTACACAATATATATTAGCAGTTGATATCTTAAATCATAAATCATGTTGCTGAAATCAACATTCTGTGGTGTGAAGTTGAAGGCTCTGCTGGATACTTAGAAAGAGCAATAAAGTGTTACTAAACTGCCCTGTTAAAGACAGTTTAGCGGCCCTCATATTGCTGTGTTGTTCGTGGATGGCAGTCTTTGATTGTTCTCCTGAAATGCTTGCTGTTTATTGCACAATCCACAACACCTATTTGTAGTATGAAATTTTAACTGCTGCTTTTACACCAGAGCTTTAATAACAGAGCTGTACTGAATGCAGGCAGAGACTGAATTCTTTTGTTCGCATTAAGCTATTTAAATGCTCTATGATTACTCTGAGATATGTCCTAGTTTACTTGCACGCTATAAAGAAACATTATTTCTGATAAACAGAGCAGAAGTAAAGTTTATTCACATGTGAAGGTTACGCTTTTGATAGTTCCTGGTGAGTAGTGTTCATAAGTGCTGTTGCAGTTGCTTTAACGTCCACAGGAGGCAGCATGTGGTGCTTAAAGACTTCTGCAATAAACCCATGAGGCTGTGCAGGGGTTGATGGGTAAAGCCTGTGGAGCACAAAGGCTCTGGCAGATAAGGCTGTTGTGTGTCCCTATGGTGAATCAATATTTTTCATCGTAGCAGCTTAGCGAGAAAAAGGAGAAGGAGGAGTTGGATTTCACAGCCAGAGAGCGTGACATTTCTGCAGACAGCTCGCTCAGCCTCACAAAGTATCAGAAAGCTCTATGTCGCTCAGATTTCCAAACGAACACTTTGCTGTGGTGTTTTTTCTCCTACTGTGGATGAGTTACACTTGCTGTAAATTACACTCGTGGATGATAAATAAAGAAAAAAACAAATTGTGAAGGTAAAAGTTTCAGCAAGTGCAAATTTACAGCTTTGGATATCTGAAAGCGCCCCTGGCTTTTTTCTCATCTTAAATCTCACAGTCCAAAAAGTATTGCTTTTTTATCCACTTCTTTTAAATGATAGGAACTTCAAATGACTGCTTTAATGTAAATTCAAACCCTGAAATTGGAGTAATGTACCTCAGAGTACATCTAATTTACTTAATCATGTGTGTAAATCACTGATCTCTAACTCTCTATGTGGTACTGTTATTAAAATAGAAATGGTAATGTTATTAAAACTGTTTAAAGAAATGGTTCTGACACATCTTTGAAATGAAAGAGCTTGAAAGTGCTTTTAACCTCCTCCTTTCTTTTCTCGGTGGATCTAGATTTATCTCCATAAATTAAAATGGGCAGGTTCATTTCTCATTATTATTCTAAATTACTCCATCTCATGACTTATAATAAACTAACTAAAAAAAGTTATATTTTTTGATATTTGTATTTGGCATAAAGCTAATATAGGCTACTGTATTTATCAGATGACTATAATAAATCTCTGTCTAGAAGTAGACTTGGAAGACTGAGAGTGTTATAAGTTCAGGAAGAGATAAAAGATCTAAAATAATGTCTACATTTATAGCATACATCAGTTTAAACTATGCATGAATGAATATAAAATCCATTTTAATTTTAGTTCTTGATAATAATGCATTCTTCGTGGTCCTTGACTGACCTCATAGTTATTTAAAGGTTTATAGTGCCTGTGTGCTTTTATTATGCAAGCCTTCTGTCCTTCACACCTTTTATTTTATTTCAGTTTCCACTACTTTGTCCACTACAGATGTGTTATCGAGTGCATTGAAAAGCTCAGGTTTAGTGGCTTTCATCTTTTTTCATCAGTTTTTTTTAAAGCTGAAGTGCTACAACATTAACATTCATTTCCAAGCTCAAAACCATCCATTGGTGCAGTGATTGTGTCACTTATATCATAGAAATTAGCTTCATTTTAATCAGTGATTGAAAATTGAACAGCAACATTTTGCAAAAAAAATTGCTTCTCTGCTTCAGATAAGAATAGTTGTATTTGTGTTTAACTCACAATCACGGCTGGAAATGGAAGCATTTGGAATGTGATTATGGATCATCATATTTTAAAAACCACATGATGTCATGATATCTTGATGAGGGACTTTCTGATCAATAGATTGCAAGCAAAAAATAGATGCAGTGTAGCTTTAATAAGCTGATATCATGTTATTGTTTACATCTTGCTGGTCCACAAATAGCAGTCATTCAGATAACAGCTTGCCGGTCAATATCTCTCATCTTCAGTTGCATTCATGCACAATAAACGGCAATGGATAATCCTTTTGTCTGCATCCTTTCTGGAGCTTGGCAGTCACTTGTCACCGTGCACTTTCATTGTGCCTAATACTTATTATAATCCAAACTCTGCTGTAGTGTTACCCAATAACTAGATGGGACCGCGGTCATATTTCACACCGTCATCTCATATCCTGTGTGAAACAAGCACCTTCTCTGTCATTCCGTGCCACAGCAGGCCTTCGGGGGCCCCTAGCCGACAACTGGAAGTGGCAGTTTGCCAGAGGTGCTGTTATTTTTTACTGCTGTCAATAAGACTCTGAACTGGCAGTAACCCATGACTATAGCTGATTGGTGAGACTCACCCATGGCCAAGTTATGGTGTGACAGGGCTATGATTAAAGAGCTCATGAAACTGGCCATGTTCAAGCTTGTGGTGAGATAACGTGGTCCAACAGTTTAAAGGTGTGAAGTTGCATGGTGGTGTGCTAATTGTTGCTTTGATGTGATCATTTTGGAAATCTGTGTGAAGTTATACATCATTTTGATATTGTGCCAGACAGAATCATGCCACACTAAAGGTCAACTCAACTCTTTGGTGAACATTGGACCATTCCTAAGAGCCCGTCAGCTCTCTCTGATTGACTGCTCAGTTTAGCAAACCAGTGCAGAAAAATAGTAATAAAAGAATGACTAAATAAAATTAAATAAAGTAATAAAGCAAATGGTAAACATAATGCTGTCCTATCTTTACATCATCCTACCTAAGCATTGTAATATGTTAATCCTTTCATGATTGATAAGTAATCAATATGTTTCATATTGCAAAGTGTTCAAATAAAGCAGAATAATAAATAAGTACAGCCTACTATTAACACAGGCACAAAATAGCTTAATACATGCCTTTTTGGCTGTTAAATAATGATGCAAATACCAGTCATTTGACAACACAAAGTAAATCATGTGTTTTAATATTCTCCTTGCATGAATTTTGCATTCAAAGGGAAATTCCTACAAATGGATGTTCCAAAATGTGCTTTTTAGTGCTAATTCTTCCCTTTGCCAAAAAGAATGTTTGCACTGGTCCAAGCTGACGTAAACCTGGCCCATAGGATGTTACAGTACTTCCTATCATTCAGTCGAAAACTGTACATTTAGTTAGCCATTGGCTGTGGTATGTTCAGGCTCAACTTTTTAGCCCAGATGCACATGACTTGAGGTGACAACGCATCATGCATGAAAATGTATATAGCTAGCTGCCTTTTTATTGCAGGAAGAGGGTTTCTCAGAAAGGCACGATCATATTTGGTGGTCAAGACATTTTATTTTGATAGTCCACTTTAGAAATTCAGTTATTCAGAAATTCACTTATGTGTCAACTAATTTGCATTAATTTGCTACAAGATCTGAGTAGACTGATAGAATAGGTTTAGGGTTAGAATAAGTTGACATATACTTGCAAAGTTTTTCATAGTCTGTATGTAGTACAGTATGTTGTGGACCCATTAAAATAAAGTGTTGGAAGACATTAAGCAGACAGTCTACTAATAATCTAATGACTGCTAGATTATCTGTAGTTGCGAAATTACTTCACTGTTAGCAGTCTAAATTGTACTATTAAAATAAAGTGTTACTTAATGTTTGTTTTGAGCTAATATATTATTTACATCACTAATTGGAATTGATAACAAACATTTATTCAATTTAGCAACCCTGGAAAATGTTTGTCCTTGAGTAATTTGGCAATAATTGGAGATACTTGTTGCACTGAACAGTTCAAAAGTGGAAGCAAATCTGTGAATTCATAAATATCCCCATAAGCCATATAATTTCCTTAGCATTTTTCTAGGATGTCCAAGAAGGTGGATAGCAATCAGTTGGTTACTGTTGAGAAAATTCACAGCTGTACTGAAATCGGTGTGCAATATCCAGCAGCAGAGAACAAAAACATCTGGTTGACTCTGTATTATGTGAGAATGAGATTTAACAAAAAAAAATTTCTAAATGAATACATTATTCACTTAGAGTCTATATCGATTATAGATTGCATGCCTGTGGTACAGTTGTTATGTAATAAGTGATTTACAATTTTCCTTAATGAGCTATTGTTCTAATGGGAAATGATTAATAATACCAAACTACAGGCATCTTGGGTATGAAACAGTTGAAGAATTAAACTTCTTATAGAGTAATTTCAAAATACACATTCTTAAATGAGACTGTGCAAAGAAGATCAATATCCATAATTTATTCATTCAAGTTTTTTTTTCACATGCACAGATAAAGAGAAGAGCTTCTCAGCAGGAAAACCAAAGCACCAATAGAACTTAAGGGAGCATTTTAAAACGCGTTTATCATTAACGGATCCCATGCTGCTAGAAGACTCAAACAACCACACTCTCTCTCCAGAGATGTGACCTTCTCACCGGTCCCCAGGCAGCCTTCCTCATTACCCTGCTCACCATACTCTTCCAGCGAAGACTTACATATAATGAAACCATGAAACTCCAGTTGCCATGTCAACTCTCCAAGTATGTTCCACAGGGAATTTCTCCAATCCAGGCGAGAGATGACATGTTAGATGTGATGTAAACGATTCATAAAAGGTATGGATGCAGCTGGGTGGAATGGGGACAGTTGTTGTAATGCAGAAACCAATGCTGGGACTGAACAGTGACCCACAAAGTACAGTAAATGAGCCTTTACCTGAGAGGGGGAGGGGAAGAGCATACTAAAGATGGCGTTGTGAAATAAGTCCAGGTTAAAGAGTCTAGAGATAACAAAGGCAAGTTTTTATAAACCCAATTTATCGTTTTATCTTTGACACCATTAATAGTTCATATGCTTAATTAAACCCACATTATACCGTATATATTCCGTTAAAAATGTTGAATTCTTGGTGCTCATTGATCCTGAATACTCTTATTATATCACATAACTAAAAGCAGCTGAGGGAGACTTGCCAAGACTCCTTTTTAAAGGTGTTTAATTTAATGCGGCTCTGATAGGAATAAAGATGTCAGGACTAAACTCCAATGGAATAAATGTCAGACAAATGCAATTTAGTCTTTCAAATATCCACTTTTAAACATTGCCGTTGGTTTGAATATCTTTTATCAGTTGTATTCCTATTTCTGAACAGGTTCTAAAGAGCGCATGAACCTTTCCATGTCTCCTACAAAACCGAATGATTAATTAATGTTCCATAGTCTTAATTACAAAGTCAGATCCATCGTGCGATACATGATACCGCATTGAGAAAACTACAGAAAACCTATGGCAAGGGTGTGCTGTTTTATCTGTCAAGAGTGTCTGTCGGTGATAGCCCAGAGCCAGCTGCTCTCCAGAGGAGCTCTGAGTCGTGCTAATAATACCGAGCTGGTGTGGAGCCAGGCTCCAGGAGAAATGTGGGAATGATCAGGTAGGAGAGAAATGAACAGTGGAGAGTATATCGTAATTTTTCTTGAGGACATGCCCAGAAGTTCAGCTTTAAACTGTTAGAGCAACAGGTCTCAAACCTATTTTCCTAATCTTTGTTTAAAGAGAAAACACGCAAGTAACTAAAGATGTCTTATTGGGAAACACATATACTGTATGACAACTTTTCCAGGAAAATAAAAAGATTTGAGTACATTCATCTTCTTTTTATTTGCTGACATGAATTTGATAGATGAGGCATGTCAGTATGTTGTCATCATTTATTAGTTCTGCACTCAAACAGCCTTCAAAATGACTTACATTAGGGAACAACTGAGAGGTTTCATTTTCATAAAGGACAATGGGTTCTGGGAAAAGAAAAATAATTTACAATTTAAAAAAAAAAAGAATACTAATTCCAAAATTAAAAACTCAAACACCAAAAAATACATTCTGACTTAAAATGCCTCCAGCCTCTTTTGTCTTGCAATTCTTGTCTTGTAATTTTGACTTTCATTTTATGGGAAAGGGTCTATTTTGTGTTACACAGTGAAGGTGGGTAAATGATCCTTAAAAACTGGTTAAGTGATTAAGAAAGAGATTGGTGAATGAGGCCACCAAGAGACCAGTGCAGAAATCTGATGGAAGTACAGACAGAGTTTGAAGAAACTACATTCAGCTGTTGTCCAGGTGCTTCACCACTTAAACTTTTATTAAGTGGCGGAGACAGCTACTGTTAAAAAAAACAAACAAAAAAACTCATATGACATCTTGGCTACAGTAAAAGCCACGTGGAGAATTATGAATCCAGCTGGAAGAAGGTTTTACAGTCCAAAAAGACCAAAATTGAGTTTTTTGGCCATTAGACTAATTGCCAGATTTATGAGTGGGCTTGAAAAAGGCTGTCCACTCACAGTCTGCAACTGGGAAAAATAACAGTGACCTGATAGCTAATGAAGACCTATTAGCAAGACTGTAATTGCTGCCGAAAGAGGCATCTACTAAATAATTACTATAAAAATGCATTTAACTAATTTTATTAAAAATAAAAATGTATAATCCTGTTTGGTTTAACAGACAGTCAAACATGAACTAACAAGGTGGATGTATACTTTTAGAAGCACCAACAGGGGCCTCAAAGTATTTGTTTCAGGAATACCAGGACAGTCAGACACAAAGAACAGTTTCTTTCCCCAGGCAGTCTCAGGAACCGTTAATAGTTCTCCCATTTGTGCAATAAAAATATGTTCAATAACCTGATGTTTATTTTATCACAGTACATTATAGTACATCCTTCATCTTATTATTTCTAAGTTTTACTGATGTGTACTGGAAGCTGTGACAAAAAAACTAATTCCTTAATATACTTGGCAATAAACTCTTTCTGATTCTGATTATGTCATATAATGCCATACATTTTAAATGATGCATTTGGGTCCACATTTTTGTCTTTCTATGGGTGTTTAGTCTTTATCTTTGCCCCTGTAAAGATCAGGAAGAAAAAAGATAGAAGTTGAAAAATCACCCGGTACAAGTTTGATCAGGTCCTAGGAGCGAAGGGCAACACGTTATTGGAAAGTAGCTAATAGAGATCGTAGTCTAACGTAAAAATTAATATTATTTACAAATTTCTTGCTACACAATGTGAGTTTTTATCATTGCAAAAGTGGATTTTCTTATACGAAATGTTGCGTCGTTAAATGCTCATCTCGAGACCGGTATCCATTAAAGCGTCACCCGCGAGCGTTGCAGACAGTCGTGAACTCCGCCTGGTCCTTCGGTTCTTTCGTATAATGCTACAAGTCTTTTGTTTAGGATACGGGGATCATTTCACAACACTGCAAGTTTCCGATCGATTTTTTGCTGCCATCGTGCTCAGAGCAGCAGTGCTCAATTACTGAAGAGACTGCTCGGCATGGCCCTTCGCCCACGCGTTTGCAAACCAAAGCACTGTTAAAGTAGACTACAGGGTACACTATTCCGCACTGTCCGTCGATATGCTTGAGCTGGACCATCGCCTCGCTCCCGACACTCCTGCATCCCGTTCGGCCAATCAGAGCGCGGCATCGTCCCGCCCCTCCCGGTTTCTTGAGAACACGTGATCCGAAGCGGTCTGGAAACCTGCCGCTCGCCTTCAGTGCGTTATTGTGGTTCACAGGTACAGAGGAATGGCCCTCCGCGAGACTCTGACAAACTCACGGCTCTCCGCGAGCGCACGGAGTGAGGACCTAGGACAGTCTCTCTAAGCGGCGCCTGAGTGGATGTTGTAACTTCGGCGTGTCACTCGAATGGGATATATGATTTTTTTGCCCCACTTCTGTTTCTTAAAAACAACCCTTGCGTCTTTTTGTTCTTGCCTTGCTTTTTGAACATCTCGCTTACCCACTTCCCTTCCGATACCATCCCTCCCCTGTCATCGTACCCAGACCTCTCATTCCGCATCTGCACCCTCTCGCTTCGGGCGGATCCTCGTTCTGGTCATCCAGACACAACTGCTTCATGGGGCACACTCCGTCCGTCGGAAAATGTCCCTCTCTCGGCTTCTAAGCGCACCGGCAAAGTTGACAACACTAGGACCAGGGCTGTCGTTGCGCGTCTGCGAGCAGTGTCGGGGGAACTGAGATGGGTGTCACGGTGGCGGCGGCCCTACATGAGCCCCGAAGTCCGCACCAGTGGAGCCGGATAGTGGGACAATCGGTATGGATTGCAGTCTTGTCCTTTCTCGCCACTTTCCCGGTGCAACAACTTGGCGCTTTCCCATCCTCACTCAGCGACTGTCAGACTCCGACAGGATGGAATTGCTCGGGTAAGATGTTCAAGAAGTCCGTTGAAGTGAATACGGTTTGACGTTCCCTCGGCAACGGAAGACGTCTGTTTATCATACAAGTAGCATAAGTTAAGGAGATTTAAGGATCTAAATTCATCTTAATGTAGGGCGAAGCAAGCTCTTGCAGTTCACTGCTCCTGTAAAGATGTTGAAGACCTGTTTCAGTTAGTCTACTGACGATCAGAACGAACTGTTTGGTTTGGGTTACAGTATAAACAGTTTATTTATATCATTCTCATCCTACTCTTAAGCTATATGTAAATAATGCTGTTTTAATTTGGCACAAAAATGAATAGTTTCTCCTCCTCCATTAGCTATTCGCCTCAAATAAGAGTATAAAAACCCAGTCGATCTATAATCGTTATTATTCACCGCAATAAAGTCAATGAACTGCCAACTGTTATTGTTTTTAGATATTGTTTTGCTTGCGGTTAATATGTCTCTTGTTCGCACGGATGAAACCGTGATTAGTCTACTAACAGTCGCTGATACCATGCACATTTATTCATTAATTGACCTGTTTTTCAAGTTCAGTTCGTTCAAGAGAAAACGGGTGCTTCTGCATTAAACACACAAGCTTTCTCCCCTGAAAACACAAACGCAGGCAGTTTATAAATGATATAAAAGTGGCCAGAAAAGCGACACGTATCGTCATTCTATCTATAGCCTATCACATAGAAAGGAAATTAACTTTATAGATCTTTATGTTCAGAAAAAAGACAAGCGAACGGTCCCTCACTATTAGTATATGTCAGTAGAGAATAACACTAAATTAATTAGCAAATGATTACAACGTTATAATTTGTGTAGGAAAAAAATATTTTACCTTAGTGTTGGACAAGGTTTTAAACTTCTCGTTCTTAAAGTTATACAGCGAGTGAACAAGTGGCGATATTTTGGTCAATTGTAAAAGTTTGTCGTCTTGAAGAATGCGCGTGTATAAGAATCTTTGGAAGCAGAAGCAATGCTTTGTTGGTAACAATTCCATCATAATAATCCGGAGTATCAGTTCGTTGTAGACTGGAATATTAAGTGGGTTTTGATTTGGATTGCGGCCGAACTCTCACCCTCGCAGTCAGGGCGCCGTTCAGATGATTGGGGATGCACGTGAAATAATCATCATGCGCGCCCTGAGGCGCGAGAGACGCTCGGAACTCGCTACATATTTCTGCTCAGTTTCCCGCCGTGGCGCCTGACTATCAATCAGCAGGTTACCGTGGGCAATTAGTTGTCGTTCCAAAACGTCTATCCTTGCCTCTTGCTTGCACTCGGGTTATACAACTCATGGCAATGGCATGCATGAGACGTGGGAAGCTCTACCACAGGCATGCCTAAGGGCCACTTTAGTGTTTCCATGATTTACAAAAAGGTGTTGATAATAAATTATGAATTTTCCTAGTAAATACTGACTACATGTGCACTCATACAACCAGCGCCGACTGAAAAGAAAATAACACTAATTGCTATATTCAAACAGGTTTACAGATAAAAGTCTGTTCGAACAGGTGTGGCCAGTGTTAGAAATTATAAAGTGAGTTTTTAATTGCAGATCTGATTGTTAGGAGTGACATTTAAGAGCGTTTAGTAAGAGTTATTCAAACAGTTGTCAGCACATTAATTTTGACAAGCATTTTAAAAAAGTGTTTTTGTCTGTTTAACAAAAGTTAGTGGTGACCGGTGTTGTTTTGGAAAACATTTACAGGATTTTCATATTTATTGGTTTAGTTGTCCCTTCACATTATTGATGAATTGAATGGCTATATATTTGTACACTGCAGTGCATTTACAACAATAAGAGAGGTACCTGCAGCGTTATGGCATGAAACCTAAATTTCCAACTGACTGAATATAGTTTGAATTCCCAGCACAGAATCATGTGCTGGACACAGCAACAATGTCCAGCAAAACAAATCCAAGCCAACTGTTTAGTCAACAGTCCTAACCTATAGGGCCATTGGCAGTGGACATAAGTTGTGTGAATACTTTTGCCAACTTACTGAGCTATATTTTCTGTTCATGATCAGGATTCAGCGTCAACTTTCTATCAATTTTATATAGCTACTGCCTCAAAAGTAAGTCACTGCCCAAAGGGCCATAAGCTTTTATTTGTATTGCTCATGTCAATAGCTCTCTTTTGGAGAATTATTTGCAGGGCTAGCTCACCAAGGGCTTTTTGCATAACAGCTTTAAAGGAGGCGAGACAAGCACAAACGAGGCGAGAAGAGACGGCAGACTTTTATGAATTTGAAGAGACACAACAACATAAACTGCCAGTTTTTTTCATATTCGTTACAAAGTATTTGGATTTATTATTCTACTTCTCTATCTCTTAAGAGCAGAGAATTCCGAACAGATACTTTTGTATGACACCTCAAACAAATGCTAAAAACATTTTTAACTGATAACAATGTCCTGAGGTAGGAAATCCAGCTCTTTAATGGCCAGACAACTGGTCTGATGTCTCACTCACAGTAGCTGTACACTTCACCTTTAGAATATTTGTGTCTCTGCCAGCTTGCTTCTTTCAATTATTCACCTCACTGGCAAGGCAGAAATAACAATCTGCATCTCCCCCGATACTCTCCCGTTTGGCACATTGTGAGACGTAACATTGGCTCACACTTCTCGTTTGTTTTGATAAAATTACGACACTCTTGAAGAGAGTGAGGAGACTTGCAATACCAGGTGTGTGAGCCAAGCAAAGTTTCCTATTACAGTGCAGAATGAAGAAACAAGCAGCTGGAGATAGCACTGGCAACACCCTTAATCAGGACTGTTAGAGCTCAGTTACTGATGAAGTGGCTGTTGTTGGCTAATTATAATATTGGAGGTGGAATTTTTAATTAGCACAGTATTGTGTTCTTCGTGTGTATTTGTAAGTTAAGAAGTTCTGCAGCACATTCTCTACACTAAATCTGCCCTTCACCTTGTCACTGTAAAGCTACAGCCGTAACTCACAACCTATTTGTTTTAAATTGCCTTCCATTAGCTACTAAATAGCTATTATGCAAAAGTGGCCAGGCCACAGGACAAATTATGCTGCTCCAAATACGTTCAAAAGCTGTTACCAAGGTTATAGTGATTATGACGTTTTTTTTATAGAATTTGTTGCTTTAGAACCTTAAATGGACTTGGTGGGAATCCTGCTTATTAGGCAGCATGCAAATATTTGGCCTAATAGGATTTCCAAAATTTGCAATGAAACAAAAATAGCAAGTGAGTTTTTTTTCCATATCATATACCTGTGTGTGACAAATTACCAAAATATATAAAAAGTAAAACTGGATCTATCCATCAGTTGATGAGTGGATTTTTAGGGAGAGTTTAGGTTGCCCAAATGGTTGGAGAAGTCTGATGTACATCAATGGCGAGAACAGTGGTTTTGAGTAATAAAATATTTTTGCTTATAGATGACCATTGTTCAGAGACAACTATTTTCCAAAGTAATTCTTAAAAGTGGCGTGCGTTGGAGCAGGACTGCCTGTTTTTGGGACCATTTGCAGATAAAGAAATACAATTTTTATTAATTTAGTTTTATTTTGTTTTTGAAAATGTCAGTGGCACAGATATTACACATATCCTTTAAATAGTATTTAAATATTGAAGAATTAAAAAATATTTATTGATATAATTTGAGCCATGTTTGTTTAATTCTTCAAAAATAGTATACATTCTATAACCTTCCTTTATATCTGTATCATGTACTTTTATACTGTAATGTGTTCCAGAATGTTTTTATATATAAGGCTGTTTGTTGGAAGGTTAAATATAGTGTTTGCCTTGCTAGTGACAGCTCCAAAAGAATCGACTCTGCAAAGCATTGTCGTGGATGGTCATGCATCAACTGTTATCTTGTTTATAGCTGTGTGTCATGCAGACTGTTTGCACGTCACATTTTCATATTCACATACCTTGAAGTTCATGAGACTCCAGTGTTTAAACCGAACAGCTTTCGTACTTAGAGAAAGTCTATTTCGAATTCAGGAAGAGTTGCTTTAACTTGTTTTTGTAGGCCGTCAGATAGTAAAGCATCTTAGGATGAAAGATGTAATTTCCTGTTTGGCTGCTCTAATCATTGCTTTGTGACTTCAAGGAATGACTTTGAGGAATTTTTATTGAAATTTTCAGGATGTTGTTTTTTTTCACGCTCTTGTCCACACACATACAGTGCTTTCTTCACAAAGGAGAGGCAAACAGATCTTATCTCTCCGTGTAGACAGCTATTGAAAGATTGTCCTGCCAGAAAGACTTTAAAGAGAGCAGAACAAAATTCCTTTCTGCTCATTGTAACTCACCCCTGCTCAAAAAGCATTTTAAACAGACTTCCAAAAGCGTATTTACAGTTAATCAAATTATCTGACTGATGTTTTGGTTAAGTTTAAAATCTGGTTAAGTATTTAGAGGCCTTTCAGTGTCCTTGATGAAGAAATTACCGTAATAAAATTGCAAGGAGGCCACTGTCTGTTTCCAGAACTCATTTCCTCTAGCATGACCTGATAACTTTCCTCAGTCTCTGTTTTTACTTTCCTGTCCTAACCTGATATGGCTTTGAACTTTGCTATGGTCCAGACTAGAAGAACGTGGACCTCAGGGGGTACATAAGACGTGTCTTAAGGGTTACATAAAGCGATAGTTCACCACTACGTAAAAAGAAAGAAAGAAAGACAATTTGTTCCTGCTATGACTATTTCTTCTGTGGAACATAAAATATATTTTGTCAGTGGGGTCCAAAACAACTTTGAACTTCCACTGGCAAAAATCACTGACTCCTTATTTTGTATGAATACAGTTTTATTTAATAGTAAGTGATATAGTACGTGATGTGATAAAGGGACACGTTTCTGGTTTGTTGTTGATGAAAGGGTAATTGAAGTTTGGTTTTGAAGGGTCAGAAGACACAATTTGGTAAACACTGGTGTGTAAGAATATCTTTTCAAGGTCACTTGGTGTGTTGCTTACACAGTTTCTGAAACGGTGGCACCTTGTGTGTTGTTTTTTAATAGAATGTGTTTTTTGTCAGTGTCGCTACAGGATGCCACTGCTTTAGATTAATTAGACTGAATAGAAGGATTTTGTGTCTGGTGAGAGAAAAGCTCCTGTGACTCAGATCTCCATGTTCCTCTCCGATCCATTACACCACTTCCCCCTCTTGCTCTTGTTGCCAAGTGCCTCGTTGAATACTGCACGTTTCAGACATGCACTCAGATGTGTCTACCTGTGTTACGAGGTCAAACTGTATTATGACACAGTTACAGAAGGGCAGCCAAGCAGTAGAGGTGTGACAAAATGCCTTGCATCTGTATGCCTTTGCAGAGGGAGTGCTTGCATTAATAATGCAAGACAATGCATCATGTCTGCTCAAACCAGAGAGCAATGTGCCACATTAGATTCAAGTGGAGCCAAGTGGATCCTAAATGCAACTTTCAGAATGATTATTTGTATGTTGGATAGTAAAGTTGCATAGCTGATGTTAATAAAATATATATATTTTTTTATTTATCATATGCTTTTAGCCTGTGCATTGAATATTAATAGAGTTGCAATGATATTTGAACAAACAAATGTTTTTCCACAGAAGAAATTAACTTTTTTTTTTTGTGCATTATGCCTTTAATGGATTAGCACTGATGCTGCCTCAAAATATGAGGAAAAGGTTTTGTGTAAAATGTATTAGATTCAAATTAAGGCACAAATTTTTATTTTATCAGTAAGCCAAGGGATTGACAATGGTTTTGACTAATTAGCTTTGGCAAATACTCTGACTATTTGTTGCTTCAGTAGGCTGAATTGATTGAATGTCAGTTTATCACAGCTCCTTAAATACAGATTGTTAACAAGATGAATTTTAATGAAATATTCCTGCTGCAAAACATGAACAACTATTAATTTTACACGAGGGATTTATGCACATACCAAGAGCCGGCATCATTTCTCAAGGTCTCCAGAACTGAGTCTGGGCCACACAATGTGAATTTTGCACATGTCTCGCAGACTACTATTTTTTTAGCCACCTTGTAGCGTCTGAGGCGCATTGATAATTTTTTTTAGCTGAAATGCAAATAAGCCACAAGGTTATGTAAGACATATTTCCAAGCTGTATGTGGCCCTTTAGCAGGGGCCTAAAGTAGCTGCATGTCCTCTGGTGTTGTCGTTACAATGAGCAATGTTCTGGTTCTTTCTAGCCTCCAGGCCTCACCGGATAACACAGGGTAAAAATACTGTGTAGCACTTGCAAGAAGCTTATTTGCTTTGACAGCAAAAATCCCAGGGCACTTGAGCAGACCCACTGTTTTGTGTCGTATAGTCTTATTATGATGATATATGGCGCTTTGAGTCGAAATATATGCCAGTAATGTGGAATGTAGCACTGAGATATTATTCTTTGCATGATGTTTGTGTAGTTTTTTTTTAATGTTGAACAAATGATAGATGCTTATTTCTTGCATAATTATAAAAGGTAACAGATAAGGGCTAAATGATATAGTGCCTAATGGGTAAGCTCATTATTTTGTGAGCTTAATTGTTAAATGAACAGCAGTCAGCTTTTGTACTCTGAATAGTAAAATTAGGTTTTGACTCAGCGGTGGCCTGCTTTTGAAACAACTCATCTTAATTGTAATCATCTTAAGGAACCCTTGTGGACTTTAACTGTCTATGAGCTCTTGATTTTTGATGAAGTGCGATTTTTCGCAATCTGTCCGGCTCCTCAGCAAAATATAAATATTTTGCAGAGCCTGTACTCAGCTTATTATAAAAGCTGAATAAGTTTCTCATGCAGAGATTCCAAGAAGTTCACCATGTGCTGATTCATTATTCCTCTATAAGCACTTGTTTTATTCCCGATAAGAAAATGTCTCAAGAGTAAAATATGGTCTTGGCGAATGGAGGTGCTTAAGACAACTTGATGAACCCTTCAGAAGCCTTGCCAGCCTGCTTGCTGGATGACGTGTTCTTACCGTTAGTTCTGCTTACTTATTTTTATCAGAAGTGTTTGAAAAAACATTATCTTGCTTGTGCTGGTTGTGGCTTGACACTGCTGTGTTTATGCATAAATTCATGGTATTTTTTTGGCTCTTCGTGTTGTTGCAGGGGATGATGACCGGGACACAGATCTCTTCCTTTGTGACACCAACACTTGCAAGTTTGACGGCGAGTGTCTCAGAATTGGGGACATAATAACATGTATATGCAACTTCAAGGTAAGAATAATTCGTAGAATAATAGTTTCATCAATACGGTAGATTAAATGAAAGACTTCAAAAACAATTTTTTTTTTTTTTAATTTATTTTATATATTTATTGTTTGTTTAGTTGGATGCTGTTTGAATTTTGGACTTTTATTATTTAAATGTATTATTATTAATTTCATTTTATAGTTTTGTTTCTACTTTGCACAAACCAAGTTATAAGGCTCCTCATAATCTTTCCTTGCAAAAACTAGAAAAAAACTATAAAATGAAAAATAATAAATGAATTTTAATACTATAATGTATAATGTTCTAAATGGATGAGCCACGCAAATCAGAACCTTTTATGTGACCATGAAATCAAAACCAACATTTATCATTTTCTTTACTCATGTTGCAGTGTTCATTTATTTATTTTAAATGCGTGACCCCATACTCTTTAATTAAACAAAGGAACATGATAATTTGTATACCATTGGGTGGTTATGCAATGAGGTTGTCCGATACAGAAAGTCACACTAAAGAAGAACTGTGCTAAATATACTATTAAATACCATTTCAGTCTGCACCGTAGCCGTTAGACCAGCCAATGCGCATACATAGTCATAACACACTTAACACTGCACAAGAGCATTGGCTGGTCTAGCCTCAGGTTTCTATGGGAACCAGAGCTTCTAGCCATATATATATATATATATACATACTGTAAATGCCTGTTTACAGTATGTTTAAAGACTGTTTTTATGGGCGTTGATACGTAAGCCATCCACCATATTGTAGCAGGATTATTCTGCCCTATTGCGCATTGCAGTTTCTCCCTTTCATAAATATAGGAGTAAACCACCTTTCTATTCCTATATTCTTTTATCATGTGCTATCCACCTTTTGCCTTAATGCGGAAGTAAGCTTATGTGTGAGGCTTTAGATAAATAACAAAAAGAATAAGCAGTAAACGGTAAAACTGTTTGTACTTAAAACCAGTGTGTTCATAAGTTAGATAATACATTAAAATAACATGATAAGACACAGCAATTGTCAATATCAAGCATCAGAACTAACTGTTAACTGAAAATCTGGATGTGCATGAGACTGGAACCTAAGCCCATAAAATTTACAAATGGCCTATTTTTACGTCAAACAAAAGGTAGATAAACTGCACAGTCCTGTGATAGGTTCATATATTTTGATCAACTTTCACCATTTAACTCTAGACGTTTAAAATGCTTTGAATATTTGTTAACTTTAATTTGGAATATTTTCAAAATATTCAAGCATTTGTTGTATCATTTATTAAGCAGCCACGATGCTTGCCCAAATCCTACTTTGATTACAACCAGTAACTGAATAAAGAATAATTGTCCAATCTGATTTAATTAAAAATGTTGTTTAAATCTTCCCAGATCTTTTTACAGTTGTTTTTACAATTTTAAAACCAATGGCATTTAGAAGGTAGAAAATAATATTACTACTGCTATTAATACTACCACATAATTTAGACACAAGACTTTGATGCCATGATAACAGTAATTTCAACTATTCTTCAGTATATCTGCCTTTTGCTGTTTTCAGTTTTCAAATGATTTTTTAGGGTACTACTAGAGGACTAGAAAGTGGCCTGCTTTGGCCTTGAGATCAGAGTGAAATGAAGATGGAGAGAGTCGGTCCTAATAACATCTGAGTTTGGTCTAAATGAAAATGCATTAGAGTCCCTCCAAGGCACTGAGCGCATAGGCACTCAATGAATCTGTTATTTTTATCCCAGCTTGCGAAGGCACATTAGTTTCTTTGGCGAGATAAATAGCATTACCTGTTTGTCCCCCTCCCTTCGTCCTTTTTTTTATTTTTTTTGGTGCAAATAGGACTCAGACTCATGTTGGTGCCGTGTTTTTTAGGACAAACCCCATTCTGTGTCTGGCCTCACTGGGTCACATTGTTTTAATTTGTTTTCAAGTGAGGCTCTAATGCCATTGGAGAGAATAGGAACGGCTTGATTTAGGCATCCTGGACTGTTTGCCATATGTGCGCAAGTAAATCTCTGGCATCAGCTAGCTTAAACCTAATAATGGTCAATGTCTTTATTTCATTAAGTGAAATAATTCATCAAAGAAGGATCGTTGAGAGGCTTGAAGCCCAGGGAAGTCTACAGTCAGGGAGGTAGTGTTGCTGAAAAGAGGAAGAAGGTTTGATCTGCCTGTGAATAGAGGTCATTCAGCCCCTGATGTTCATTTAGTGATGTTTATTCACCTCACACCAGCTCTCGGAGGCGCCTGGCACATCACTCATACTGTGATGTTTATTTAGGATTGGTTCTTTAATGGTTTTTTAAGTATTCATTATGTTTGGTTGAATTTGACTACTTTCTGCATGGCTCACAAAAACAAGGTCGCAGTGGTCTGAACATAATTTCACTTTTAAGTGTGTCCTGTATGTAGCACTCAGAGAAGAGAAGGAATGTTTTTACACTCATAAGTCTGCTGCATCATAACACACTGAATTCACTAACAGGGGCGGCAAAAGGGAAGCAGTAATAATTACAATAATTAGCAGTAATTAATTACAATACAGTAATAATTTTCTCTATTAAAATAATTGACCTAAATAAGAATTGTACATACATTACACAAAAATTCAAATAATTAAGGTTTGTATATTTTATTAATTTATGTTTTTGTTTTTTGAAAAAGCAAGTGTGTTATTAGGAAAAGATGCTCTTCAAATCTGCATTTATTTCATCTTAAATGGTAAATGTGGTGAAGTTGCACATGGTAAAGTTAAGTTATTATTCTGTTTATTTATAGCAGATTCAACTCTGCTCTTTATGATTTGTTTATTTTATGTTTTCTGTTTTTATGATCCATGAATTTTTGAATAAGCATGATGAAGTTCAAAAAAGAAGTGTGAAATGTAAAATTTAATCTAGCCAAGAAAAATTAATCAAATGCACCAAAGCATCCCTGCGGCCAGTGGAAAGCAGAAACTGAGAGCAATGCAGAAATGAAAGTCATTTCATTTACGTAAGTACTTGTAATACTTGCAAAAACTTTCTTTAGTACCTTATTGCATTTTGAGAGGTTGGTTAACCCCAAAATCAATTTAGCATTTTTTATGTGATTTTTACCTGCTGGGAAGTATACAGTATAGCTCTCAGTTTATACAATGCAATTTGCAGTATGTCTTTGGACCACTGAACAAGTTAACTTTGAAACCTGGGGACACAATATGAATACTATAAATGGTTTTCCGAAACAAGTTTGATGCGGTGAGGTAAGGCTTCTCCATCAGAGCTTATAATGGATAAGATTACTAAAGATGCATGTCTCTGACACAACAGCAGTGTCTTCTGAAACAGGGTGACAGGTCAGTTTTAATCATCAGAGTGATTTTGTGTTGTGCTCAGGACAAAGACTAAGAAAACAGGGACAATGCGTCTCTATTTCCTTACACTGTAATGAAGCCATAATGCTCCAGGCATGGCTGCTGTCAACTGGTGGACGTCATTTGGAGTCTGTGCAGACTGTGAAGTAGAGCCATGATCAAGGCCCCATCCAATCTGCCACAGACTCGATCACAAGCACACAGTCTTGAATTGGTTTAGGATATTTTCAAGTGTTTGGACTTTTAGAGTCTTCTATAATACCTGGAGGAAACTGTCTGTTAGCGTTTCCCATGACTTCAGTGCACTTTCTTATCTGGCATGTGGCTCAGTGAAAGTATGAGATTTCAGGTCTTTGCTCATAGGCAGTGTAGTGTGCAGAGGGTCATGCTAAGCAGCCAAACTTTTAACTCTTGGTCTCTAGTATTCTTTTTGCCATTAAACTGTTCACCCAGAGAAGACAGTTTTGTCATCATGTACCTACCCAATATACATTCATTGTATGGTAAAAATAAAATAATTGGAAACGTTTCAAACTGTTTTCTAGATGTATTTCTAAAAAGCCTGCCGTTGAAACGTATCTGAAAGTAAAGCAACTGCCCTGCGCAACTGCCCTGTCAGATGTTGCCCTCTTTCTAGCAAATCAATTGTCCTCATCTGGACATGTACCATCATGTCATAACGGATCGTGTTGTGATTCTGCATGTTCAGTCATGCTCGTACTGATGACTCACTGTGTTATGACACCTCTGATCCAAAGCTCTGATGCTCAGTCATTCATGTGCACTTTCATTCTAATGGGGGGTTATTGCTAAGACCATAGACTGCCTAGGCTTTTAGTTTTTTGGCTTGTTTGCAAGCTAGTTTAAGGCATTGTCCCTTGCCTGATGATGTGTGGTCTTGTGTGGATTCAGTTTAACTTGACTGATCAATTATCGCAGCCATCTTCTCTTTGCTTGACTCGTTTCTCACACACTCTGATTCTGGTTAATACATCCTCGGATGACTGAGGTGTTGCCATTTCAAAATGGCTGTGGCCCGGCTGTCGTTTGAGTTTCTAGCCAAGGTGCAGCATTCAAGAGGAAAGCAGCATGTCCTTCAGCTCTCCTTTAGCGTGAACTCTGGGAATGAACTCACAGGGCGCACAGACAGTGGCAGAAGGTGGACGCCTCCCCTCCGGGCTTTCGGCTGGCCATCATAGGAGCCATTTTCAGCCAGACCTCTTTGCATATATTTCCATGTATTTGTGATCCTTTTATCCTCCAGTCACATGATTTCATCGTGGCTGGAGACAGATTAAAAGTGGGGCTTTATTCCCTGGTGCCATTAGAGAGTCCTACAAGACTACGACCATGAATCATGTTGTACAGCCGCAATCCTTAAATGTTCTTGAAATGCCTGCAACTGCAGTTTTAAGTGTATCCTCATGTTTGTGTTGAGGAATAACAAGCAAGAGTCGGAGTACCTAACAACAAGGCAGTTTTCTTCCATTTGCAAGCACAAAGTACACATTAGATGGTCATAAAAAATTAATAATCAAGAGAAGACTTTAAATAAAGTAATAAAAAGCTTTTTCTGATCACTCAACTTCATATTTATTTTAAAACTTGTCAACCATTTATTGGTTTTTAATCCATTTTGTGTTACTGAAGTAGCAATTCGATTAAAATCTATCAAGTTAGTATTAAAGACTGTTACCTTAATGTTTAGTATAACAAAATGAATAAAATAAATAAATAGAAGAAAATGTTTCTTAAATGAAAAACATTTTAATTTTAATATACTGTAAAATAAAGTTAGATAACTAGTCTGTTTTTGTTTGTTTGTTTATTTCAGTTGTTGCAGTGTTTCCACCAAGGAACAAACTTAAAAATAACCAAATTAAATTGAATCAACAGTCCTATTTAACATTTAAAATTAATAGATTATACATAATGTATTTATAATTTAGCTTATGTGTGGTCACAGTTGGATTTATTGACTGCTTCATATTTTCTTCCAGTCAGAATTATAGAAATCATTTTAGTCATTTTAGAAATGTGTTTAACAATTTAGTGTGTAAATTCTAGCCAGTGGCAGACGGACAGTGTTTTTGAAACCTGTTCAAAAATCATTATTTTGGCAGTTGCGTTTGCTGCTAGTGGTGTAGAAATTTCCTTTAAACAACTATTAAAAGAGAAGCACTTTTGAATCATTTTGTATGAAGCAGTAGTCTTTGACCAGCATTTCATGGTCGCCCATACATGAGAACCTATTTTTTTTTAAAAATGGAACCCTAGGGTTTTTGTATTTATTTTTTTTTTGCTCTCTTTATTTCACGTCTATCACCCCTAATAGCTTCTCTCCATGAGCTGCCACCGGAGATAACTTCCACCAATATATCAAAAATGAAGCAATTAAAATCAGGAAGGAAGTTATTTCAGGGTGGAATTAGGTCCAGTTTCCTGTTAAAAGACTGGTGGGGGATTGAAAATGCAGTCATACCGGCAGCACCTGTTTTTTTTCTCCTGGCTATGTGTCATATATCCATGTACACACACGGACCCTCGGCTGGCATGTGCTAGACATGAGACCGGTTGACGGGTTGGCAGCTGGAAAGTCTGTGGTGTGGGGATTTTACCGAAGTAGGTGATGTTGGCTTGAGCCTGATGCCACTCAGGATAGCTGCATCTGTATCAGTCCCCGCGCGGCTCCCCTCAGCCTGTCAGACGCTATTACCGAAGAGCCGTCTCCCCTGACAGGACCCGGGAGCTCCTCGCTGGGAAGAGCGTTGCTCTAATCAAGAGCAGACTGCCAAGCGGTTAAGGAGGGAGGCAGGAGCCTTACCTCACACCCCAACCCCCCCCACTCATCAGAGGCGAAAGGCACGTACACGGGCATCCTGGGAATGGGGAATGTCACTCAGTCACACAATGGCAGGCACGTCTCTGTGTGAGGGGGCGCAAAAATACATCATCTGGTGAGACATGCACCAGATTCTTTTTTTTTCTTCTTGTTTGTGCCTCTCTGGGATATCATGCCTGATCTGTTTCTATTTTTTTCCCTCCCATGACCCTATTGGCCACCCTCCCTGAGAGCTGTCACAGATAATGTGCTTCTTTAAGAAAGAAAGCGTTGAGTCCAAATGCACTAAGATGCAGTTGCTCTCTTACTTTTCCAGATGAGACTGTAGTTAAATGAGTATCGTGGGTTCCGTACAAGCTAAGCCCTTTCGACAGTGATGTGGCAACACTTACAACGAAAGTGAATGGTGCCAGTTTTTAGTGGATTTAAAAGCAGCAGTGTCAAGCTTAAAAGCATTTATATAAATAATACATATAATAATTAATTTTGTATTTGATGTTGTTTAATTAACATCAGCCAATATGTTTTACTTCTAAGCTTCTGAAAAAGTGCTTTTATTTTGACAGCGATATCCTTAGAGATGAACCATCTTCATTAGTTAACCTGCTTTGTTTAATAGCTCTGTAATTTCTCAAAACTTTTTAAAACAAAGACTGTAAATGGTACATGAAAAAGTAGTGATGCAACACATTTCAGCAACCAAAAAATATCAAAAGATGAATTTTGGGTTTTGATCAAAACAGGAGGTCCAAAATCATTAACCAAAACTGTCACTCAATGTGATCAAGCAACAACAGGTAAACAGCTGTGTGGACACCAGGCGTGGGTTGGCAACATTGTTGTCTTATTTTTAATCTATCTCCATTTTTATCAACGTGGATGTTTTAGTCTGTGTCTGATGCTTATTGTCTCTATATTCAATAAAGTGATGCCATCCACTACCTTTCTCTTGATATATGCATCGACATCAGCCACAATCTAATCCATATTGAATTCTTTCATTGTAACAAGATTTTTTTTCATGTGTGAATCTGTTGACCTGAAATTTTACTGAATTAAAATATTCTTTTAAATTAATCATTTTGGGTAGCTGTCACAAACCTTACGCCATGATGCATATCTCCAGTCTGTCAACTGAAGCAAGCAATATTTTGAAATGATGAGAGAACAAATCGCATGTGAATGAACATGCACCCCTACGTCCTTGTACGAGACTGTCCTGTTCACATTTCTCCACTGGTTTGAGGTCAACTCATCCCTTTGGTACGGAACTAATGATCTGACAGAAAGGCCCAGTTTTCCATCGTCATTCCCTGGAGCTTTTACTCTGTCACAAACGCTGTGCCAGACATCCATCACTCCACAGGGCCAGCTGACAGGGCCACTCAAAGACGCTATCTCTGTCTTTTGTCACGAACCACAGGTGTTCCAAGTGCCTGGAACATTAAGTCTTTTTAGTGCAAGTGCCACTCGTGACGTCTGAGATTTGTCGATTGCAAGGTACGGGCAGTTTTGTGTTTTCCAAGGAAACGGTGGTTGGAGTACCAAGGATGTCACTGGAATTCAAACAGACGATGTCCTGACTTGTTTCTCCGCTCCTCAGGGCTTCGACTCCATCTTTGACAGGTTTGTTCTCCTGATAAGGATCAGCTGATGTTACTGATACACAGCCGATAGGCTTTACGTTATCTTAATGGAAGAGAAAAAAAACAGACGGGCAGACTTCTTGTCTGTGACTGTCTCTGTACATGTCAGATTGAGCTGTGCGCGTGTGTGCACGCAATGTCTGTTTGCAGTCACAGCCGCTCACTCACGGTGCACTCTGAGCATCGTTCTGGCCTCTCATGTTTCCCGAGTCGTGCTGTTTCAGCCCTCATAATGTGCCCAAGGGTGGAAAGAAATGCTACATAATGCCTAATGAATCAAATGGGTTATATCATGTTCCACAATGCATAATTAACTCGCTATGCCTGTTTCATCTCAAGCTGTTGTGTACCCACTGGAAAGTAGACAAGAACACACATTTGCTTTTCTTACTCCATATCGGATCAAGACTCCTTTAGCGCTTCTCAGTCTGTTAGACCATATGGGAGTTTTGCATCTGCACTAAAGATACTCTGCTGTTTTAAATATGACACTTGGATTTCACACTTCCTCCCAGATATCCTTACAATTGTAGTTTCACTCTCTCTTCGTGTTGTACAATAAACACAACTGACAGCTTAAATAAGATTCACTTGGCCCAACAAACCAGCTGTGCTTTCTTTCACCTGTTTGCTCTTAAGGGAGAGGTTGCCACAGAGATTCCCATCCATGTTAAAATGTGTAATCTAATAGTAAATTGTATGAATATTCTAAAAATTGTGGGTGTTTTTTCTCTCCCTGGAAAGCACATAATTTAAATTGACAATTTGTTGGTGATATTTCTATAAAAGGCCTACTTTTATCCTGTTTTGGGGACATTAAGTACTTTTCTTTTAATAATTGAAAAGAAGTAATTTTCACACAATACAAGGTAGGAGACATATTTACTATTAGGAAAAACTCCTTATTGGTTTGTAATATTTCAACTCCAGAGAAAATTGTATTATTCAGAAACTCTTAAAAAGGTTTTTAGTCAGAATAATTCACATTAGGTACAAACACCTTTTTTGCCATTTAGGGTATGATTTGCTTCAAAACTAATTCCAATAATTATAGTAAATTATACAAATAATTGAATTAAAAGTGAATATTGAAGTAGCAGGATGTACGTTTACTGTAAAACACAGCACACACACAGCAACTTAATATTTGATTTTTTTAAAACTTAAAAAAAACAGTAGGCTAAGTAGTAGGCTATATTTTGCTTTTTAGTTTTTTACATGAAAAACAAAAAAAAAGCTGGGGCCTGTTCCATAAAACAAGTTTACCAAATAAGCCAGGCTTATTGCATATAGTCTGACTTATTTTAATACAAAATAACTGTCAATAAGTCAGACTAACTAAAATAAGCCTGGCTTATACTCTAATCTTGGTTTATGGAACAGGCCCCTGGTATCACATAAAAAACAAACAAATAAACAAATCTCGCTTTTATAATTTGGGGAAGAAACAACAGCAATTTTCCTTTTTACTAATATTTTAAACTAACAAAGTCCTCCAGATTTTACTAAATACAGGACCTGGATGACTTCTGAATGAAGCACAGGTGTGACATTTAGGTGTTGCAGGATTCAAGTCTCTAGAGTGGTGTTTTCTGACGGTAGTGTGTTGTCTTAACATGTCAGCTTGTTTCGGTAGTTTTCAGTGCTGTTAGCTCTTCCTCTTACTGAACTGTAGACGCACGTATTGAGAAACTGAGACAAACAGTTTCAGAGAAGGTTGGTTTACTTAAATAGTTCATCAGTTTTACTTTTCTTCAGAGTGTAAATGAGCAAGTCTGAAGTATGAGCTGAGATGTCGGATAGGCTAGGATGGATGACTGGATTGAAAGAA
The DNA here is from genome assembly GCA_032361145.1 of Enteromius fasciolatus. Classification (NCBI taxonomy): domain Eukaryota; kingdom Metazoa; phylum Chordata; class Actinopteri; order Cypriniformes; family Cyprinidae; genus Enteromius; species Enteromius fasciolatus. Next base: position 10,058,507 of record JAUMHR010000056.1, read on the forward strand.
GAAGGAGCAAATTCTGAGCAGTTCCTTTCCTTTCCTTTCCAGATAGTCCAAATAGTGGATGTTTGAATATGTTGATGGGAGTGAGTGTGCGTGATGAAGTTGCAGATAGACCGAGCATCCAATAAAGGACGGAAGTAGGAGTGGAAATTCTTGAAACCAGTTAAATAAGCCCACATCGTGCTGGGGGTGAGAGCATTGAGAATAGCTTCCCTTGAAGCATTTGTTAGGCTTTTGAGATATGGGTTTAGTTGAAGATGGTAGCAGAAAACGGTGGAACCGGTGTAGGACGGATGTCCGAATCAGGAGCTAAGATCCCAAACTTCTGAAAAGAGAGATGAGACAAAGAATCAGCTATGTTATTATGGTAACCTGGAATGTGTGTGGCTCCGATTAGAAACTGGTGTTGCGCGGTTATGAATGTTAATCTGCGCATAAATTGCATGATAGCTGGGCAACGGTATCTGATTTCAATTACTGCTGAGTTGCCGGAGTGGATTAGTATGGTATGTTTGGACCATTCGTGCCCCCAAAGGATGACTACTATGATGACTGGATGTATTTCATAGAGAGCGGGAGAGCAAATGAGGGCGAGTCTGCTTGCTGAGCAAGATGGCTGAATTCAGGTGGCCATTCGGAAGCGAACCAACGGCCACCGTAGTATCCGCATAAGCCGGTAGAAAGTGCCGCATCTGTATACAGCTGAATGTCTTCAGACTGTGTAAGGTAGTCATTGTAAAAGAAGGATATTACGTTCCATGAATTTCCATCTTACAGCCTTCGTCTAGAGTGACTTTGTTATGAAGGGAAGGGATTGTTGTTGTTTTTGATAGTAGGTAGGAGAGGAAGGACTTCCCCTGAAGAATTATTCCGATGGTGTTGTTCAGGTGGCCAAGGAGGGCTAATAGCTGTTGCTTTGTGCATCAATCTTATTTGAAATAATTAGATAGGAGCAGTGACATGCGTTGAACTTGATTGAAAAGAAACGGTCTTGGGTGATGCCTAAAAACTCGATGGAAGTCACCAGTTCCTAGAGTTTTTCATCTGAAAGGGGGGTGCCTAGCTCGGAAAACACTTTGACGAGATTCAACAGTCCTGAATGAGGAGGTGTGAATGGGGGCGGGATGATGAGGAAGTCACAGAGAAGGTGAAGGACATAGGGCAGCTTGTGATTATTAATTAGAATCTAACCATCGTCTCTGAAAGAGAGAACCAGAAAGCCTCTGAAAGAGAGAACCAGAACTCCAAATGAGTGGACATGACTTTGAAAACCCTGGTGATGTCTGCTTTTGAGAGCCATGCTCTGTGACCTGCTTTGCTGGATGAAAACCATTTTGTAATCCATTAATGAGGTATTATCTGTCGGGATGATCTGACAAGGCTGTGGCCAGGGCTTTAACCTCAGTGGGTGTGCTGAGAAACTTTAGTAGATAGTACATTCTAGAAGAGCAGTTGGGTTATGTGGGCAAGAATTCCGGCAGTGAGCACCACTACAGAAGGAGCAGGCGTGTAGGAGTCTGCAGCTGAAGAGTGAGCAGCCAAGGTGGTTGAAGTTATTGCATACCATTCTGCCTCCTTGATATAGGATTGGCGGATCTCTTTTGTCTATGCTTTTGGCAATTGGAACATTGACTGTGGGACATATGTCTAGGGGTTTGGGGATTATAGAAGGGGGTGGAGCTACTGAGGATAGCCTAATGAACACAGATGTTTTGCGTGAAGAGGACTTTTGTAGATTAAGGGGTGCAATCACTGTGCACATGGAAGCAGGATGTGACGGAGTTCAGCAAAGCTCACAGGAGATTGAAGTAGATGCTGCAAAGATGTGACAGTAAAGTTTGGTAGCAAGAGTGTCCCAGTATGTTCCTTAGTTAAACTGCTGTAACCGGCCTGCTGCTTGGGTGGCAAAAAGAACGTGGTAGTTGTAGAAGCCCGTCCCTCCGAAGCAGACGGCCATATGTAGAATGATAGACAGATAATCATCTAGCTCGTTTCTGGTTCTTCGGTCTGGGAAAACAAAACATATTATGTCTTGAATTAAAAGCGTGGCTAAGCTGCATGATGCCTTGGTTGGTTTGCAGGTCTCTGGGCTGGCTGATATTTATGAGGGATGACTGGAGAAGGTGATGGGATGATGAAAGGGTACATTGAAGTGGAGAGGTTTGGGAGGGGGAGGGAGGGGAACATGGATAGATTACTTGGAAAAGCAGTAGGTATGGTTTGCTACGTAAAGGACTTGATTTGGGTTAGTAAGTAGAGGAGAACTGGAAGTAGCGAGAGATGCATTGTTGTTAACAGCTGAAGGAAGGGTAGAGGAATGGATGATGGAAGATGCACACACACACACTATAAGTTCTTATACAATCTAACTTGTTTAAAATTGAACTGGAAATTAGGTGCTGGGCGTCCGGCCAGAAGAGAACTGGACCCAACTAAGCCTGGTTCTCCC
>JAUMHR010000056.1:10087245-10098355 GCA_032361145.1 Enteromius fasciolatus
TTTTCTAACAACATCATGTTATATTCAATGAAAAACAGTTAGCATTTTTAGAGAATCTGTTTAAGTTGTAAACATGTGAAAAAATCATGACTCACATGATATATTTAAAATCCACCCGTGGATGTGAAAGGAGGTTTTCGTTGCCCTGGGCATCAGTGAACAGCTCAAACTGCCAGCAAGAGTGAAGGAGACTATCCTTTAATCTTAATAGAAGAAGGCCTCTCTTCCTCCCTCCTGCCTATCTCTCTCAGGGCGTCTGAAGGGAATTACATGTCGGCCTTGGCAAAGACAGCCTGTAGATTCACTAAACATTCAGCAAGCACTGGCTGGAGAGCCGGGGTGTTTGGAGGCATCAGAATGAAACAGCCCAGCCTCTTCCTCCTCAGAGATATCAACACGATTTGAGGCATTTATGCCTGAGTCGTAGGGATGGTCCCATGACAGGCCCCTCGCTCTGATACACTTGACTGCAGATGACTCACTCACCTCACTGTTCCTCTACCAAAAACACTCTACCTCTCTCTGCAGCCCTTCTTTTTTTAGTCTCGCTCCATTTTCCCATCTTCCTGCGTCATTTGAAAGGATTACTGGAGGGAAAAAATGAGATGAGCGATTATAAATAAAATCAATGCTATAAGCTGCATTAATAACATGTCTGTGTGTGTTTGTGGGCTGATTGTGTGTAGCGACAAGCACCAGATTTGTTTGTCTGTTGTTTAGGGCTTTAGTCGTAGTCATTGGGTTTGTGTAATAAATAGAGAGAGCAGAAGATTGACATGTAATATTGATTTAATATTACTTAATATTGAAAATAGGACGCATACAATACCTTGTGTAGAGTAATCTGTTTTATTACACTGAAATATTTTCAATATGGAATGAATTGTTTATTTCTAATCAGCATTTCCCACTCCTCTAAGCTTGTCACAATTCATTCTTGCAATGGCTGAATTCAATATCAGAATTACTGATCAACAATATACGAACAGAGATAGACACATGCATAGATACTATAATCTGGTTATGATTGGCATCTGTTGGTGCAGTGTGCATTAGCCTATAGATAGGCAGACAGATAGTCAGTCTTAATTATCATTTTAGGATGTTTTAAATTTTGCAGACAGAAAAACAGGAATCACATTACGGATAATGCGATTATTAAAATTCAACAGGCTATGATTTAATTAAATGAATGCGAGTGCTGCACATGTAAAGTCAAGGCATGACACTGTTGTGGATGGTTCTAAGAGTGCATATTATATCTGCTTTATAGAGCATAAACGAATTAAAGCATAAACGAAATAGGGCTAGTTTATTGGTTTATACTTAAATGTAATGGTATTTTGGTTGCAAATTAAAGTATATTAATGTAAACTTTTGAAAAAAGACAAAACCTATCCTCTGTTCTCATCAAACTGTTACAGATACAAAACAGAGACTTATCCTCACCAAGTTCAGACTCGGTCATCATAATCCTGCTATTGAGAGAGAGACTAAAGTGTGTGAGTAAAGAACAGCTGGACAGACAGGAAGCCCACAGGCCATGCTGGAAAAGTTTAGATAACAGAGAAACCACATGGCTCTTACAAATCAATAAGACATATCCCCTCACTCAACAAGATAAACACACTCACACACATATAGAGGCTACCATATAAACAGCCTGATTTTTTTAAGGAAATCTCAACCATTCAGTTTGATTCACTCACAAAGCCATTAGTACTTGAATAGCTATTGGAAATCTTTGATGTGTGTGTGTGTGTGTGCGCGCATCTGAGTGAATGTGTGAGTGTGTGTGTTGTTGACGCAATGCATTTGCAGTTTGTGTGTGCCTAGAGAATGTGAGAGGCGACATTAAATATTCATGCTTTCAAGACACATTAGCCTTTATGACCACTACAGACGGTCATACTGTAGAGCAAATGTGTGTGTGAGCATTATCAGTGCTTCACAATAAATACATCTCAATATCATTGTGCCTGTTTGTTTTTATCTCACATCCAATGTTCCTGAGGATGTATCTAAATTACCATGCATTACAGATCTCAATTAGCAATGGCAAACAATCAAAGCTGCCCTTGAGTTGACTCCACGTTCAATTCAGTCAACGTCTCTATTTAAAACAGATATTTTTATCGCCCGTTTGTAGTCAGTTTGCATTATTCCAGTAGTGCCAGAATACAAAACGACTCCATACATCACTAAAACTCACTGGCAGGGTGGAAATATTAAAAAAGAGCGTTGAAGAAAAAAACCACACATACACAAAAATAATGACAGATTTATAATTATACTGTCGTCTGTTTGCTGCAGCGAGAAGTGACTGGGGACGGCGGTTTAATTGTCATTTCTGCTCAACATGTTCCTACACTGGCACAGATACAACACATACACACTTTAGAGAGAAACTACAGCAGAAACACCTGAACGTTGAAGATGCGGACCATAAATTCCTGTCAGCTCTTTTGGGAAATACTAATATACCAAATACACTCATGACAGGTTTTCGATTCTCTCAGGCAGAAATGAACGACTGGTTCACACACAAACACAAAGGCATTGTGTGTTGTCGGTTGCAAATGTCAGAAACTTGGTCTAGGATTTTGTGCGTCTTTGTTTCCTCAGAAGAGCATCGCCTCTCATCCATACGCACATAAGCGCTCATTACCTCCGTTAATGAAGGTGTGTGAATAAAAGCAGCCATTAAAATGAACGGAGGGACATCAAAGTGTGAGAAACTCATCATTTCTCATCGTTTGAAACGGACCGTTGTATTATTCTCCACTGATGTGCTCACAGTGCTTTGGTAGCTAAGCCAGTCTCCTGTGCTAGTCATTAAGCCCCTAAGATGATAGACTCAAGAATGAGCTATAGATTGAAAATCACTGCAGCATCCAGTTCGATCCCATCCACAACCATTCCTGAGCTTTCCCTTCTAGCTTCACGCTGAGACGAGAAGATGAAAAACAGACTTTACTCATTACATTTGCAATCTTGACACCCTTATCAACATTTATAGAGCAGACACATCATAAAAACATTGTTGATGTTGGTGTTAATCTGTTTCTAATGGTAATTCATCCAGCCTCAAGCCAAATGGGCAATTATGAATGTCAGTTAATGTTTATGCGAGGCTGCCGTTCCCGCTGATGCAGACCTTTTGTAAAGAGGTCTGTATTTTTTACCATTGTAATCTGTGTATGTTGCAGGGCTGTAGTCTCACAGGACAGCCGTGAAAATGCTGAGCTTAACACACTCATACATGATGGAGAGGTGTACATTAAAACCGTAATGTTCACCCTTTGCAGAACTGGCTTTTACAAAAGCAATTTTCTTGTAGGCATAAAAACAAGTGTTCGTTTGATTGATTGAATCTACCAGCAACGGAATACATGAAATACTTAAAACTGTCCGTTCCTCGCAAGTATGCTGTTTTTTGGGACAAACTTTTGCTGCGTCATTTTTTAAATTCTATACTTTCCATTTAAATAAATAAATGAAGCAACACAACTCAACATCGATAACAAGAACCGTTTCCTCACAACTAAATCAGCATATTGGAATGATTTCTGAAGGATTGTGTGATACGGAAGACTGGAGTAAGCAGACTGAAAATTTTGCTTTGCCATCAATATTTATATTCAAATATTTCTGTTATGACAACTCTCTGAAAGCTTAGCAGGGTATTGTTCATTGTTATTGTTTTTGGTCTTGGGACTTGCTACTGCAGAACATATACATACAAATACAGGTGGAGCTGGGGAAGGTGAAGGGTTTCTGAAATGGGCTGCATCTGCTACAGCAAGCACTAGCCAAATATTTGAGCACAAGCTCATATTTATAATATTTCACAATAATCAAGCATAGCGTTAAGTCTGGCAGGTCACATTAGTTAAACTCGCATCAGCTAACGCTCGGTTGATCCACATCTACCTATAAGCTTACAACATCTTAGCATTCATATACAATGAATACCTTCAGTATTTTCAGCAGTTTTTGCGTTTCTTAATAGCTAACTACCCACCCTCCTCCATCCCCAGTTGAGTGAGTAAATTTGCAGCTACATGTCAACTAGCAGTCATTAGAGTATTAGTAGACTGTCTGCTTAATACATTCCAACACTTTATTTTGATGAGTCCACAACATACTACATACTGACTTTCATGTCAACTTCTTCTACTAACTCTAAACCTACCCTAACAGTCTGCTCTGAGAGTTAGTAGACATTTAGTTGAGAATTAATGAGAATCAGTTGACATTTAGTTACAAATTTACTTCTAGTTAGTAGAATGTCTAAATGGACTATCAAAATAAAGTGTAACCCCAATTCATTTACTAAATGGTTTTAATAAAGGGTTATTGCTTTGAATCTAAAACACAAATATATACCTAAATGAATCTGTTTTGAACTAAAATTGTAGCTTGTGAGTCAAAATTGAATTAGGAAATCTTTATTTTTCCCATCCCTAGAGTTGTGGTGTAGCTCTCAGATAGAGTATCGTTGTTCATTTTGTCTGACCAGCCTTCTAATCTGCTTTGTGACATTTCCTTCTCTTCTTGCCATTTCCAGTCCCCTCTCTCTTGAAATATTAATAAAGAAAACCTGGTAGAAAGCCGAAATGGTTGCATTATTTTCAAAGTGGCCCTGAAAAATATTAATTAAACAGTGAAGTTTTTGCATCACTATCAGGTGTGAAACACAGAATCCCTCCAGCAATTACTCTGAGTCCCCAGTTCGCATGTTTGAAGTGCTATTCTTAGCTGACAGCTTGATCAAACAAGGTGTGACACTTGTTTAATGATCTTTTTCACGGTGTTTGATTTGTCAGTAATTGGCATTTACTATGCTGTTTTTTTACGACACAGGTGCGTCTGTAACATCGACTGCTCCCACATCAGTTTTAACCCCGTGTGCGCATCAGATGGCCGTTCCTATGACAACCCCTGTCAGGTAAAAGAGGCATCATGTCAGCGGCAGGAACGAATCGAGGTCAAGTTCCTGGGTCACTGTCAGGGTAAGCAGATTTATGATTGCTTTATATAATGTATTGATTTCTTACATTGTTACATGATGTCTTCTTCCATTCAATTTACATTTATATAAGACAACAAGAGAACACATGTAAAGATGAACATTATAAATCACTGTTACATAATCAAGTTCATTCATGTTCATATGATCATTAGTCTCTAGAATATAGCAATTTCCCAGATGATATCTTCAAAATGACAATGTACAAATGAATACAATGTTGTATTATGTAACCAGCAGATCTGTTCATTTTAACAATTCGTTTCTATCCTGTAGGCGACATGATTACAGGCACCAAAGCAGGAGATGGACAGTATGCCAGGACAGATTTCACAGGTGGGTGTGTTTAATTATAAAAAGATGTTTTTAATATATTTGTGCCCTTGACTTTGAGCTGTTCTGACCCGCTGTGTTTGAATTATAGAGGAGAAGCCTGAGGTTTCAGAGGTGGCGAGAGGGCTATACATCCCCTGCCCGGAGCACTATAAGAACTATTGTGTTCACGGAGACTGTGAATATCCCAACATGCTCTCAACACCGTCCTGCAGGTACCACTCATGATGTGTCTGATCACGCCAGCACATCCTGTCTGCAAAAATACATTGTGAATTTGTGTGTTTAGGCACACACCTTTTGTGATTGTGTGTTCAACATTATATCACAGATCTTGGTCTCCCCCTAGTGTTCCAGCCAAGAAAGATCTGCCTCGTAAAAAAACAACAACTCTGTTTTCACTCCCCTTTTTTCAGTTATTGTAGTACTATCAGGGTATTATTATAATTTTTATTAACTGTTTAGATTTATTTGTTTATTTATTTGTTATTTATTTATTTCATTTTAATTCCATTGTGAAGTTTTAGGAATTTGGTTGTGTATTTTTGTTATTTTTATTAGACAGACACAGACATATATATATATATATATATATATTACAGAAAATAGATAGACAGACAGATAGATTTAGATAGACAATCCAAAGTTTGATTGTTACCTTTTTTAGGGAATTCAATCTACAAGTAATTTTTTCAGATCAAACTGCGACAGAAGAAGGTATTAAACAGGAAAACTGCACACATCAGCTTATTAAAAAATAATTGGCTGCTCAAGTTGTGAAACTCATATTAAAGTCACTGAAAAAAAAACAAAGTAAAGGGTACTAGAGAGAAATGATAAGACAGAACAGGAGAGTCTCTCTGGCAGGTGCTGCAGTAAAACAGCAGGTGTTTCTGAGGAAAGTCTTTCAGAGCGAGAAACACTGCGGTATGTGTGTGTGAACAGAGATATTACAGAGAGAGCAGACTCTTTAAAACAGCCTGAATAAATCCACAGAGGACTAAAACACTCGCATCTAATCTAACAAGGATATAACGCCGTTTCTTCATCTTTTCTTCAGCTGTCACTCAGGATTCAGCGGTCCACAGTGTGACACTAAGGAGTATAATGTGCTGTACGTGGTGCCTGGCTCTGGAAAGCTCCGCTACGTCCTCATCGCGTCTGTCATTGGGGCTTTGCAGGTGGCCATCATATGTGTAGTGGTGCTGTGTATCACCCGGTGAGTCTAAACACAGCCCACAGCATCATATAACACACGTTGCGCTACTGAGAGGCAAAGCTACCTCCTGGGTAGATCGCACACACTCTCAGCTCTTTATGGAGTGAGAGTTCCTGCCAGCAAGAGTCTGCAGAATAACACACTTTACACTCCGTGAAAGGTCACTGTCGAAGGGTGTGTGTGGGGGGGAGGGGGGGTGGTTGTAGTTAAATCTAAATCACTGGCAGCACTAAAAAACTCACCCATCTACTGTAATATTTTCATTTTTGCATGGAAAAAAAGGTGTTCAAAATGTTAATGGATCAAGAGAGATCTCAGGTCTATATATACCATCTTTCAAATGTTTGGGATCAGTAAGATTTTGTTTTTCAAATAAATAAATACTGAGCCAGGACACATTAAATTGAACAGAAGTGACAGTAAAGACATTTATAATGTTACAAAAAATATTATTTTTTTTTACTGTTCATCTGTGAATCCTTAAATCTATCAGTTTCCACAAAAACATTTAGCAGAAACTGTTATATACAAATATTTATTAAGTTCAACATATTAGAATGGTTTCTAAAGTAACTTTGCATAAGAATAATTACATTTTGTAATGTATTAAAGGGTTACTCCATCCCAAAAGGTAAATTTTTGTCATTAATCACTTACCCCCATGTCGTTCCAAACCCATAAAAGCCTAGTTTGTCTTCGGAACACTTAAGATATTTTGGATGAAACCGGCTTGTGACTATCCCATTGACTGCCAAGTAATCAACACTGTCAAGGTGTAGAGAAGTATACAAGACATAGTCAGAATGCTGCATCTGCTTTCAGTGGTTTAGCTGTAACGTTATGAAGCGATGAGAATAGCACCGAATAGATTAGTTAGAAATTCGGTACCATAACATCACCAAAGCGCCATTTTGTAGAGCACCGCTCGACGCAAAGTAGCATTCACTGTTCTGTGACAGTCGAACAGTATTCTCATAGCTTCATAACGTTACTGTTGATCCAATGATGATAGATGGAGTATTCTGACGATGTCTTACATACTTTTCATCCAAAATATCTTAAATTGTGTTCCAAGGAAGAACAAAGCTTTTACGGATTGCTATTAATGACAAATAGGTGTTCCTCTAAATTCATGCCATTGGTTGAGCAAATGTTATTTGTGCCAATTCGTACGACCTCACTCGTACGATTCGTATGATTTGTCTAAAACCATGTGATGGGAAGGTTTAGGGGCGGGGTTATGTTTAGGTCATTCGTACAAATTCATACGAATTGGCATCTCGTAAAATACATACGATTTAGAATAAATCGTATGAATTCGTACGAGTGAGGTCGTACAAATTCGTACGAATTAGCTACCTCGTAAAATATGTACGAATTGCCGTGAGATCAGGTTGGTCGTACCCACTCAGCTTAAAGATTGCTATTCCATTTCATGTTGCTAGTGGCACAGAAATTACCCACACAAACATATACCACCAAAATGATGAATAGTACTTTTAACAAATATATAAAATCATAATAACATTACTTAAAGACTCCAGTCAAAAAGTATTTGTCAGTTTCAATCTGTATGAGCCAGAGGAATATATACATTAGGAATCATTGTTAATTTAGTTTCAATGTCAGTATTTATTTATTTTCTTCTCCAGTGAAAGAAGCAGCCCCTTCAGGGCAAAGAGTCTGTGAGCTGTTGTGCTGTTTCAAGTCATATCAGTGGAAAACTGTGATGAATACTGATGCAGAAGAATGCATGAAACATTCCTTTAAAATCTTCCTATCTCCAAACTCTAAATGGGAAGCTATTTTAATAGCAAAGGCTTTTTTAAGCTTTGAAATATGAGTTTTTTCCTTCCAGGAATTGTTTTGATTAGAAATAACGTAGAGCTGTCTGGTGGATGCAAGTTACATGTATGATAAGGGTGACCTTTCGCTTCCTTCCTCGGCAGGAAGTGCCCACGGACCAACAGAATCAACCGACAGAAGCAAAACACAATGCACTACAACTCTGAAAACACCTTGCGCGCCTCCACCCGCCTCATTTGAGCCTGTGAACAGAGAATCGTGGGAAATGTAGTTTGGACAGAGGACTGAAAAGAAGAAACTCGCTCTCCGTGCCCAAATAGACACTGAATCCTGCTGGATGATGGGATGGAGGGACGGAGGACGATGGTGCAGATATAACGGAGGACGATGGGTTCTACACACGATGCCTTGCACCTGTGGCACAGGACACAAACAGAGAATTTTAGGACACCATGATAGGACAAGTCCTGTTATTTGGTTATGTACGAGTAATATTTCCAATAGTTAATTTGTTTGTCTTGATGGGGTCCTTTTTCTGTAATGTAAATAAATAATTTATATCACAAAGCAGCACAGTGTGGTTATTTTTGTATGTTTTTTTCTTTTGTGGATGCCATGATGTCATAAGGTGTATGGTTAGTTTCAGGTTAATCTATTATTAACTATTTATTTTGCTGTTTCTAAAGTTTGGGGTCCTGGAGAACCCAATCATGTAAACTATTGTTCAAAAGTTTGAGATCAGCAATATTTATAAAATAAATAAATAAAATATTATTCAGCAAGTACATGAAAGAGATCGAAAGTGACAGTAAATACCTTTATAATGTTACAAATATTTTATTTCAAATTAATGTTGATTTTTTAAATTTTCTATTAATTTATAAATATATATATATCACAGTTTTCACAACAAATATTAAGCAAATGTTTTTAGCATTGATAATATTAAGAAATGTTTCTATATTTCTGAATGTTTATGATTTCTGAAGGCTATTGTGACACTGAAGGCTGCTTTGCCAAAACAGGAATAAATTACATTTTAAAATGGAGAACAGTTATATTATACTATAATAATATTACACAATAGCATACAACTGTTTTTGCTGTATTTTTGATCTAATATGGCACTGATCATCAAAAACAAAAAAGTAATTTTCAAAATAAACCTCTTTTCCTTTCCGATAAGACTTTATTAATATATGTTTGTTGGTCAATCTTACCCTAGCAATAAGAGAAAAGGCTGTAGAAAGAAAAGAAGAAAAAAAATATATATAAAAAAAATAATAATATATAGCCTATATATATATATATATATATAAAATTTAAAAACAGACAAATACATCTTAATAGCATAGCTTCAAACAAACTAATAAAAACAGGGCAAACTGTCAGTCCTGGGTTTGGGGAAAATTAGTTAAAGTAGCTGAGTTTGTTTTTTTAAAGAAACAGAGAGAAAATTTACTGACCTCTAAAGATCATGTGGAGGACAGGACCCTTAGGACTTAGGAATTCTGAACATTCCTTGTCTGCAGAAGTTCTTCCTACTTCATCCCCAGACCAGTCCAGTGGAGTCCCTGCACTTCCTGTCCCGTCTGACAGTCTGTGTGCCACAGGGATGAGAAAGTCTTAATGAAAATGAGCATACTTTTGTCTGTTTGTGTTCTGCTTTCAATAAACAAACCTTTATTCTCAGGCTCATGTGTTTTCAACAATGCAGCATAGAATTATAACCCTGGTGACTATTAATTTATAATATGATTTTCTCTTTGTTTTCTCTATAGTCTAATAGATCTCCAGGCAAACAGAATAAAGTGCAAGAGGTACATAGTGGACATACTTTGCACTCTCAGCAATGGTGAATCAGTTGCCAAGCCAAGTGAAGATCCGTTCCAACATCTTCATAACTTATATAATAATATTTTAATATAACATAATTTATATTTGCTTTAAGTTGAATGGCATTGTTTTATTGTATCTCATCTCAATCTCAGTGAGAACCACAAGGTTTTGAAGCAAATCAGAAATGTATTGCTTTTAACTTATATTTGACTGGATGCCATTTAGCACTGATTCATTTAACAACAGTGATTCATTTTTAAACTATAGCCCTGTTTGGGAAGCACTGCTTTAAATATATATATATGTATATATATATATATATAAGGAAATCATTTTTTTACTTGTTGGATTCTTGAAGATCTTTACAAAAATAAATAAAGCAAGGGAATGGCATTTAATGTGGGTGGTTGGGAGGGTTTGAAAAATGCTGTTCCTTCAGGGCTGTCAAGATCTGAGGGAAAATTGTCAAATTATCTATGATAATGTCTTTACCATCTACTGCTTTTTTCATCGCTGGTCAAAAGGTCCCAGAGGCAAGAGAAGGAAATCTGTCTCCTATCATTCGGCTAATGAAGGCTGAAGTCTTTTTCGTTCTCATTACCGTGATGCCACAAGCACAATTTCTCACCAGGCACAGAACAATTTGCATTCACCTGACAGTCATATTGAAGAACCTGTTACCAGCAAAGCCATCCAAGTTTCATACAAAAGTAGCAATTATATGTAACACATACATAACTGAAGTGTGTTTTGCAGTGACATGTCTTTGCATGCTTCCATGAAATTTTCCCATGAAGCCGAAACACAAATCATGCAACACTGTGAGTGACATCTCAACATTCAACAACAATATGAAACTAATAAGAAAGATGATCTACAGA
>JAUMHR010000056.1:10101979-10136007 GCA_032361145.1 Enteromius fasciolatus
ATAATTCCTTGCCATAAAGCTCAAAGATTGCTTTGTTTGCAATAGACTTGTTTGATTAAAAGCCTCTCCTTACGAATAAACTTAAAAACCAACTGAGATTGTAAAGTCAGGTCTTCTGGCTAAACCAGCTTTGTGACCTGTGCTTTAGTTTGCTCTAATCTTAGGTGAGGTGTTTTGTATGTTCAGGCAATGCAATTTTACACACTCAGGAAACGCTATTATACTTTATGCCGGTTGGTTAATGTGAAGGGTGCGTCGTGTTGATTTAAGCAGCTGCGTCGTGCTCATGCTTTTAGAAGTGTATTCTTATCTGATTGCCCCGGAGCGAGCCACATGCAGTTTTACACGCTGGGACAGTAATATTTGACTTGTAGAAGCAGGTAGAGGCATTTCTTTGAGGTGTTAGAGTTCTGCCTTTCAGAATGATTTCTGGGAATCAGTTTTCCTGAGGCCGATGTTATTCAATAAATGAGCTAAATGTCAAAGTGAGCGTCAATAGATGTGAAAACAGCCTTTAATCTAGCCGATTTAAGAGTCATATTCTAATCCCTCATGTCAATGCCTGATCTTTCATGAAGGCATTACCAAGCATAAAATGTCTCCAATGGATTCATTTCCCAAAAGAATATAATGTTGTTACATTTTTCTTTATCCAGGTTTTCTGAAACAGGCTGAGGTTTATAGTTTCTAAGACTTATCTTAAGCATGCTAATTCAAACTGATTTACTTTATAAACTTTTTTCAGAAAATTGCATGTAATAAAGTCTTTTAATAAAAGCACTCCATCATAGTGGGGAGTTGATTATCGGGGCAATGACTCTTGACTAATCCAGTTGTCAGAGAGGAAGGCCATGGGGCTGAACAGCGCAGCTAATGGCTGATCCTAAGTCTTAACCATTCCCTTTGAGATCTAGCAGCAGGTGATTTTCTAAAGTGATAATCAGCCTGTTTAAACACTTTGGCATGAGTGCAGGCTTGCAGAAAGTTTGCTGCTGGAGATAGTAATATCTCATTTGAAAACATGTGCTGCAAGATGAAAAGAAAAGCTTTGCTATGGACACACATGCAACGCTAGCACTCCTGCTGTGTATTGTGAATCTACTCAAATCCATTTTTTTTTAAGAAATTAAAGAATGCATGCAGCAAGGACACATTTAATTGATAAAAAATTGCAGTTAAAAATTCTTCTAAAAATTCTAAAATGCATCATTTTGCAAAACAACGGTTTTCAAAATTAATAATAAAAATAATAATAACATATTACAATATAAAACAGCAAAATTGTAATATTTCACTCTATTTACTGTATTTTAATCAAATAAATACAGCTTTGTAAGCATAAAAAAATATAAAAAATCTTACTGACCCAAAACCGTTAAGCAGTAGTGTATTATGCATGTTTACAATAAACACAAACACACACACAATTAATAAGTCTGAGGACGGGGTGGGTTTGTGTTAATATATATTGTCATGCATGGAACCAAGTTTCTGCCTCACTGTAAATGTGATCTTTTATCTTGTCATTGCAGTATTTTTGATGTAATGCAACTTTGATTTCCCTCATTGCGACTTTGTATCTCACAATGAGACTTTGTTATTTTAAACTTTATATCACGTTACCTAAAGTCTTCCATAGTCAGCACTTTAGTTCTTATACAATGTTTTGGTAAAAACACATTTTCCCAAGTGGTAAAGTGCCTTAAGGAGTGACAGAACAGCACAGGTATGTACTTTCCCTTCTTGCGTCGGGACACTGACATATGTTTGGCATTATAGCTGCAGGTGATGTTTCACATTTTTTGCACACCAATGCTGTTTGACATGCCAATGATTTTTAATTGACTGGCTCTTTGAGTCAAAACACTTTCCCCTTCTTTTTTTTTTCTTTTTTGTTCCTGGAAAATTATGTGCATGTCCTTATACCATAGGCCATTAAAACAATGATATTGTTCTATGGAACGACACTCTATTGAAAGTAAACACAGAATGCAAACACGAGGGAGAGTCATCACGAATCTATTCACTCTCAGGAGTTTGCTTTGGAAGAGTATTATTGCTCTTTGGTTGCGCATTTGCTTGTTTTTGCTTCATTTTTTGGCATCTGACGATACTCACCCGCCTGTGTGGTAATTATAAACTTTCTGTGCACTGTGCAAAGGCATTTGGAGATGGAAGGTGTGGTTTGAACACACAAGGGCCCTCCGAAAGAAACGCGGTAAACACACTGAGTTTGGCACTGAAAATGAGAGAGAGATAGTCTGGTCAACTGCCTTGTTTCTTTTAACAAGCACTAATGATCTGCAGTAATTACTGCCCATTTAGGCCTCTATTTGTTTATGTTTAATGCATCACTGCTCTTTCTGTGTTCTCAAAAAATACATCCGTGTTGATTCTTGAAAAATGTGGTTCTACGTGCTGAGGCACTGCAGTTACTCTGGCCTTTTTGTGTTTGTGGTTGCAAGTGCTTGTGAAAAGATCATCAAATGTGTTCACAAGCAATAATCCAGACAACTGCTCATAGTTTATGCTGGTTTTGCTAATCTAGATTGGTTATGAATGCATGTTTTCCATGACGTCTAGCACACTATGCTTTGTATAAGGGATAACATGCATCTTAAACATCTCCATGACTTGTGAAGTTTGGCAGGCTGCATGACTGATGGCAAACATGAGGCTTTTATGGATAGTCATGAAACATATTTTATTGCTTTTATGTTTTTGAAGCAAGGAACGTTTTGGCTGAGATGTTTCTGCAGTGGGCGTTCACAAAAATATTTGACAACTGTTATTTTTTTACACCTTTGTAGTTGCTCCGATTCCCCTCATTAGTTCACCCTCTGAAATCCTGTTGAACATTGTCAAGGTTTATTTTGGCCCAGAGATGCCATGGAACGCCTTTGTTAAGATGATGTAAGTCTGCTGAGATCCAAACAGTGCCACGTATGATTGACCAGTCCATCCATTGGCATGTGTTTACTTGTGCATTTTCACATAAGGTAGATGTTCAATCCTCAAGATCAGTATCTTTAATAAAGGATAAAAACAAATATGGGCGTACAAATGTGAATTGTGGGAAAGTGGGAAAGATCTTTTGGGGTAGAAGAAGGAAAAACAACTCGATAGCCTGTGTTTATCGTTTATCGATAATTCACTGGATTATACAACAAAACACATTGTTTCATCAATCCAAGGCATGACTTCCTTTTAGATTTGCATCCATTTCTTGCAGTGTGTGCACATAGTTAATTTGCTCAACGACAAAGAGCATTCATCTGAATTTGATTGTGTTTCGATCTCATCACCGATTCTGTTCTCTAACAGTGAGAGAAAATATGTTTGGCTATTGTAATCAGAGAATATACTCATTCAGACTGCAGTTACAATATGAATTCTTGCTTATTTTTAAGCACAGGTTGGAATATGACGGTTGGTGTCCTTTCATTATGATTCCTGGGCTCCACCCTCAACCAACAAAGATACACCTCAAAGCAAATCTGAGGGAAAGACAAGAGTTGCGGGAAGGAAAGAAAAAAAGAAAGATAGAGAACTATGAAAACAAAGCATAACTACTTCAGGGCCAGGGAATAGATTGTGATGGAGGAGGAAACAGCAGAGGAACAGAAGAGATAAAATGAACTCGACGAGAACAATGGAAAACAAACAGAAGTAGAGAGAGATCTTCTCTGTTTGGGCATGTTTCAGCTCAATGTGCTGGATTTCTGGTTTGACAACTCAACTCCTCCCTTTATCATTGTGTTAACATACAGCAAGCACATACAACTATTTTTTACAATGCTCTGGAAAACTTGATTCTGATTGGTCGATCGCAACATTCTGCAGTCAAATATGTTTGTATAGTGACATCCAAACTGTATATTTGACTGTTGTTCCAGCAACCTCCAACTCTGGTAGTTTCATATCTCTCATATCACTTAACGGATAACATACGGCCTAATGCTAACTGATGATGGCCTACTTGCATGTCTTTTTATTTACTCATATTTTCAAGGATAAATTAAAAACCCTAATGTTTGACAGAGCTGATTTGGAATTGTGCTCATGTAATCCTTCCAGACGCACTTTCCTGCCTCCTAGCCACAATTCCTCTAGCACTCGGCTCGCTAACGCTTGCGGAGGATCAAGGTTAAGCGAGTTATGACTCATTTTGCACAGCACAGATGTTTGTCCAATCAAATGTTTTAAGGATTGAGAATGCCCCGCCCCCGAATTATAAATACCACCTGCACCTGACTAACAAACAGCAATGGTTCACTGGTTATTATTATTAAAGCCTATTGGATATTTGTTTAAAGCGACAAGCAATTTGATATGCCCCACCCAAACCTAGTGTTTAAATAAGAAATACGTCAAGGCTGAGATCTAAAAAGTCAAGCCCTGTGAAGATGAAATGATCCAGACACACTCATTCTGCAGGTATTATTGGACTCACTCAAATAAATACAGTCTAATTAGAAAAATGATACTTCAGGGAGCATGACTAATCATGTGATTAATTCAAGCGGCCAGACAGAGACAAAGAAGCTATTTTAATATAAATCCGAGAGAGAATAAGATGGAATCAGACCCCTCTTTTAAACCGCTCACTTCTCATCAGCTCAGAAAATAATAAGTCAGAATTTGATTAAATTCAAGACAAAAAAAATACTCTTTAGTTCTGCGGGGTAGTAAACCTCTGCTATGGTGAATTCAGTCAGTTGAGAGTCCACAGATGGCCCTATAAATATCACTTTCCCATAGTTTTCACCACAGTGCTGCAGATCGGAGGCTTTGATAGCACATTGCTTTGCCCGGCATCTCACTGAACTGTGTGTTCAGCCAGTTGGCTGTTGCTTTCCACTTATTCTCTCCATCTGGAGCAAGGCCAAAGATTCCCTGAACTTCTTCCACAGATCATAAACAGGTAACGGATGAGCGAGCACATATTTGTCTGGTCTTTATTATTCTTTTTTTTTATGCAAAATCCTGCCAAGGCTGATGGGGCGTCACATGTGGGCTGTATGTCATGTGTTTTGTCTTTGAAATCTTAGAAATTTGTTACATAATAAATCTTAGAAAGAAAATGTCTTTAGATGTGAGATTCAGTGCTTAATTTAGTTAGACAACCAAAGTAAAATATGCTTTGACAGCTAGCTAAAAAAAAATGGAAAAAAAACGATTTTTATTAACCCATAATTGTTCTCATTTTTTAATAACTCTGTATTTATGGGCTTTGAAAGCAGCTCCTGGCATATGTTCATGTCTGTCTCAAAACAGCACTTGCTTTAGCAAGAACAAATGCAATACTGTTAACAACCAGAAATGACATATCCTTCCTTTGTGCCTTTTCTGTTTAATAATCCCGTCCTCTATTTTTCTTATATTTGTCTTTTCTCTGCTTCTTTCCTCTGCTTTCTGCTGCTCTTGTGCTGTCTGTTCAGATATGAGCCTGATTGAGACAAACACACACACACACACACACACACACACCATTTCTCTCATCTCTTTCGATGTTTCCACTCCAAAAAGTTCAGAGGCCTCCAGTGGGGCGCATTAATTATCCAGGCTCCTATTACACACTGCACCAGGGGTATCCGCATGTGACACAATGTTTTCAAAAGTTCTGCCTCTCTATCCTTTAGTCTCCTCCTCTTACTCTTCCTCAGGCCTTTGTGTATTTAGATAAAGGTTGAAATCTGAATGGCAAATGTCTTGATTTATCACTGTTACAAGAGACAAGGCTGAGAAACAAGTGCTAAGAAAGGTGGATACAGAGCAGGATCAGAAAGACTCAAGCAGCTTCAAATAAGAATGCAAATGATAAATGGAGAGTGAAACTAACAAAACAGAGACTCCCTGCTTTGGTTCAAAATGTGAATGTACATGTAGCGGAAAAACATGTCCCTAGAATGATGTCATTCCTATAGGATTTAGTAAAATATGCATCATTACATTGATATATAGAATTCAGAGACACTTATTTAAAGAAAAGCCTTCAGATTGGGGTCAGTATACTACTGTCTGAGATTTCCCAGGCTTTGGAGATATATTCTGTATATGTGCACTTTTTATCTGACAAGACCCTTAAGGCACAAACTAATTAGATTTAAGCTGAATCAACATATTTCAACAGGGAATCATTTTACAGAGTTAACATTTTTTTAATCTAACATCTCCCTATATCCCTTCTAGGTTCATTAAATAGTGGACTGAAAATATAAATGAGTTGTCTGAGTTACCCTTCTATTATTAATTATGAAATAGAATACAAATGTAGCCATTACCACGTTATCACAAATTAAAAGCTGATACTTTTATAGAAGTAACTGAACACAGCCAACTCCCAGCTCTGGTTTCCATGTAGCTCTTGAACCTGAGGGGTGTTACTCTGTACGTTT
The DNA here is from genome assembly GCA_032361145.1 of Enteromius fasciolatus. Lineage (NCBI taxonomy): Eukaryota > Metazoa > Chordata > Actinopteri > Cypriniformes > Cyprinidae > Enteromius > Enteromius fasciolatus. Next base: position 10,108,378 of record JAUMHR010000056.1, read on the forward strand.
GCTCATGAAGAAACTGGTTAGCCCAGAGTCAACACTGGTTTGGACTGGATCTCTACCCTCAGGGTGATACTGGCTATTCAAAGGCGAAATATTAAAATTGAGTAGTGTCCATTTGGACCATTTTTGAAAATAACATTTAATGCATTTGTTAAAAATGCCCCTTTGGAAAGTGTTCTTCTCATTTTAATCCATTACTTTTTGCATGAAATAAACGAAAAAACCCAAATGGGAGCTGCATTCCTCCTTTGGAATTTGTAACCAACTTCTTGTTAATGGCACAGTTTCGTGGCCGAGGGCAAAGGGATAAGGATGAGGTTATTCCACTTTATAGTGCAATAATAAAGTGAATGTCCAACAACTGAGTACTCTCAAAGTCTATCTTTATTTCAGTTTAAAGGAACAGGAACAGTTCTTTTGAATTAGTAAAATTAATTCTAGCTAAAAACCTAAATGAGCGCTTTATAGGGTATAAGATTGCTTCATTTGTAAAATATACATTTTCCAGCGACAGGATCATCTGATGATCTGTTTATATTCCACAATTTACAGCATATACTTCTACTTAACGTTTCATACAGAAATACTGGCATACAGTTGCAAATCTGTCATTTAGATGTTTAGAGCTTGGAGAGATATATGGTACGTGCTCTGAATTGTGTGCTTAGTGCCCTTAGGAGGGAGCAGGTGAGCGTGCAAAAGCTCCATTCGTGCTGCTAATCCGCCCTTCCCCGAGGGTCACATCTTCAATTTACTCCTTAAGCGTGAAGCATAACCCCTGTAAACCTCAGCAGCCGTGTCTGAGGTGTGTGTCAGGGGTCTCTGTGTGTGAGGGGAGAGCAGCCATAAGAAAATATGCTGCACTGTATGTGTGTCAGAAAGACTTTTGAAAGGGTGTGGCATATTTGGTGATCTTTTTGTTGTTGATTATTTCATAGATTTGATGGTAATTTTACTATGGAAAAGATACAATTTGTATATTTATTTATATACATGCATAATCAAACAAAAAGAAACAAATGTAGGCAAATAATATTTGATAAATGCATGCTATGCAGTATACCCAAAAAATCTAATTAATTTAACATTTTTTATGAAATTTGATTTAAACCTAGTTATTCATGTAATTGTTTTAATAAAAGATTCTTGAATTGAAAGAATTTGGCTTGGATGTTTGTGAAAGAGAGTGTTCTGCACTTTGTGTGTGAGAGAGAGAGAGAGATTTGAAAGGGTGTGGCATGTTTTTACTATTATTTGTTTGTTTATTGCAGTGATTAAATGATTGAATATATGTTTAATCATGCATAGGGTAAATATAATTTATATTCCAAGTCCATGCCTAATCACAGTAAGAAGCATAGACAAAGAAGAAAGGAATAAAAATGATTGCATTCAAGCTATGCATTTGAGCTATGCAGCTATACCAAGTGAAATATACGTAGGATAGAAATCAAAGGAATTTGGCGGGAACATAAAACCCCAACTTCTTGCCATCAACGTTTTTTTTTTGCTTTGGAGTAACTCCAACACAATGCCTCCACACGCCTTGGGTATAGCTTGCTCTGCAACAAACAGGTTTTTCAGTTTTTCAGATTGCTCAATATCACTCCAAAAAACAACAGACAAACTGACTCATCTATTTGTTTTGTTTATTAGTACAAAAGTAGCGTGTCTACCTGTTAGCAGTGAGCTTGTGTGTTCGATTCTCACAAAATGCATAAACTGATTAACTGCAGTGCAATGTTATTGGCTAAAATCATCTGTAAAATACAAAACGGTCACCGTTTAAACACATTGAACCCTTCAGTTAATGGCATTTTCTTTTTCTCCAATTTCAGGAGGACAATGAAATCCCATCCACTCTGCTTACTAAAGACGGCCTGGCCTCCACCTCTCAGGATGAGATCGGTCCATCTGCACCAACTCCACTCACTGATTTAAACCGTTCTCAAGAGGAAGGCCTGCAGACCATCAGCCTCTCTTCTGATGATGACGAGGAAAAAGGAGCAACGAGTCCTCTGGCAGAGGGTGGCGATGATTCGCTAGATCTGCAAGAAGAAAGCTTCCCAGGCTTGGGAAGTGAACGTCTGGAGCGCTCTCGTGCTGACAAGTTCAAGCGCTCCAGTCTGAAGAAGGTGGATAGTCTAAAAAAGGCCTTCTCACGAAGCAGCATTGAGAAGAAGATCAACAAGATTGTGCCTCCAGAACAGCGTGAGAAGATCAAGAAAAGCTTCATCCCCAACCACCCGAAGAGCTCGTCTTCCAAGAGCTCGTCCTTCCGTGTCTCTCCAATGACCTTCAATGTCAAGAAAGAACGAGATGGAAACGACCAGCCTGGAAGCTCCCCGAGGAACCTCAGCCAAGTGGAAGTTCCCAACATTGGGGGACCTGATGGTGAGCTGCCCCTGGCTGAGTTACACTCCTCAGCTGAGAAAGCGAATGGAGATGATCTACGTAGCCCCTCCACCCCGGGCAGCGGGAATGGAGAGGTGTTCGTCACAGATGAGGGTGGAGATCTCGAGAACGGTCCAACTGCAACTCTGGCTGAAGAAGAGGTGGATAAAGAAGATGATGACACCGATGGCAATGATGAAAACGGGAAGGAGGAGGAGGAAGAGGAGGAGAAAGATGCGAGACCTGCAGAAGAAGCGTCCGTGTCTCCGCCGTCAACTGCAGCTACTGTTGAGCTGCCTTCTTAGATAGCGTTTCTGCTCCTCTGACTTCAAATCACTTCTGAGACTTTGGGAAGCTTAGTTACTCCCTTGCGCCACTGGTATCTTGTCCCCTTGTTTAATGTTAGCATGTCTGCTAAAATAACATAATGCCCAGAATTAACCCTTAATATAAAGTAACTATAACCTATTTTGTTAAGTTCAGAAATTAAGCACGTTCTTGCAGGAGGAAATTCCATTTTGATTCCATTTCAAGTAGATTCTGTATAAAAGCCCTGAAAATGGTACAGCAGTTCAGACCACTGTCACCACAATACACCGAAATAGCTATATTTTTCTGTGGGAGCCTGTGAATACCATGAAATTGACTGAACTGAAATGCCTGAACTCTCACTCTCTATCTTCTTTTCCTTTGTGTGTAGGAGAAGCAATGTGTACAAAGCTGAACCTTTGTTATGCTGGAGTCCAGGCTCTCTTCTGTCAATGTACATGAAATGTAGTATTAAACTGCATACAAAAAAGTACTATGGTAGTATTATGGTTTTTGGAAACAGTACTTACGTTTTTCACACAGTGCTTTGATGCAAATAGCAAGTAGAAACCATTGTATATTAATACAGTAATCATGAACATAGTAACAACATGGAACATCATTACTGTACCATTGTATCACCACAGTACTTTTTGTATGGCATGAAACGGACAACTACAAAAGACAAGAGGTGTTGTTGTTTTTTTGACAATTTTAGAACTTTTATTAAAATATTTAGCAGCAATCTGTCTCAAGGCTTGAGTAAATAGATGTCTATGAGGACTGGTAGCAGTGCTTAGCATGGTGGGAAGAAAGCATGTCTACCAAAGTTCTGGGGGGAAGCCAGCACAATTGACTGCTATCTCCATGGCAACCTTGCCCACTGCCAACAACTCTCCAATTACTGCTATAGTGCACGGCAAGGGCACACATTCACAGCCTGATAAATACAAACGTACAGTGAAGCAGAAGTGTAGTCAAACATTCCATACTGCTGATGTAATAACTCCACATTCTGCTAAACACTAACATTATTCAAATGATTCAGTGAAAAAACTCTAAACACAGACCTGTAAATATAAAAAAACACTTCCATATATATGGGCTGTAGCTGGTTTTTGCAGGCCCTGGCGCTGGTTGTACCCATGAGCTCAGTTTGAAATTGTCTAAACAGCACAAATAAATAATGTTTTTCAAGTTTGTAGGTGTCCAGGTACAGAAATATTATAATAAAATAATTTTCTGCAGATAGTAACTAGGTACATTCATCTTAAAACGTAATACATCCGATGTTGAATACAGCGTGCAAGCCACTGATCTATAATAGACAACAAATATATATATATATATATAATGCATGTGTTAATTGACACGTCAACTGTCCTGGGCGTCAGCCAGTCAGTTGAAATCATTGACCCCCATCCAATGATTTATCATTTCTGTGGACAGTCACATCCCTTTCACACTAACCTACTCAGTATACACACTCTTTATTTGACACACACACACATACACACCAGGTGAAGAAGGTGCATTCCTGGTTCTGATGGATGGCTTCACAGCAGTTCATTTTCCATTGTCTGGAAAAAGAAGTGGTGGGAATGTATTGACGGCTATAGTTTGCACGGGTTAGCTGAGGTATGGAATACCTGCATGCTCTACAGGTGTGCTGCCTGCAGGCCTCTTCACCGCACTGCATGCTGGTGTCACGTCAACACTGATAAAACCACTTAGCATTTGTTTGGTGGTTTTGTTTATGACAACAAACAATTATCTAGCCAGCATTTATGCATTTATTAATGCAGTTTAAAAGTGCGCAAGGTAGGTTTTGAGTGTCTCAAGTTCTGTTGTTCTTTACTCAGTAAATGCGGACTATGTGAGGTAAGATGAATAGTCGGTCGTGACAGAAAACTTCACGGTTTCATTTTCTACATCAACCATATGTGGGTCTGGCAAGCAGTCTAAAATCTCCCTGGCTCCCAGGTAGACTGAGGGGTCGGGTTACATGTACTGTATATCTATCCAAGTTGAAGGGGTTTTTTGAGGTACAGACAACTTCAACTGACAGTGTGAAATATGCAAGGAGGCACAGAGGATAATGTAGCTGAGATTGTAAGTGCCATAAAGACAAGACATTTTCACTGGAAAATGTTTAGAGACAAGGGATTCTTACCCAAATTTACTGCTATTATTTTTTCCACCTTGGCCACCGTAGCTGGTTTGTAGAACTGGACCTTTTTTAAAATTGAATGGATGATGTTGTCTCCACCGTGTGGCCAAACGTCGTCAGTTTTTTTTATCTGCTTGTTGACAAATATGACACATAAGCCTGTGAAACTAAATGTATTATTTCTTAAAGAAATACAATATTATAAATACCTTCTCACACTGTACGTCAGCTTTTTATGACATTTCCATTATAATCACCTCAGAAAAGTGTATTGGAAACCTTGTGTTAAGTTAGTGTTTGCTAGTTTTTTCACAGTAGACGGGAACTATGTCTACCTAGAATCGTATTTTAAGTGAGCTACTTGTAAATATATATAGTTGAGTAACTATTTTAAACACTAAAAAAGTTTTATTCGTAAATATACATGCAGTTTTGATTGTTTTTATGTAGTATGTTTTTATATCACCTGTACAAGAATCAAAAATGGCGTCACGGGTGACGTCATCTATGTTGTCCTGCTGCAGTCAGTCAGGTGTGCATTGCAATATATTTTATAAAAAGGTGATAATGGGGTAAATAAGTTCCCCATGGAAGTCTATTACAAAAATATTTTCCATTTTATGAGAAGATTCAACTGTGGCCTTACTACAGAGCACCACCATCTCTATGTTCAAAACTTTCCTCCTGTATCTTTGAGTGGGATCAGGAGGATGGGAAAGAACTTAAGGCAGCCAAGAGAGTGGAAGAGCAGCCATGGTGGACAGGCTCCCACTGAGGCACAGCTCATGGCCAGCATCACCCCAGGTGAACTGGCGAAGCACTGTAGGTGCCGGACACGCAGGAGATCCAGGCCGTGATTTCAGGGCTACTATCAGTGTGGGGGCTAACTGACACTACAGGGTTACGCCTGCTTAACCCTGACAGCATGCACCATGTCTGGGAGATGCAACAAAAACACCTGGAGTGCATCCAGGACCCTCCACATGTAGAATTATACACAAAGACAGGGGCACTTCAGAAGGGTGGCAAAGTCCTAAATATGTTTAAATGTTGCAGGGGGTCATCCTTGCTGGAGCGTCACCAGTGTGCCTTCATTCCTGGTAAATTCTGAACGGTAAATTGCCTTGTGTTCTGAAAATTTTAAAGTTGAAAAGATTGCTAATGTGTCAACATAAAAGTGGAACCCTGGTTACCACCTGGATTTGGCTTGTTTTTATGGAATTTACTACCAGACACTTGTCTCGTTATTCTATGTTACTTTTCTATAACTGTGTCATTACATACGCTTAAAATAATTGCTAACTGAATCAGTGCATGTTCATTCTTAAGATGGAGAAGCGATGCTATGCACACACAAATGTGCATGTTGCAGGGGGCCTTGAGGTGGAACATGAGCCGGGCAAAAGAAGCTGTATCTGTGGTGGGGGCCTGAAACTTCTGGGCATTTGATGTCTGCTTAATGTCTTATTCAAACTACATGAGACAAAGGGTCCTTGGGTGGGCTTTGATGCCAGAATTCACCCCTCCAGGAAAACCCACTGGTAAGATATCGCTCAGTGCAATGCTGAGCATTAGAGTAATCCTCTCTCTCCTGTCATTGTGTGTGTGTTTATTAACAATGTGTTCAAAATTATTGCAAGGGAGCGCATTGCAGTGGAGTACTTGTTGGCACAGTCCTGCGATCAGTTAATTGCACACTAACAGAAGTCCCCCTCATAGGAGCCATAAGATAATGATGAAACTGTGTGCCATGCAGCTGACCTTAAGGCTGATGATTCTGATTCTCTAGTAGCTGTCGTGGAGGTTCGGGTGAATAGTCAGGTGATACTGGACACAAATCCCCTGATCAGTAGGTCACTGAGCAATAGGAGGTTGACACTGTAAGTTCTAGCACATCAGGTCAGGTAATCTTGCTATCCTGTTATTTTAAAAATGTTTTTGGTGCAGTGCAAAACACCTACTGTCAACCGTTTGAAAAGTTAAAATATATTCATTTACAAGTTCAAAGGAGGTCTTTGATTCGTTTTTTGTTTTGTTTTTTCTGTAGTTTTCTATAGTTGTTTTTCATTGTATTTGCTGTTGTGTTGTAAACTTTTTGTTTTTAGTTGCTGTTTGCAGTGCCTAGTAGTGTTTGAATCCTGTTTGTGATGAACTTCTTTTCGCTTCTGTGAACGTGAGACTTAGCGCATGTAAAACAAATGTATAAATCTTTTTTTGTTTGTTTTAGTTGTATATGTGAAAATTCATGGCAGTCTAAATCTAGCTAGTCATGTTCAGTTATGTTTCCACACATTGATTCTGAAAGCACAACACTAAATGTAAGGAAGTACATGTTTTGCACTTATCTACATGGCCTTGTTACATTTCCTTGATGTCAACGCCAACGCAAGCTCATATACAGGGGTCATATATAGGACCTAGCCATTACAATAATGTAAGCTGTAAAAACATTGCCTATAAATGCCAACAGTCTATTGGATTACAAATGATGCAACCCAAATACCTTGGAAAATATTTTGGAACGTGTAACCAAATCATATTACACAACGTCGACAATCATACAAGGAAATGGTGTGTGGTTATTTCCTATCCATGTGGACACATTCTTCACGGTGTCCAATCAGATTGAGCTCAATGTGACAAGAACGCGGTCTAAACCAACTCTTGAGTCTTTAAAGCGTTCGTTCCGGTGCAGAGTTGATGATAATGAATAATACAGAGTGACTCGTCTGTGATGTCTGTTCGCTCAGATGTGCGTATATTAAAACCGCATCTGTGTATTTAACGGGAATTGCACGTCTTTGAACACCCCCGCGAAACAGTGAGATGGTACATCCGGTAGAATTTAAAGAACCGAACACACACTGGCGCAGATCAGACGCTTTGTTAGTAAGGGAGAGGCAGATAGCGCTGTCAAATAGAGGTTTACCCTCTTTTTTTGCGACAGTTTTTTTATTCTTTATTTTAGTAAGCGTGCAGTGCTACACATGTAGAAAACATGCTATAATTATATTAATTTTAAAGGCCATCAGGAAGTTTTGAACTGCTCCTAACGCACATTAAAGTTAGGTAGCTATAACTGTTAGTTGTCTCGGCTGACACTCGTTCTTAGATTAACTCTCGTCGCTTTTGCTTTTAAATGTCGTTTAGGCACCAAATGAATGACTTTAGTGTGAAAGGTGAAATGGAAAGACGCGTTATTAGTGTACAGTTTGACCGGCAGTGTGTGTGACTATACTCACTGACACGGTTTTAAAACAAGACCGGCACGTTTATGTAAAAAACGTCCATTTTCCACAGATCTTTGTTAATTTGACGTCGTGTAGGCTAACACAAAGACCGTGACTCAGTATAAATCAATCTTAATGCTAGACATTTAAAGCAGAAACCGACTTGGAAGCGAAGTCTCGGAGTTGTAGTTTTTTTTTTCAGGTTTAGGACAGGATGAAGTCTAAAATATCTGTCTGGAAAACGAACTGAGTGTTTTTTTACGAGTAGTTTTAACCGTGAAGGAGGAAATATTTCCCCTTTGACTTTATTTCCTTTAGCTCGATGTTGAAGTGTGAAAACAACACAGCCTTTCCAAAAGGGTCTTGTAAACCAAGTTTATTTGGCAAATAAAACAACCCACTCAGAGCACAGATTTAGCTTTAGATCAAGAAATCCTCTCACACAGCTGTGGTTTCGCTAGCCGGTGTGCTAGCCTCCACCTCAGCCCTCAGAAATGTCGAATATCTCCAACGAAGCTGTGATCTTGATTAAAGATGTAAAGCCCGGATCGAAAAACCTTAATATCGTCTTTATAGTTTTGGAAATCGGTAAGTGGATTCACTGCTGTGCCCCTCGCGAGCGTTTATTAACGTTAGCACGAGAGAAGCTAATTCCTCCGTGCTAACGTTCACGATTACCATGTCTAACGTTGCGCTTGACTCCTCTCTTGCTCTGTTCTTGTAGCGTTGTTTTTTTTTCACGCACCTACGGTTCTGTACCGCAATTATTTGTGTTTTTAGTAGTTTTGTTGCGGCTGAGATTTGACGCTGAACTTTGCTGTGCACGCGCAGGTCGGGTGACGAAGACAAAGGACGGGCACGAGGTGCGCTCGTGCAGGGTGGCGGATAAGAGCGGCAGCATCGCCATCTCTGTGTGGGATGAGCTGGGCAGCCTCATTCAGCCCGGGGACATCATCCGCCTCACGAGAGGGTACGAACCTCCTCCTCCTGTCTGTCTATGTAGTTCTCTTAGACCTTAGACACTTTGAACCCTTTGTGGCAATTCGATTGTCAAACTCAAAGTGGTCTAAAATGCTTAGCATCCTGTAAGACCGCTTTAACTATGTAATGCATGTACGTTACAGAGAATAAATAAATGTGAACATGGTACAGATGTTTCTGCATTGAGTGTGTTTTAACTTGGAAATGTTTGTGTGTCCGGCTAGGTATGCTTCCATGTGGAAGGGATGCCTTACACTGTACACTGGAAGAGGAGGAGACTTACAAAAAATTGGCGAGTGAGTATGAAATATTGCCTCTCACAATATATGATGTGCAATATTATTCATTCATCATTTTGTGATTTATTGGCATTGGGCAATAATCATGTCCACTTGGCAGACAAATCAAATTGGCAACTAACCCCTAATTTTGTCTTTTCCAAAATCTAGTGACCGATGAATCATTGGGTAGATTATTAATGTTTTTCTTTATGCAGATGCTTTGGGTGTTCAGTAAATGTCAAAAAATAACCTGGGAACCCTTATATCAGTTTTAATGTTCAGACTTTTTGAGTATAGAAAATGCATGGAAATGACAATAGCATGGGTGTCCTGTTTTGTTCTTGGAGTGTCACTTTCTGTGTTTAGTTTTAACCTAATTTAAAGCCTTAAGGAGCATAATTGGTCGGTAGGTGAGATTAAAGTTATGCTAAAAAGTGGCAGATGTACTGGGTAAAATGTGTGGGAGCATAGGTCACAACATTATCTAGATGGATAGATATAAAATAGACTGAGAGAGAGAATTTTGTGATCGAGACAATGGCTGAAATTACCAATGCTCCCACACATTTTATTATATAACACGCGCGTGCACACATTTTTGTTAGGAAAAAACCCAACCCTGTGTCACTTTTTATAAGCCTTTCTGTAGCCCAAACTGGAAAGAATGGCACCAGCAATGCCAAGGTCATGTTTGATTCCCAGGGATGAGAATGAACTGATAACACGTACACATTGAATGCAAGTCCCTTGGAATAAAAGCTTCTACCAAAGGCATGCATGTAAATGCAAAGTAATTTGAAAAGTTTTTTTTTTTTTTTTTTTGTATTGTCTTTCACAGGTTTTGTATGGTGTATTCTGAAGTTCCTAATTTCAGTGAACCAAATCCTGAGCTGCTAGCACAAGCTAACCAGCAGAACAAGACGGTAAGTGCAGTCTTCCTGTTCATGCAAAATGGCACCTCTGTGTGATGCCTCAATGAGTATACTTCCTTTCAGATATTTGCAATCCTAAATCTGCTTCACTTGTTATGGAAAAACATAGCTCATTTTGCATTCTCTCATTTTGAAGTCTTTTTTTGGAATGTAGAAATTTATGCAGACGCAAACATTTGGAGCAACTATTAAACTGAATAACAGGAGGTTCTGGTTTATGACTAAAGTCTACACAATGGGGTCTTCTCTTTTATTCTCTCAATAGGGTAAAGAACAGCGGGGAAATTCTCCACCAAATCAAAATGCAGGTACTCCTGCGCAGACAGGTGAGCAAATATGGCTAGTGCTTCTCACAGTCAGTCTTACTGAGGTAACAAAAGCTGATTTAGTAGTGGTAGCTTTATGGTTGGGAATCTGATCTGCTAACAAAGGTTGCAGGTTCAATCTCCTGTTTGTACCTATCCTTGGCATACTGTAAGTTGTTTTTGACAAATGTCTGCTTTACAGTGTCTCTGTTATGTTAAGGCTTTCACATTTCTTGTAACTATTTGTCCAACAGGAAATGGTACTGTGCCAGTATTTCCCAATAACAGTGCTGCACCTGTGCCTCGGGATCCCAATTTTGGGGCCCCAGGAAGACCAAATGGGCGTGTTTCAGGCAATGGACCACCCCAAATAACTGCAGGGGGACCCCCTGTTCCATCCAAACCCACAGTTACCATTAGCAATGGCAGGGACCCACGAAGGGCTTCAAAGAGATGAGACTGCAAATCCATTTCCATGTTTCTCCCTAAAGTCCCTCACAAACCATCCATACAATATGCGCAAAACTATACTGCCAATCAAGAGATACGAGGTTCAATGCTACTGTTCTACCACCTGTGCTTTTTGCTTTGTCATTTTGCCAATATTTGCTTGATATGATTGTTTACCATGAAAGGTTAGAATTTTAACTTGTTACAGTTAATGGTTGGCACACTCTTTGCCCATGAGTCCTGCTTCAGTGGCCCACCGTTGATTTCCTTTCCCTAAATGTGTTGTTGAACTATACACCCTACTTGAACACTTGATGCACTTTCTTCTGTTAACTTCTAGTGAACGCATTGTCATTTTGATTCAGGAATGATTAACTGTTGTTGCAAATTGGGGAGTGAACTTTTAAAGTGACTGATTATATGGGTTCTCTCCACCACTTTGGCCAAAAAACTTACCAGAAGTGACCGTGTGAAAGGAAAGGTGATAGTTTGATTAAACACTTAGAATTATTTAATTAGGAATAAATCAAGAACAAAATGTTGGGAAATTAATCCTTGTGTTTGTTATTGTTCTATTTGATCTTTATGAGTGGCATTTACATTAAGACTGTTGCCTTTCGTAGAGTGCAATGTGACTACACTGAACAAATTCTGTGTATTCTTATGCTATGACACCTGTATGTATGTTTTTATGTTTTTATGCAGAAATGTAATTACAGCTGCAGCTACATCTTTTAGTAAGCCCAGTAGTTTTACTACACATGCTACACATCTAGGTGTTGCTTGTGCACAGTGTAGAATGTTTCCCAGTTTGTGGTGTAGCACCCAACATTATTCTGCAGAAATAGTTGTCAGAACAATATTAATTTGTTCTGCCAGGTAAAGTATGTTACTGGGTGTTTTTATATTTCCAGTGTCAATGCAGAAACTAGATCACGATTTTCTTGAAGGTTTGTGCAATATGACTATTACTCTAATATGGAATTTTATAGTTAATATTTTAATAGCATTGCTTTTCATTTAGGCCAGTTTCTGTGATTTGTGGTTAGTTTGCGAGCACTATTAAAATATGAGCTAGGGATTTGTCAAGAAAAGCACCTGAATTATTTGAGTGTAAAATGCACTTTTTTTTTTTGGCGTTGGTGACTTGGTAAGTTTCTTTATGATTGCGTTAGTTTATTTTGTGATTCATGCTTGTGACAATGCCCCAAGCATGTACTACACTGCGCAAGCGTGTGTGTATTTCAAACATCCTGAACTTGATTAACAACAGTGCATTACAGCACTCATATCTGGTTGCAGGCTATACAATTTTGTTGTCTAGTGTTGTGATCTTATATGGGAAGCTATATTATCATATAATATAATATGGCTGTGGCAATCGAACTTCATAAAGTCAAAACTGGCTTCAGTAATAGTTTACCATCTGCGAAGTGTCACATTTTTATTTTAATCTACCAAATGTGGATTGCCTGAACTCAAGAGGAAGTGTATATGATTACTGTCCCCATGGATTTTTGACAACACTGATGCAGCACATGTGAAATGTTTGAAGGGAGGAGGGAAAAAAAACAGATGGAGACTTGTGTTTACATTTAATTTGTGCATACGTCTCTGTTTGACTGTATTTTCTTCCTCCAGATGGAAGCATACAAATAAGGTCAGGTATCCCGTGCTTAAGTTTTATATTCAGTTCAGTCAAGCACAAACTTGTTTGTTTTGATAACACGTTTATAAGAATTCTTGTTCCTCAGAAAAATATCACTGAAGTCAATCTTAGCAGCTTGTGAAATTAGAGTTCCTGTTGCTGCCTGTACTTGCTATGCTGCCCTGTTATTCTTTCAAAGCATTTTTGTAATGGTATGCGTAATCTAGTTAGCAATAGGAGAGCGTTCTGCCCTTCCCCCCTCAAGCACTAAATCACCTACATGTCCCAGATATGACATCAGTAACACTCTAAATGAGCTCATCAAGGAGTGGTCAAACTGCTCTGACCCAGTTACCCTTTGTATAATTATATACACCAGTGTGATGAACAAGGAAAGATAAATTATTATAACCATCACATTACCACACAGACTGCTTCAAAAGCAGCAATTAAAAATACATCTCACACAACAAGTTCTAATTACATGTTACCATTAACATAGTACTCTATATAATAAAGTTATATGACTATGTTTGATCAATACTTATTCTCAGAATGTAGACTTTTTTCATTGCAACTTAAACTGACACAAGACATGAGATAAAGCACAATCAGGTGTTTCAAGCATTTTAAAGATTAATTTGAAAGTTAAAATTCACATTGTAACAAATGAGTAGTATTAATTGAGACTACTAAATGAAAAATATCTGTCATCATTCACTTACCCTCATATCATTCTAAACTTGCTTTACTTTCTTCTGTAGAATTCTAATGGAGATATTTGGAAACATATCCTAGTATTTTTGTTATGGATACCACTTTTCCTAAAATTCTTTTTTGTGTTCCACAGGAGAACAAAAAGACAGAAGGTGTTGAAGTGACATGAGAGCAAGTAAATTATGACATTTGTTATGTTTGGCTGGAATATAACTTTAAACACTGTTCTTGTAAACTGTTGATGGCTGAACCGAAGTCTGCAATTTAGTACAGTGGTGAAAGCTTTCGGCTTGTTCACATGTGCACACGCTGCAGCTCTTTCCAAAACTCTCCAATGCCATTTGAGAGTGCTCCCTCTGCCAGTCTCTTGCACTCATGTGGGGTAAAACCCACGAGAGCCGTACCCTTGATGGCCACACCATGATGTCTAGCCAGCTCTGCTACTCGTGCTGTGATTAGTGAGGCGGGAGCATGCCAGAAGTTTTGCCCGCCAATGGTAAAGCTTGGCCATTTTTCCTCACTATAAGATAAAGATGGAGAACCACCTTGAACACTCTCCACATTACAAGCAATCTCTACAGCCCCTTCATGTGGCAGAGCCATGACCTGAACTCCAGGGATACCACCAGGACTGGATTCACGGATTGCTGAAGCCACAATCCGGCCCACTGCTAGATCCTGGGTATCTATGGTCACGTTACAGTTCATGACATAAGGGCTGGCTCCTACACCTGCAGATTAGATAACTGTTACTTGTTTTATTTACTGAGGGTTCAGATAGTGATAACTGAAACATTCTCTCTGTGAGGGATATCTCACACAAAAATGTCATCATTTACCACCTTCATATCATGCCAAAGCCAAGGTCACAGAAGGCCTGAATTAAACCTGTTAATCTTTACAAAACTTGGAATAAAGCATTTATTGATAGGATTTAGCAAATTATCATATAATTTACATTTTTAACCTTTTTAAAAGAGCACATTTTCAGCAGTCTTGGTTACTGAAGTATTTTTACCATTCATTTTCCCCATAAGAAAAAAAAAAAATATATATATATATATATATACAGTTGTGTTCAAATAGCAGTGTTTTTTTAAAACATGAGTAAAGCCCAGAATTCTTAAAGTATTTTTATTTCCATTTATTGGGAACACTGCACATTATATTTGACATCAAAACATGGAGGAAAAACGATCAATATTTTAATTACTTTACAGAAAATGACGTATAAATTGATATTGGGCTGTTCAAAAAAATAGCAGTGACTGCCTTTTTCAAAACAAACTCAAATATTTACTTCATAAACTGACAAAACGTTAAGATGTAGCTTTCCTGTGAATCACTAAACTAATATTTAGTTGAATGACCACTGTTTTTGAGTGCTGCTTCACATCTGTGCTGCTTGAAGTCAACCAACTTCTGGCTCTTGTAAACAGCCATTTCAAGGGCATTTGCTTAAGGGCAGCATAAGGCAGCATGACCTCTTCTAGTATTTTGTTATAAGCAAATTGATCCATAATCCCTGGTATGCGATAAATAGGCCCGACACCATAGTAAGAGAAACAGCCCCATATCATGATGCTTGCACCACCATGCTTCACGGTCTTCAGAGTGTACTGTGGCTTTAATCCAGTGTTCGGTGGCCGCAGCGGTTTGTCAGTTAACCCCCAAACACTGAATTAACAGGAAAGCTAAATCTTAACTTTTTTTCAGTTTATGAAGTAAATATTTGAGTTTGTATTGAAAAAAGCAGACACTGCTATTTTTTTGAACAGCCCAATATCATTTTATCCATTTTCTGTAAAGTAATTCAAATATTGATCGTTTTTCTTCATGTTTTGAAATAAAATATAATGTGCAGTGTTCCCAATAAATGGAAATAAAAATATTATAAGAATTCTGAGCTTTACTCACGTTTTAAAAACACTGCTATTATTTTGAACTATATATACACACATCTACACCCAATTACGAACAATAGTTCAATTACATGGAATTTAGCTAATAAACAGTATTATTTTGTTATAAAGAAATTATGCTGATTGTATAAAAAAGCACATACTATCCATTAAAAAGGTGTCTCATTCTAAGAGTTTTGGATTATAACTTCTGGAACCCGACTGTTGGAGTCTGTTAATTTATTGTGATGCAAAATCTACCTTGATTTTTCATTTATGTTCTATATTTTGTAATTGTATATTTAGAAAAGTTACCTGTAACACCATATTTCCTTGTGGGCTGGGCACCTACATCTGTTTGGATGGTTGACACATCCAATACCTTTTTGAACCAGCCAAGCTCTTTTCTCCTCTTAGCAAGACCTCGACGCTGAGGAGAATCAGCCCAGCCAAACAAAAAAGCACTGGTACCTATGACTCGTTCTGTTAGAGCTGTGGCTAATGCTACACAAAGAAAGAAAACAGCAGTGCTTAAACTATCAGGTACATATGATAAAAATTACTTGACATAGTCACATTGACATAAATCTAAATTCTTAAAATAACTAAGTCCCTATGAATAATGCAATGTTGACCCAAAAATAACTAATTATGTTTGTGCTGCTTTCTTGCATCTTATGTATACTTTAAGACTACATTGCAATTGTTTTTATACTTTGTAAATTGTAGATGCACTTCAAATGTCTTGTTTGCATTCATGGCCACATACCCTGGGCCTCTTTTCCACAATCCTCAAGGCCCACCTCCTCCCCCAGTGGATAAAGAGGCACCAGATCCACTGCACCCATGCATGGGTGGATGCCCTCATGGACACTCATGTCAATCAGAGAGCACGCACGCTCACAAGCTGACAGCACAGCCTCCCCTAAAATGGACGCCAATAAAGAATGGCCTCTTTTGTACAATTATTTACAAAGCAATTGTTCTCGCAACTGGACATGTATTGAAAAAGCCTAGAAAGACAAGCAGGCAACTTACTTATTAGGTCAATGCTTGCAACAATAGTGATGACAGAGCGGTTGTAATCAACATCATTGAAGATGTTTAACACTGTGATCCCTTCACACTTTTTTCCTTATGAAGGACAGATCCAGACAGTTTTGCAACAAAGTGCAATGCCATTAATATAATAATAATTTTGAATAAGTCTGAAAGTAATTATAGGCAATTTTATCTTCAGTATAGCATGCATGGTCTCACCATGTGTGTCAGTGATGGCTGATCTAGCTACTGTCTCCACCAAGTCTCTTCTCCGAGCTTCTGAGATGTTCAGGAGACATGCAACCAGCCGTCGACCGAGAGCAGAGCAGGACATCCTTCAAGAAAACAGAAATACTTTACACTGCTGGTCCACAAACCCCAAACCAGGTTCTCAGTCACCCCAGGGACGCTACATACATATTCTTGGTAATACTTTACTACACAACATTAACTTCATAATGTTTAACAGATTATGTTAGGTCATTTTAAATTAGTTGACGGAAATGTCACGAACGTTTAAGTTCTGTTCATTTATTGAATCTGTTCTTATAAAAGCGTGAACTCTCGGGTGTAAGTTGATACGCTGACAACACTATATTGATCATTTTATGACTAACAGTCTTAAAGTTTAGCATGCTCGTAGCTACTACAAAGAGGCAGAGTAAATAATTTACACATTTCTTGCATAACTAACTGGCAAACAAACTTCGTACTTGTTTTTCATGCACAATAAGTCACTCGAAGGCGTGAGACTCCACACCAGCTCGGTGCTCACATGCTCCCAGCTGTTTCCGCAATGTCCGAGTCATGAACGAATCGTTCCATTGAGTCGAAACTGTTCAATAAATCAATTGAACCGTTTCACAAAAAAATATATATAAATGCATTAATAAAACGAATATGAATATAATTATTTTATAACGTGTTTAACAAAGAGATAATACAATTAATGTAAGTGTTATGTTTGGGCTATAGGACATGTTATTGTGGTTTTCTTGGCTGAACAATGGCTGCAGCAAATCGACACATAAAGGCAGAATAAATAACTAATAAAACTGGTCCTGTAGAACATTAGTGTAGTGGTATTTCCCGCCAGAATCAGGGACAGTTACAGTGTGACGCAGCTGAATCCGTTTTCTAACCGAAGCCGATACTTTGAAGCGAGCTGTTCAAAAGAACCGTTTGAACGTACACGAGTCGGGATTCTTGTCAAGATTCCGCCTCCTGGAGTTTAAAAAGAAGAGTTTTGGACCGTGGATTAAACATAGTTCTACCACAACAATCATTACTGTCCTCTATTCAAGCAGTCAATCCATATGCGTTATGTATCAGCGCTGTTTGCTGTTCTCCGCGCATGCGCGCTTCTTTATTTCAGTCTGACGCTCCCGTAAATGCCACTTGGCGGTGTTTAATATAAACAAATTAGACGCCACATATATTTCAATATCCCGATTCTTTCGGTTTATTTTACGCTTCAAGTTTAACGGCTGAATGTCCACCGGACTAGTTTGGATCATGCGGCGTTATTTTTTGCTCTGGTTTTGCAGTGATGGTTTCAATCTGAATGCTGCAGGTCGCACAGTGGCCGCTACATAATCCTTTTGCTTATGGGAAGTATCCGATCGGTTGTGGCTTGTTTATCGCTAGCTGCAATGGCGAGGAAGATGACCGCAGCGGCGGGGCTGTGCGGGCTCGGGACCTCCGCTGCTGCTCCCGCCCTGCTGCGCCTGACTTCTGTCCCCGGTTACGATCAAAACCGCGTGAATGATGTTCTGGTACTAAGACCTGCAGAAAAGCAGAGACGATGCGACAATGAATCCGAGAACCTGCAGAAAGGAAACGATCACGTAGTCTTCTTTCCTGGAGACATTCAGGTTGGTGCATCTCATCAGTACCACTGAATGTAACGTTATGCCCCCGAATGGCCTTTTCATCAATCATGCCTTAGGAAAGAGCTCAGCATTGTCAGTAATTAGATATAAAGTTTTGATTTTATCCAAAATATGACTATGTTAGGCAAAAGAATGTGTATTAAACTCTAGACCCCCTTTTGATTATTCACTATAGTCATTTGATACAGTTTAGCTTCTGTTGCTGCTGAGCTGGATCTCTATATTTAGTTTTTCATTAGAGACCTTGAAAACAGGCCCAGGACACATACTGCAGAAGTCTGTTTAATTATTGCACATATCACACCACTTTAAGCCAGGTTTCCAAGGGTTTCTGAAATGCTTTAGACTTGGAGAGTGATGCTCATATCTAATTTTTTTCCAAGTTTATATTCTGGATAAGCCTTTATTCTGAGAAAAGGACGTTAGGAAAAATGGTTGGTAATGTTTCTGGGGGAATAAACAATTAAGTATTTTAATATATATTAATATAACATAATACTATTTTAATATATATTTTAATAAAACCCTAATTATACCTATGAATTGTGCAATACAAAATTTGGAGTTTTCAGAAAGTCATGGAAATTACTACAGTGAATAAAATTTTCTGCAGCTGTACAATTTTAACCAGTGAGGAATGACTCTCTAAATTCTCTGAAAATGTGATCTAAAAGTAAAAAAAACCCAGCAATTATGAATGACCGGAAAAGTTTATTTTATTCTAAGACTGAGTTTGTTAACCTTGACTGTTCATTCCCTTTTCATATGAAAATCTCTCTTTCTTATCCACCATGCAGAACTTTCAGCAGGAAATGGCTCTCCAGCCTGACGCTACCCCATGGCAGTCCTGGAATCTGGAGCGTGTCGCCCTCACCCTGGGCCATCGTTTCCCTGGCTGCCATATCTGGGTCGTCCGTGCATCCCGGATGTACTTACACAAGTTCAGCTGCTATCAGAACTTTGTAGAGAGCAACCTATTTGGAGCACCAGAACACTCTCCAGACTACGGTGCCATTCGCCACCTGAGGGCACTCCTGGGTCACAGCATGCAGCGGGCTGGCCTCGCAAACCCTTTACCCCCTCTGAGTGGTACATCCACCCCTGGCCCCCTGCCTGCAGGTTTCAATCTCACCATAGTGGGCTTCAGTAAAGGATGCGTTGTTCTCAATCAGATGGTGTATGAGCTGGCTGGAGCTCGAGCAGATCCAGAACTGAGCTTGTTTCTGGACAGTGTTTCAGATATGTACTGGCTGGATGGAGGACACCCTGGCGGCAGTGAGACCTGGGTGACCGAAAAGTGTGCTCTGGGTGAGCTGGCCTCCAGCGGGGTGGCTATTCACGCCCATGTCACTCCATATGAGGTATGCGACCCGATGAGGGCGTGGGTCGGGCGAGAGCACCGCCACTTTATAAAGACTCTGGAGGATCTGGGAGCTTGTCTTAGCCAGAAGCTGCACTTTGAGGATGAGCCTGCATCCATCGAGAATCACTTTCGGGTGATTCAGGAATTCTGACTGTTCTCAGTCTGTGCTTTCACAAGTCTTAACATGGAATGTATTCTTCGCAGAGCTGACAAGCTTTGTATTGCACTGATCTATCAGTTAGTCAAGAGCTTTGGGTTTCCAGGCTTTGATAGAATAACTGTGCTGCCTACAAAACACTCAAGACTGGAGCTTAATGACCAACCTTGTAAAACATTTAGCTGCCTGATATTAAGCCTTATTCGTTGCCTGTTGCATCTAAATATATCAGCTCTGTCTGATATAGTATGATATTTCTTTTACATAGTCTGTTTGGAATGCGGTTATGCTTATAAAATCATCTCCTTCATTATTTTCTAAGGGCTTCTCAAATCTGAAAGTGCTTATTAATATATTTGTTAAATTAAAAAGCTTGGATTTTCCTTCAAGTATGTATCCGTTATTACACATGGATAGTCTTGAACGAAGTGTTGAAAAGTTTATATAGTCTTACATCAGTTTCATCAGACGTTCGCGTTTAATATTTGGCGTTTATATTATTAGATAATCAGATTTTAAAAATCTAAGGATCTTCCACTAAAATTAAATGTACAGAATATATTTTTAGTTAGATGGAAAAAAATAATTTCAGAAATTTTATTTACGAACTTGTAAAATGTTTTGACTGCTTGATGGTTAGCATTTAAAACGGTTCCAGTATTGAATCTCAGAAGACTCGAGGTGGCACACTTTATTTGGATTGTTCTGTTGAATTCAAGTGAACATGGATTTTGCAATATCCTCAATGCAATGCGATGAATGTACTTCCTGCTTCATAGTCATTCCAGGCTGATGTAATTCAATAAAAACGTTGAAATGATTGTGTGATCTCTTTTAATCTTAAATAATTGTACATTTAAATATTATTTCAAAAAATGCATTTCAAGTTCACCTGTATGTGTGTGTAAGCCTAGTTTAAAAATCATACACACACTCTTCATCCTTGGATATAGATGTACAGTCTATATCCTTGAACTTATTGAAAGGCAGTTTGCTTCACAACATTTTTATTATTACTTATTGGCATGGAAAATTTGAAGAAAAATAGTCAAGATGACGCATTTCAGAAATATAAGAATTTATTCAAGTCTGACAAGTCAGAGCTAGGAAATGTTAAATAAATCAATGGCGTCACATGAGTGATCTTATTTTTTTTTAAAAACTGAAAGTGTTACGAGCCATAAACCAACAACGTACAAAATCTATATTTAGCATACATTCTTTACAACTCTAGACTGTAAATGGCTTTATTAGGATTTTTGTAAATCATTTGAGCAACATTTATTCTGGTACATAAAAATCTCAAAATACAGTTTTCATCATGAAATTAAGTTTGTTCTATTATCAGTTTTCACTAAACCTGCCCAAGATAGTAAGAGAATAAAGAAAGTTTATTATCCCTTAAGTGTCCTTACAAAGTTAGTCACAAGCTTTCTGCAAATACCACAGTGACTGCTCAGAAATGCTTTCCAAAGCCTGGTCTCTTCTCTTTTGAATTCCAGCTTCAAATACCTCATGGCCCTTAAACATCATTGAGGCTGTTTCCCAGGCAAGGACTAGATTCAAGTTTTCCTTTAAGATGACGGCATACAGTGAGCACACGACCGTGACAAGAGCCTCTCGTCTTAGGAAACAATAGTTCTATTATGACTGCAGACTGGTGACATCTCTGGGAAACCGTAGGGCTCTGAGCACACAAACACACATGAGCTCTTCACACCTCTTTTCAGAGAACAATAACCAAAGGGCTCGACCTTAAGACTGAATTCTGCAATACTAACATTTCCAGTTCTAACAGCCGCTCGTTCTACTATCACTTCTTTTTGTAGAATTACTACATGCTTTCCACCACACTATTCACTAACATTCATTTGCCTTCATTCCAGAATTAACAACCTGTACTTTCATCACAACCAAACATACTTCACTATCTGAACAGAACCAGATCATTTCAACAATAACCGCCAACTTTGATAACCCATCTTGTCATGCCCTACATAGTCCAAGACCATAAATATAACTTTAACACTGTTAAAGTTCCTTTCTAAATCTCACTGAATACATGTATGTCTCCATGATCAAAAGCACATAGGAATAATTTACTTTAAATACAATAGGTCATCAGTTTAAAGAGTGTACCATATCTTAGTTAAACATTTACAATAACACATCAATATAAATGTATTACAGAAGATCAAATCGGGCTGTTCGGCTCAAGCACAGAACAAAAATGCACACAAAGGCACTTGAGAAATATACACCGGTATACTGTGCAGTTACAGCTAACCCTGAGAACAAGGCTCGGAATGAACAAAGACTGAAACCTCCATCGGTTAATAGCATTAGCTTAAACACCTGCACAAAAAAGGTAACGAAAACCCTGAGTTACCTCAGATTGGTGCATAGATAAAAACTGTCATTCAAGATTATGTATAGACCATCACAGGCATTGGGATATTAGGCGCCTGCCATCGGGGAATGCTGGCATGTTGCTTAATAATAGTTTATTATACAATAGGTTTGCAATAAAAAAGGAAATATTTAAAATAATAATCATTATAAAATAGATACAGTTGATTTACTAAATCTAAAGCTGTTAAAAAACATTTTCTCTTATTTTAGTGACACAAGCATATATAATAGAGGGTTTAAGTGCTTTCCTGCATTTCTTTAGTCATTATCTAAGAGGAAGTTCTGTGACCAATACAAACACATATTTGAGTAATCCAGGGTGTGTTGTGCGTGTTTGAGTTGAGTCACATTTTATGGAGCCCACTAATGTGTCGACGCCACAAGAAAGAAGAGGACGTAAAACAAAACACACACCCATACACCGAGAGCATTCCTGCACTGAACCTTTATAACAGAGCATCTCACGAGGGGTTTTGAATTAACAGAGTCTAATCGTACAAACTCTTTCTGATGTTGAGGCAAAAAGAGCGTGTGCTCAAACACTCATCTTTCATTAAAGCAGAATAAAAAAAAAACACTGAATGCCCTTCCGCTCTCGAGCATCTGTCTTTTTTAAATCCCTTATTGTTGAAAATCCCTTAAGTGCAGTAATGGAAATAGTGTTGAGATTAACATGGGCTAAGATCAGCAGAAACTGATACTGAATGGCAATTAAAATGTTCAGATTAATAACTTAAAAATCTAAAGATGGCAGGAAAAGGCATCTTGAGACAGGACAGCAACATATATATTTAGATTCTTACTATTATAATATTAACGTTACACTAGACTGAGCCCTTCTGTGAAAAAAGTCATCTTTGGTTGGCCAAAGGATGTTGAAAACAGCATTAGGACAGAAGCATGTTTGCTGGTGCTGTGTGCGGGCCAACAAAAAGGGCCAAAAATGCTATTCAGTGCAAGTGTGGTTCCCTTTCGGATCAGCACTAGTGGTCACCGTCACCCGTGGCTGACATGTCCTCCTCAAAACGAAACCTCTTGGCGTGCGGCGAGTCCAGAATGTTCTCTTTGTCTTCAGGATCCTCGGGTGGTGCAGACCACTTCCCACCGAAACTCCTTTCCCGGGGAGTTCGTGGGGTCACGGGGATCGAATCAGAACCTGAAGAATGGAGCCACAGCCAGGGATGGGTCATGCAATCGGCTGCACTGGGACGGTCCCTGATAAAATGGGAGAACTCATATAAAGGACTTTGGTATGTGGCTGAATGGAAAACCTTCTGATACTATTCTGCTGAAGTAAAGAGTAGTAATAAAATGTAAGTACATGAATTAGTTTTTGACAGCACGTGGATTTCTATCATTTTAATTCTATTCAGAACCAACAAACTGCCATTTTTGCTTAACAGTCTGACCTCACTTGGTTGCTTTTAATGCTTAAATGTTTTCTGTAAATGTGTGAAGACAAATGAAAAAATGGACTTTATACTTTGTGATAACCAATAGTTCTACAATCTATGGCAATGGGCAAAGTCAATATTCAGTCGTATAAGAGTGATCATTGGACAAGTTAATTTGTAAGCCCATTGAAATGACTTCATTTCTGAAAATCTATAATGCATAATAAAACTTTGTATAATTTGTATAATGATTTTGATTTGTATAATTACCACTCTGTAGTGGGAAAGAGTTTCTCATAGCACTTATCATATGACTCTTCGTATAGAAGCAGTAGTGTACATACAGAGCTTGGCAAACAAGCTTCACTTTCTGTTTGAAATCAGAATCGCAAGGGCAGACTTACTCTGGTGCTTTGACCAGCAGTTTTCGGATGAAGTCGACAGCCAGTTCAGACACCCTTGAGAAAGCCTCTCTGCTGTATTCCACATTCACCTGGGATACATTTAGGAAGGTCTCCTGTTTATCCTCGCCAGCGAAGGGAGACTCTCCTGTCACCAGCATATAAGCGATCACGCCCACACTCCTGATGTCAACAGACACACAATCAGTTAAAAACCATCTCAAACAACAACAAACATGAAATATCTCTTGTTAGCACAAAGTATTTTGCCTGCTGCCTCAGCTGGTTTTCTGGCCTCTCGTCTCACTGCCTAAACATGCTGGTCTATTCAAGGCAAATTTTAGCTTACTATATTCTGTTTATTTTGAATAAAATTAGACAACACAACTATTGGGTTGCACAAAAGAAATCTTTAAGAACGTTTAACTTTTTTTTTTTTTTACTGATTTTAAAATTTGAACAGTAGTATATTTTGTTGGCCAGACCTTTCAATACATTCAGATTTTTCCATGAACAATGAGTATAAATAGAAAACGGTCTAATGACCACTGGAATTTCCATGACCTTCTTCAATTTTATTAATGTCCCGTGACTTTTCCACGTCTGGACATCACCCTGTGGGAAACCTTGTATATTGAAACACCTGATGGAAAAGATTAAGACTCACCAGAGGTCTGTTGCTGTGGTGATTGGTTCATAGTTCAAGATCTCAGGGGCTGGATATATTGTTAAAAATGAAACAAAAGCAGTCATGATATACATCATTTTCACACAGCATGAACTCTTCTGTTGTGATGAGCAAACGAACACAGAGACGTGTTTGAATTTAGGATAAATGCCACTGAATAAACCTTACCTACGTACTCGGGGGTTCCCAAAATCTCTCTGAGCTCCCCAGCAGAGCCCAACCTGCGGGCCAAGCCGAAATCCACAATCTTTATATCCCCCAGTGGGCTCAGATTCGTCAGGAGAATATTCTGGGGCTGAATCAAAGAAAAATTGTCAGTATTTTTAATAATAACTAGTGTATATTAGAAGAAATACAGACAATCTCATTTAAAATGTGTCCAAAGAAGTTGTTAAAGGCAGCCGGGCCTCTGACCTTCAAGTCCAGGTGGACCACGCTGCTCTGGTGCAGAAGGTGAATTCCCTCAAGCATCTGCCTTATCAGACGGGTGATCTGACTTTCTGGCAAGAGCTCCTCGGACACACAGTGGTCAAATATCTCACCACCGGCCGCACTAGCACAAAAACACATTCACAGATATTCTTAGTACCGAGCTCAACAATCCTTCCGTGAACTGGGCGTACAATTGATGTATCCCATCACAGCACTCACTATTCCAGCATTAGAACGAGGTCATGATCGGTTTCATATACAGAGTTCAGGTTCACCACACGAGGGTTGTTCTTCGCCGCCTCTAAAACAGCAATCTCATGAATGACCTCTGCCCTGCAGTCTCGACCTCGTCGTCTCTTCTTGATGAACTTTGCAGCAAAAACTTTCCCTGTGGTCTTTTCTGCACACCTCTTCACCACTGCAAACTTCCCCCTGAGGGAGATGAACATAAACAAAAAGAGTGAAAGAATAAAATGAGTATAACCGAGGCAGAAAAATGGAAATTTTTGAGGTATAAACAAAGCACCTTTTTTATGATGCACTTTAAAGATGTCACTGGTTGCACGCAATCAGTCACACCTAAAGCAGTTCTCTCATTCACACTAAAGCTCTTACTGACACAGATAGCTATTAAGTGATTCAAACCCTCCATTAGAGCTTCTCACAGCTTAATATCAGGTTAGATGACTGATGTAGGCCAGTCTTTACTCTAAAAACTGCAATTATGGTCACAACATGAACAGGTGATCTGTAAGTATATACTCAAAATCAATCCCACAATTCTTTAGACCAGACTATAAACAGATTTTGTTATATGTTGTTATGTTAGAATGTTTTATACTGTGCTGTACTGTATATTGCATATACTGTATCTATTCTATCTTGGAAGTGTCAAAATTAAACTTGTAAAAAAAAATAATAATAAATAAGAGTATACTACCTATCAAAAGTCTGGTGAACAGACTTATGTTCTATCCAAGCTATTCTAAAAAACCTAAAAGTGGTAGGCTAATATCAGGAAATATTAAATTATATATTTTTTATATAGTATACAGTATATTTTAAAATGTAATAACCATTACCCCTATCTTTAGTATAACATCATTTAAAATGCATTTTAATATGCTGATATGAGCAATATTTCTTTTAATTATTAATGCGGAGCACAGTAGCTAAACAGCTACTTGATATTTTTGTGGAAACGGTGACACTTTTTTCAGGATACCTGAAAACAGGATACCATGATTATAAAGCTAGGAAAAAAGCATTTATTTGAAATCCTTTGTAACATTTAAAATTTCTTTACTGTCACTTTTGATCAATTTAATGCATCCTTGCTAGTAGTAGCTAAAATCTCCCAGACCTTAAATATTTTGAATTGTGTATATCAACAAGATAATGAAAATCGTAAGAATTGAATCAATAATACTGTTATGTCAATGATTAATTGTTTCTTTGGCTCTCCCAGGCTAAGGAAAAATCCCTGACCTTTCAAGGTATTTTCCAACGCAAGTAAACACCAATAAACCCCATTCTTATGGTCCAGATTCAAAATGAAACTACTAATGAAACTACTTTCCATGTTGCCATCTCATAAAAACCATGTAACAATTAACGGTATTCACACTCATATATAGTACTTTATTTACACAGAACCGCACCTTCCTCTGCAGAAACAAACAACAAAACTTCTTCACACTGTAGAGATAAAACTGTAAGTGGACTGTGAAATAATTTCCTGTTAAACAACATAGCCAGCAGCATAAAAACAGGCCGAATATGGCTGTATGCAAATGCTGAGAGAGAGAAAAAGAGGAAGAGACCAATGTCACTTCCTCTTTCTCAGTATTCACAGTACAATCTACAGCACAGGACAAAACTGGGTCTGGTTCCCACATGGGTTTCCTTCCTGCAAGAACCAAAGCTGTGCTGTAGTGCTTTAGCAGTGACACACACACACATATTAGTCACAGTTCAGTGAGCAAGGCCTTTCCAATCCTGAATAGCTAAGCAGGACAGACTCCATACTCTAGACAACCTTCAGTCCTACTCACTCTGTAAAAAATAAACAAGAAACACACTTTCCTACAGTTCATTTGATGCCTTATGATCTGGGACCACATAACTTCCCTTAATGGTAATGATGCTGTAAATATCACAACTATACGCACATACCCAATGAAATGTACATTTTATAAAGCAAGGGTGTATTAAATTGACAATTTAAAAAACATATATCACAGTTTCCATTAAAAAAAAAGCAGCAGCACAAAAGTGCATAACATTGATAATAGGAAAATTATCTTTGGAACCAAATCAGCATATTACACTGGTCAACATTTAAAGTATGTCAAAACCATTCATTAAAGTTGTCCTAAAATCTAAAAGCAAAATATGGTCTTAAAGGAGAAGTTCACTTTCAAAAAAACTTTTGCTGAATATTTACTCACCACTATGCCATCCAAGATGTCCATGTCTTTCTTTCTTCAGTCGAAAAGAAATTAATGTTTTTGACAAAAACATTTCAGGATTTTC
>JAUMHR010000056.1:10136107-10157973 GCA_032361145.1 Enteromius fasciolatus
AAGTCAACTTTGATTAACACCACTTCAAAATCTCAAGACTTCTGTAGAACAGTATCATAAGAGTTAATTGCAGTAATAAATAAACCATAAACATGTACTCAAAGACATGATATGACGTATAGAGCAATAGGCTACATTTAGAAAACAAAAACATGCTATAGTTCCCTAAAACTACTAGTGACAAGTAGTTTATTTAATTAAATACATGACAATACTTCAGTATCCCAGATTTCAAGATATAACAGACAGAACAGAAACCCATGCATACACATATTTATACAGTAAGGGTACAAATACAAACTGCATGACACCTTCAAATGAAGCATGCGAATACTTAGAAGAATACATATTTTAGACAACGAGGAGTTTTTCACACACCTGCCCAGTTCGTTGCTCATGTCAAACACGGCGTCCAGAGGATCCGTGTGGATGGGAGTGTGGATCTCTGACAGCAGAGCCGAGGATCCGCTGCGACTGTCCAGCCTCCTCCGGGCCATCACCTCCAGCGAGAGTCCAGTCAACCTGCAGACCGCTTATTATCACTAGACCAGCACACTGTTCATGTTCAGACTCACTAAGGAAAAAAACACCCACTGCCACCGGCCTCTTCGCGGTGTTCTCGCCGCCAACGGCGAAAAGGCTTCAGTTAAAGCGTTTAGCTCGCGGTTATTCAGAAAGAGTTGACAATAAATGAATTCGCTACAGAGAAGTGAGTTCAGTCGAGTTTGAACACGATAACCGATGCTAAGAGCTTCCAGCTAGCGCAGATTAGCTCATTTAGCTTTCAAACATACCGCTAAAACTCCCAAATTAAACTACGTCCTTTATTTAGACAAAGGTTCAAAGAGATTCGCCTCATTTTGTTAAAAATACACACCGACCGACAGACAGCGCTGTGTTTCACGTTAGGACAAAATCACTCCTCTAAAGTTTAGGACGGACACCCTCTTCCTCTTCTCACAGGAACAACAGCGGACAAACTGATAAACTCGGAAAGAAGCTGAAGGAGAAGAAGCGCGCTCGTCTGGCTAACTAGTCCTTGCTGAGGTAAATCGCTTTCGTAGTTTCGCCTCTTGTCCACCGGCTCCACAGTTTCAAATTCTGCCCTGATGCCAGCGCGAGCAGCGAGGCGCTACGTCACCACTGTGAGCGTACGTCATCTGGGGATCTTTAGCATGTCCCCCATTGATAGATAGATGATTTAATGCTATGAACAATAATAATATTTGGCTGATATACTGTTTCATTTTGTCAAGTAAAATATAATTTCGAAAATTAAATTGAGATTTATAATCTGAAATCTGAATAAATTAGCTTTTCCATTTTTGTATGGTTTATTAGGATAGTGCGATTTGGCCTACAACCTTACATCTAAAAATGCAGAAAAACGCCTTTAAAGTTGTCTAAATTAAGATTTTAGCAATGTATACAGCGTATTACCAATCAAAAATTAAGTTTAAATATATTTACGGTAGGAAATGTAAAAAAATATCTTAATTGAACGTGAGCTTTTCTTGATATCCTAATGATATTGGCAACAAAAATCATAATTTTGGCCCATACAGTCTATTGTTGGTTATTGCTACAAATATACCCATGCCTATAACTGGCTTTGAGGTTCAGGGTCACAAATAAGGCTGTTTTATATCTTTGATAAAGCGTAGGCTAATTATTTTTGTTGTAGTGTTCTTTTTGTCGGTCTGAATCTTTGGGTTTTCTTCTCCCTACAACAGAAGTACTGGACTTTGACACATGCAAACTCGAGGAGTAAGCTGACACATGCAGTTTGATTGGCCTAGCAGAAAGATAAAATGTAAATCATGGCTCTGACAACTTTTTAAAAATCTGCCAGTGTCAGATGGGAAAATACCAGTATTTGACAAACATATAAAAGCAGAGTCACAAATCAACAGGAAAAAGACAAACAGGAAAAGAGATTCGACTAGGACTCAAATCTCTGGTACATTCAGTGCAAAATATAATTTAAACACAGGACGAGACTGACATACATATATTACAGCTATATACAAATATGGACACATCATAGAACGCATGCAGGTTCACATTTTCACCAACTGGTTTCAAGTAATAGCTCTTTCATCAGCATCATTTTGCACGACCAGTGACCCATAAAGTTTAAATAACGGCGCAGATGAAGTATGAAAAGTATGGAAGTGATTTTTTTTCTTTATTTATTTTTGTCCCCAATCCCATCCCACCCCTAATTAACAGCAACTTCTCATGCAAATTAAGCTAATCTGGACTCGTGTTGTTTCACTAATTCCAGCATGCAATATCAAGCTATGACACAACGCCATCTAAGGATCAAACTCAGGTACTGCTTCTTTGACCCTGCATGCAGTATTTTATCCAAAGATCAGTTACATAGAGAAAGGAGCTGTTTTAAGACAAATCCATATCCTAGGATCCGTGCTTTGGCCAGATCAGCATTTGTATGGTGTGAATGTGTGATTTCAGTGTATTGCTGAGTGTGTGTGTGTGTGTGTGTGTGAGAGGGCTTGGGAAAGGGACCACAGAAAGAAACTACATGTCTGTAAACGGAGGTGCAACTTGTCACCCAAAAATGAAGATCTTTTCATCCTCTATTTTAGTGTTGAGCTTCTATCTGTGGATTATTAAATTGAAATTCCTGCTCAGAGATTGTTCCATTATTATGTCATACTTCAAAAATACTTTGTACTTGTGCAAGGGTGTTTCAGTTTGGCTTGCTGTTCCCTACACGTTAAACAGCTCTCCCTTTTCTTTGTTTTTTTTTTCTTTCATTTTCCCTTATTTATTATAGCAGAAGAAGCTTGTTCGCCCTTTTAAACTGGTTTTAACCACTGCAGCCCTGGTTTGAAGTTACTCTAGTGGACTGCACATGACCATGTTATTAACTATATCCAACTATACATTTTAATAAAGATAATTTCAAGGCCACTGTTAATGTCTTTCTCCACAGTTTAGAGCAATAGGTCTCCTTATGATGAACAAATCTACCTTTCCTGATACACAAAAATATGTTGCACGTGGTGATCAGTGTTTATACATTCATAGTTTTAGTAACATTTGTGGGTTGCATAAAAGGTTGTGGATTAAAAAATGTGTGCATGTAACAAAGTACTAAGTGTTGTTGTCTGTTAGTTAATCAGTGTCGACCAACCAAAGTGAATTACTATATTTACAGTCCCCTGGAACAGTCTGCTGTTAAATGTCTTGCTCAAGGGCACAAGAGGTGATAGGACAAATTTCTAGTTCACGGTTTGAACCTAGGATGTTCAGGTTGCTATTCTACAACCACTACATTTGGTGCAAGAATCTCTATAAGAGAGTGTGCATGCTGTTTTGTGTGTTTTTTTATTCTCTTTAAAGATGGGGGAAAAAAGAACGAGTTGTGTTTTCAGAGCTGCTGCCAAGATCAGTATCATTTACCTGTAGGTCCAGAGTCAGACCCCTCAAAACCAAGACCGCCGAAGTGAATTCTCTAAAGCCAAAAAGTTGGTCTTAACTGACATTGTATCTCCGTGACAAAGCCCTGCAGCAAAAACTATCATAAGGTCGTTCCTTCAAACCCTACAGATACGAAATATAGTGACTACATTACTGTAATGAAACATCTTTGGACTTAAAAAGCAGCTCATTCAAGAACAAAAGGCAAAACCATAGACTCGAGCATAGATCAAAATGTTCTGGTCCAGACAGACAAACCAAAACCAGATGATTAAGACTCGAGCTCTGATTTCTGTGAATGTGTAAGAGTCTGTTTTTGTCTGAGGAGTTGAATGAAGTTATCACAGGATTTTGATTCCATAAAATATAGAGCAGGAGTTGGCACATGCCTAGTCAGTCGTTTGATGGCATATATTCCAGTTCCGTAGACTTTTGACAATTATATAATAGTCCGGGTTACCAAGGTTGTAGGGAAGAATGAGGAATGAGAATGATGCCTGCATGGTAAACCAGATTGTAGAGTGATGTTTGCTGTGATGGGAGTTCACTCCAGACCAAAGGTGCTGGTCTCCTCCACAGCAGTGAGCATCTTCTCGTAGAGCATGGAGAAGGAGGGGTAGGGAGGGAGATCCAAGCGGTTAAAGCAGGTGTGAGCCCTACAAAAAAATATAAAGACAATATGGCATTAGTGGATTGATAATCAGTGTTAGTTAATACATAAAAGTTACTCTTCTATCCTTGTGTAAGACACTAAATGTAAAAAAGCTCAAAAATACCGGGGGAGGGAAGTTACTTTGCCCCATTTCTCCACACAGAATCGACGTGGGCCATTGCTGCCCCTCAGAGAGGCAAAACCCTCATAGGGAACGCTGGAAGTGCCTGTAACAAACTGGAAAGCACATATTTAATTGGCTAATGTCACTGATCTTACTGAGCGAGCGAGTAAAATTACTTCATAAGACAATCTCTTAAGAGAAGTCTCTGTTAACTTCATAGTAGTATATGAGACCCATTCTGTTTGTGAGATCATGGGTGTACCTGAAGGAGTCGTAGTCTTTGTTCGTTGTTGAAACGCTCCACTGCAGCCCAGAACCATCGAATCACTATGTGGTTATCGTGGTAGCCTTCAAAGACAGAGATAACATTATATTATGATATCCTGCTGTAATATCCACATTATCATATTCCGGTGTAAAACAACACTTGAATCTCTTCCAGTAAAATACCTCCTCTGTATTCTGTATTGCTTCTCCAATCAGCTAGGTCAATCTCTGCTGTCCCAGCAATGACCAGCTCCAGCTCTCGGGCATCAAACACGGAGACGAGTCGGACGTCCACCACCTGCGCAGTCACATGGTCTCAGATCAAGCAAAGTTAAATCATGAGTCATTAATAATTACGGACTCAGATGACATCATACCTCGTAGAATCCTCTCACGAGACTCTCTGTCTGCTGGGCCACACCTCTCTCAATCCGCCACTTCACCATGCGTTCAATGTACTCTTTCTTGTTCTTGTCTGACACAGGGATGCCAGACCCACCTGGTTTTAGCTCTCGCTCTGTAATCTGACATAAAGAAACAGTTCACTCTCATATTATAGAATTTCACAATAACCTTGGCTA
The DNA here is from genome assembly GCA_032361145.1 of Enteromius fasciolatus. Taxonomy (NCBI): domain Eukaryota; kingdom Metazoa; phylum Chordata; class Actinopteri; order Cypriniformes; family Cyprinidae; genus Enteromius; species Enteromius fasciolatus. The sequence goes on from JAUMHR010000056.1 coordinate 10,141,182, forward strand.
ACTAAAATAGATTTAACATTTCTGAAGAAGCTTGTACTAGCCTGTAAAACATTTGCCGGTATATTCTTCTTATAGTTTTCCAATTGCTAATTTCATAGTTAAAGTCCACATGAAATCAAATATATATTATATTAATATATATTAATTTTGTTAGTGCATCTTGCTATTCCTGTGGTGAACAATTAATCTGTGAAAGTCAATCCAAAAAAATATAAAAAAAAAAAAAATGTTTTCCCTCATAATCTTTAATCCAACTCTGAAAATGCTCCTCTCCTATAAAATAATGGGCCTTCCCTGATGATGTCAGTTTGACGACTTGGGCATGAGCATGACATCCTTAACCACACACCTCCAACTGTCAGTGTTAATTTCTAATTGAGACACATACTTAACTACATCCAATCAATTCAAAGCAGTCAAAACAAGCCACATCCTCTATTTTAGTTATTCAATATTTTGTTTCTCTCAGAACTACGTCACTAGCCTGGGCCTGCCCATACTTCCTTTGATGCTACATTCATTTCGCGAGCAAAGTTAGTCTGGCCAAGCTGCCGTTTTAGAGCATTTCTGTTCCCAAAAAAAGTGGGAACCAATGAGAAACTAGCTCTCTGATTGGTTGTAGATTCGTCCAGAAGTATACAGAGGCATCTGATGGGCGCAGGTTAAGCCCGCCTCCCAGAAGGTGGTTAGTAAGGTAGCTTGGCCAGACTAAGCTCCTATGAGCTTTAAATTTGTTTTAGTAACTGCATTATATGTCAGTGCAATGCCCACAAGTCTATCGGCACCAACTTATTTTAATGCTTTACAGTAATTGAAACAAAATGAAATCTAAAAAGTTTTTAATGAAAAACTTAAAACTCAAAAATTAAAATAAATGCTAAATGGACAATAAAATGACAAAAGCACATAAATTTCTAAAACTTTAAATTTTAAATACAAATGTAAATATATAATATTAATTACGCAATATTAATTCAAAAAAATAAATAACAGCCAGGGTATAAATAAAAAAAAAAAAACTGTTGCAGATATGTTACTCTTGCAGGGATTTTGGGCTTTTCTAGGGGTAAATGTAGAATAATGCTCAAATATTTGCCATCAAATATTGAGAGATGATCTAAATCCCAGATTAGCTCTCTAAACATACTGATGCTATCAGCCAACACACACACACACAAACAAACACTCATAAGGCATTAGTACCTGTCCAAACACCTCCTCATTGACAGTAAAGGTAAGGTCTAGCATATCCTCAATGTCATTGTCCTTCATCCACTGGAGACTCTGATGGAACTCCTCATCCAAAAACTCTAGATCACTCAAATCACACGGACTGCAGAAAGATATATATTAAGTGACAGAATTACACCAATTTTACATGTTCTTGAAGTGAAGACTCACATGCGAAGTAGGCCTTTGTAGAAAGGTCGGGTGAAGAATGCATCCAACAGGTACTGATGAATTAAAGCAAGCCCCAGAATACGTCCACTGAACCGGAACCTAAAAAAGACAAGATTAATCTAAAAATTCAAAGCCTTTACACATTTCTTATAAACTGATTTCAATTCATCCATCCATTGATTGATTACCATTCATGGTGGTTGTCCACAAAGGCTGACATGGGGCTGATCTGCACAGTGTAAGTGTCATTAGCTGAGTATTCAAATAGTCCATAGTATGGGTTAAAGAGCTCACGGGAAACCAGGAAGAAGAACTCTCTTGATGGACCACTATAGTCCAGCCTGAAGAAAAACAGACAGCTATATATAATATAATGCACTGACAATTCCAATCAATGCACAAATAAATGTAATAATACTGTCATGTGGTTTAGTTTCAAACTGTAAACTGACTTAAAAGGGGGCATCTACAGCTACAATTATGAGTCAGCTATGACATCTGTATGAGATAAGCACCTGTTGTAATGCATAAACGTCACTTAAATAATCTCAGTAATACCCACCCTTCTTCTCCAACAAAGCTGACGTAAAGCCTGCTTCTCTGGAGGTCTTTGCGAGAATAACACATGATCTGGTTGAAAGCATCCTCCAGCAGGTGGTCTCTTCTAATTATTAACCTAGAAAGGTAAGTAAAACCACATTAGGACACAATAAGCCAGATAATCCAAAGAAAGATGGATTCATTTAAGCATATAAAAGTGGCTTCATATTTGGTGCTGACAGTTTACCTTGACACATCATATTGTTTGGTCTAAAGATTTAGAACAAAGTTTAGTTGCAGATCTTTATTTAAAGATTGCAATGCTAATTTTTTGGTAAAGGAAACTAAAGTTGAAAAAAATATATATTTATACTATTCGACTATATTTTAGAATTTTACCATTAGACAGTATTTTAACCAGCGAACTGGTGGGCATCAGATGCTTGCTGCTGATGGAGAATTATTCAAAGTTTTTTAAAATGGAACTCACTTCACTTTTCCGGGCCCCTGCCCGTAGCCCTTGGTTTCCATTTTGCGGTAAAAGCTTCTTAGTTTGGCTTCAAAATCCCGCTTATAGGGTGCAGGTGCTCGAGCATTGGCTCGTGGAGTTCCTGTGAGCAAGAAAAGATGTGAATAGCTGGAATGAAAAGTGGGTTGAAACTTAACTTGGTAAATCCATCCACAATACAACTAACTTTTAATCTAAAAATTAAAAGCAAATATATCACAATCAGAATAACTGTTTTAAACACATGCGTGATCAGGTAAACATACAGATTAGTTCACAGGATCTTCCACTTTCGTTATTTAGTCTTGTAATGGAGGATACAAAGCAGGAAAAGGGGCAAGACAGGGAATTTTTAGTTAAAACGTAAGTCTGGGTCATGTGACGTCTCACCAGGGGAGCTCTGTGGGGAGGCATGACAGTAGTTGGAGAGCAGTAAGGCATTGGGCGGCACATAAGACATCACTTCCTCTTCAAACAGACTGCAAGGAGAGAGGGCCAGGTAACAGGTGTGTGTATTCTAACTCTGAGCTAGGTGTACAAAGTCAGGCTGTCATAAAATATGTACACAGCTTTTTTCTTTTTCTTTTTACATATCCTCTACCATTCAAAATTTGGGGTTGATTTAAGTTTTAGAGATTTTATTTTTTTTTTTAATAGATTTCCTAGGCTCATCAAGCCTGCATTTATTTGACCAAAAATACAATTTTGTATTAAAATTTTATCTTATCAAATCTGTTTCAAATAGTCTTCTGCTGATTTGCTACTTATTAAATGTTTTATTATTATTTGTTTTATGCATTTTAGTCAGCACTTCTATATTGTCATGATATATATATATATAGTTATGCTGATTAAAATTTTGTGGAAACTGAAAAACAACATTAATTTAAAGTCATATTTTCTTATATTCACTAATAATTAATCTCTGTGTTTTTAATCATAATCATATTTATTGTCTCTCTTGATCAATTGAATGTGTCCTTGTTGAATAAATGTATTTTCTTCAGAAAAATCTTACTGACCCCAAATATTTGAATGGTAGTGTAAAGTACACAGTCAACTAATGCATGCATATCTCAAGCAAAGGGAAACAAGCAGGCATATGTTTAGCTGTAATAAATATGTTATGAATGCTGCACACACTTACCTGAGCAACATAACTAGGTCTGCATCACTGGACAGACGGGCCAACCCAGTTGGCCCCTCATTGCGGATAAACTGAACCTTCTCTCTAAAACATGAGACATCAGCTATTATATAATGATAACTGTACATAACTATAGCACAATCTCTTCAAAATACACTAAGAAATTCTGCACTCTGTCGACATCTGTTGTTGAAACAGAAAACTGTACCTAAGTGAGTGGTTTCTCACAAGCTCCGGCTGTCTTTCTTGCAGAATCTCAAAAATGTTGGGTTGTCTCAGAAAGGCGACAATCTTCTCATTATAAGCTGTAAAAACACAGATGTGCGTTACGATATGTCAGTGTGTGCACACTTTTGTAAAGATCCGAGTGCACACTCACCTACAGGCACCAAGTCCTGATACTGACTGTTTCTTGATGATCGGCCCTGGACAGGAGGACTCGGAGAGCGAGAGTCATCAGCTACCTGAAACATGAGAAGAGGAGGCCTCATGATTTCAGTGTATATTTCTTTATAAGCCCCTTTATGGTTTTTGAGGCAGAATTTTACCAAGTGTGACAGGTTACTGAATAAACATCTTTGTTGATCCTGGAACAACATTGTGATTAACCAATTAGATTTGAAGAACCAGTTTAGGCTTACAATCAGTGTTTGGTACTTGTACATCAGTGTCATTCATCTACAATTTCCTCTGATTTTAAGGATTATGCATTGTAGGTTAGGTTTAAGTGTAGAGATATGGTTAAGGTGGGCAAAGCTATATTTTTGGATTAAAATGTTATTCCTCGGCCAACCAAATTTGCAAATTCACCAGAATTGGACATGTGTTGTTTAAGGTACGAGCAAATAATTTAGTTTTATAGTTACTAGGAAACTAGACAGCACATAAAAAAAACCCTGCATAGGTGCAATAAGATTTCACTTCGAGCAGTGAAGCAACACAAAAAGAAGTTGATGACTCTACCATTCAAAAATGTGTATCAGTGAAAGTGATTACAGAAATCTGTACTGTATACAGTTCTCACCTCTCCTGCGCTGTGGCTGCGCTGGCGGGACAGGTGCTGTCGGTGAGCCAGCAGGCCGCTGGACCGGGAGTTCTGTAAGGGTAGCCGTGGGTCAATAAATGTTGTGGCACGACAGTTATGATCCACAAAGAAGGGCTGTGGCACGTAAACACACAGACAGAGAGTGTGAGCAAAGAACCATCTGTGAAACATCAGCAGTAGTTTACAGAACGGACAGGCCGATAAGAATAAATAAGACAAGCATCTGTTCATTGTTCCTGTCAGAGACACTAATTAAGGCATTAGGAAGACCACCAGATGGGCCTACATCCTAAACTCATCTTTCAGTTTCTGTCTGTACAGTTTGTCCCGTCAGACTACTCATAGGGGCCCCAAAGAAAGAACAGGTGCACAATTCCCGAGGGAGAAAAAATACAAACACACACCTTTGCAGTATGGTCGTGTTTCATCTCCCAGCCCCGTGGCAGCTCCAGCTGCTTGTTTGAGAACAGATTGAGGAAGTTGACAAGGTCTCTGTTGTGCTGGTAACGCTCAAAGTGTTGCACGTCCCGTCGAACTTTACTGATCATGTGCTTCAGACATGTGTTACTTGTGAACATGCGATAGGCACTCTGAAGGGAAATTAGCACCATTTTGCAACAGTTAGTTACTGAACACAGGAAAAATGACATGAGAGGACTTGAATATGAAATTTATGCATGAAATCTTTGAGTCCCCATTTAAAGCAATCAGGCGAAAACAAAACTGAACCTGAATGAGACAGATTTTAAAATAGAGGAAAACATTTTACTAAATATATAGCTAAATATGTTAGATCAAACGTATTTAAAATAATATTATATAATATAATTCACATATCATTAAACAATTTGTATTGTTTTGAATTATTTATTTATTCGTTTTTATATGACATGCAAAAAAAAAAAAACATATGCTTTAATTATATTGTGGTGACAAATTAAGAATTAGTTCCCACAACTTGTTTATTTGTAGCTCATTATTTGTGTGTGTGTGTGTGTGTGTGTGTGTGGTGCTCTGTAGCTTTGGAAAAAGCCAGTCAATTTATCAGTGACTTAGTTTGATGTGTGTGTGTGTGTGTGTGTGTGTGTGTGTGTAAAGCACTGATATCTGTGTCTCTTTGTGCTTTAGCTCACAGGATTAGAATGCAGAACAGAGAAAAAGTCTGGACTGGAGAGGAACTTTGCACCAGGAGACTGAAGTAGCAAAGCCAGACGGGAACGGGAGTTGGCTTGACCCATATTGCCGTCCCTTCGGTATTCTACACAAGAACAGACACATCAACATGCACAGACTGAACAAAATCCTATTATTCTACCCACATTACCCCATTTTGCATTTATCTCAACAGAGTGATCATTTACTTTCCCAAACACCATCATCTGTAGTTCGCACTTCGATTGACAGCTTACCACCGATGGAGTGGGGCAGCAGTTCTGTCTCTTCAGACGGAGGATCATCCACTCTTTGTTCTTCAGACCTTTCACTCGTCATTGTTCTACGAATACTCTGATACCTGTCAGAGAGACAACACAGACATCACACAAATGTAAAATCCATGCTGGGAAATCTTTCGCTTCACATGCCCTTCCCATGAAATATCAGGATTCCTATTGAAATGAGTGCATTTTGTCTGCTGAATTTTAAATGTGGTAAATGTGACCACAACTTTGTTTCGCATGGCTAGCAGTTTTTGTTATCAAGAATGTATGGCAAGCCTGTAAAGTTTTACATTGATTCACAAAAACTTTAGAAGAATATAAGTTTAACTTTTAGCTTTGTAATATGAAATGTGAAAATATAAGTCAATTATCTAACCTGCGGTTGAGTTGCTCCATCTGCAGTATGGAGCTGGAGCGGGTCAGACCCTGAGGAGCAGGTGGGCCAGTGGGTCTCTGCCATGTGGTGGTGCGGTTCACATGATCCACGAAGAAGATACGGCCATGACTGTCAATACGAGCCTCCCAGTCTGAGGAAAGAACAAATGGAAATTAAAATGTAGAGTAAAGTGCGATGGTACCTGATATTCAGTAATTTGGAAAACGTGTCTTCACAAACAAACGCCACGTAAGAAATGCACTTACAATTACACACATAAAAGACATGGAAGCACATGCAGCCAAACAGAAACACATACACACACTCACTGGGAGGTAAGGGCTCGTCCACACGCTGGTATCGGTGGATGTCTTGTCTTACAGATGGAAGAGAACGAACACGCTGATCTCCGTTGATCTGAGGGACACCTGCAATATTTTACATATAAGCATCAGCATGTTTTCTAGACCGAACTTCTGATTCCTTTTTCATCTTGAAAATAATTGTCAAGCAAAGAGCAGCTCAGTGATTCTAAGAATACCTAATTCTGATTCTGTCTCAGTAATGAAGGTTTCAGAATCTGCAGATTCTCCATCTACTGATGGCATTAACTCCTCCTCTTCTTCATCCTCCTGTGACACACCGGCTGTCGCCTCCAGGCTCCATCTTCTGGACATTGTGTCCTCAGTCACATCTTCACATTCCTCTTCCTCATTGGCTGATGGTTCTGGTTTTGGGGTATCCCTCTCTAGCTCATTGTTTGGAACACTTTCTTCAGCAACCTCATAAATTGTGGGTGGGTCATCTGAAAGATCTTCTCCCCCTGGGTCAATGGCTGCTTCTGCCCCGTGTTCTGCTTCCTATAAACATCAAGTTTGAAGAGGAACATTATTATTTTTACTATTATTTTGCTATAATGATTAGTATTTATTCATACATTTCTGTTTCTGTTCGTAATAGTATTCTTAATTTATAAATTCTGATATTTTAGGGCATACATGTAAAAAAATGAAAGGGTGATTAAATGTCATGTATGAGCCTATCATGTATATAAATATTTATTAAAAGTATGTATTATGGCTTTTATTAATATTTGAAATGAGCTTTTTTGATTTTGATTAGCTTTCAGTAATTTTGCAATGTGATTTGTATTATTCTTTCTTTAAATGTTTAAATTTATAATTCATTGAGATTTTCGTTTTAATAATTTAAGTACTTAAAATATATATATATGTTTTCCCCTGAAGTTTTGGTTTATTTTTTATAATTTATTTGTTTAAATGATTTTAATGATTTTTATTTGCTTTAGTTAACAATAACAGCACTGTTTTAAACAAGGTTTGTAAAAAGACTGGGCACTTTTAAAAGATTGTGGACAATCTTAATTGTCATTTACTCACTTAAACGAAAAAGTCTTATTTCAGTAAACCTGCAACTGACCTGAGAAGCAGACACAAGCCCCGAGCAGCAGTCAGATGCCATTGAAGAAATATCTACTTCAGTTGCCAGCTCTTCACTGGGTGCCAGCCCCTCTTCCTCCTCCTCTGCCTCCACTTCCTCCTCCTCTTCCTCTTGCCTCCCTATCAGACTGGCGGTTTCCACCTCAGGGGCCACTGAACTCGGCACAACCTCTGGCTCAGGAGCCACCTCTTTTCCTATATTCAGAGTCTCTATTTCAGACTCCAAGCCAGCCTCTTCTGGAGGCTCCTCTACAGTTCCTTCAAGCACAGTTTCTGTAACAGGTGGATTTGGGGGGGTGCTTTGAGTTCTATCCAGGCTAGCAAGGCTAGCCAGGCTAGCCTCCGTAGCAGCGGACCTTTCCTCATCTTCATCTGAGTCAATATGTAACATAGCGCTGAGGCGGGTATGTGTGGGAAAGCTGGATCGTAGTTTGGGAGAAGCTGCCCCAAAAGGTCTATCTCCTGGACCCTTAGGTGCATCAATGGCATCAAGCTGCTCACTGAAAGAAACCTGGAGTGGGTCTGGTGAAGAAGGGGCTTCATCGTCCAGGGTAGTGCCGTACATTTCTGTGTCTGGGGAGGGGATGCTGCTTCCTTCCCCATTTCTATGGGACCCCAAGGAGCCGGTGGGGGAAGGGCCTGCTGATGGGATAGGGAGAGGATGGGGCAGCTCTTCATCATCTGAAGGGGTTCCAGGAGCTCCATTGAGGGCAGCTGCCCCCAGAATCGTCTCAGGGGAAACGTCTATGAGAAGTGGGTAAAATCATTTCAAAACCATTAAAAAAAATTAACAGCTTAGTTAATGTGTAAATGTGCATGTGATCTTACCATCTTGGCCCATAGATGTGACATCCACTTTAAAGTGCATTTGACCACTCACATGATCAGTGGGCAAACGACGACATAGAGAGAAGCTCAGTGATTGGTTCCTGAAGCCATATAAGCACACATATTTATTTACACACACTGTGCTGATGTAAAGTGTGAAGTTGGTAAGATTTTGTTCTTGAATGTTCTTAAAAAAGCCTTTTATGCTCACCAAGGCTGCATTTATTTTATGAAATACAGTTAAACAGTAATATTGAGAAAACTAATTTCAGTTTAAAATATTAAAAACTGTTGAAAACAGTGGTGGAGCTTAATTTATTTGTGGAATTCTCAATGATGAAAAGTGAAAGTAAAATAGCATTTATTCAAAATATTTTGTAACATGTATTTTATACAATACAAATACATATTCAGTGCATCCTTGATGAATTACAAAATTCATTTACAATTTTTTTTAATATATTACAATAAAAAACTGCCATTTAAAACTGTAAAATATTACTGTTTTATTGCATTTTTTATCAAATAAATCCAGTTTAAGCGAGCATAAGAGATTTCTTTCAAACTAAATTTAAACAATCTTCTCAACCCCAAGATTTTGTACAGTAGTGTATTACTGGTTAGTTATATTGTATTAAATTGTGTTTCTGAACATAACAGAAGTGTTTAAGGTCAGAACACATTATAGTGTGATGATGATCAGATGAGATGCTGCCATGCTGCTCACCCTGATGCGTGTCTCTCCAGCAGCATCTGAACCGGAACGTTTAGTTGACCCAGGAAGCGCTTAATAATGGGTCGACTTTTGGCAAACTTGTCTTTAACCTCAACCACTAAGACGTCTGTCATAAGAGCCACAAAAGTGTGTTTCTAGATGGAAAACACAAAGAAAGAATTTGGAAACTGAACACAATTGTTTCAGCACTTGTTTGCTTGCCAGTGAACGTGTCTGTATTTTCATGCACTGCATTAGTGAGTTTGTTTCTCTTTGTGTATGTGTGTGTGTGTGTCACCTCTCCATGCCACACAGGATTAGTAGTATTAGTTGTAATGCCAGATCGCCTCTCTTGGCCATGATGAGAAAATGTCGGAAAGCAACTTCGCTTGCCAGGATGAATACTCATCTTCAAATAAGGGTCTGGATTAAAAAACATCCCCTTCTTCAGCCCCACAGCCCGGACATCTAAAACAAACAACAGTCCAATTAGCAATAAAAACAGCCTGAATAAATCTGCCAGTAGGATAACAGCATTATAAGTCACTAACAGTGAAAGCAAAAATCTTTCTTCTCTCTCTTACACACACAAAAATGTACCTGATAGGGTAAAGCTGACTAATTTTCGGCTGCTGTCAGAAGCTTGCTGTCCTTCACCTTGACCGTCAATCTAAAAGACAAACTGATATGAGAGGCAACATACAACCAGCCTTCTTATGTAATAAACACAGATTTACAGTAATAAATAACAGGCATTTATGCAGGAAAGAAGCTCCCATATCTATATGACAGAGTTCCCTATATCCATCCAGTGACATGATAAATGGCCTACACTTATGGGAACTGAGAAACGCCCGACCTCCAAACACATGTGAGGATGCAGTCAAACAGCCATTTAGCACTTAGCACCTCATGTTTTGTACTGTATAACCTTTACCAATGACAGTCTGGCCTGTAGCAAACAAGACAGCTACAGTAACTACACTACAGTTTTTTATTTTTATTTTACTTTACCCAAATAGATATTTATATCCAGTGGTTTTGTGAGCTATAATAATATCAAAAGAATACACACACCCACACTTACCGAGCCTCTGGGGTTCTTGACTGTGATGCAGGGAGTTGTGGCTCTCAGCGCACCGCTTACTCCATGGTAGTACTTAAAACTAATTCTTGTCTCAGCTAGAAGAGATAACCAGAAAAAAGTGCCAGCATAACAAATCTGCCCATGATATTTGTAGAGTCAGCATTATATTTTATACCAAAAAAGCACTGCATTTCAAGCTGAATTCTGAGCACCAAGAATGTAAAACAAGAGAAATCTGTTTTAAAAAAACTTCTGTCTGACCTCCTAGTCCATTAAATAATTTATAACATCAAGGTGGAGGTCAGCTGTTGGCTGCAGTTTCACTCACCTTCAAGGAAGTACGGCCCTGCCTCCAGCCTCCAGACGATCTGACCACACTGTGTACCATTAACGCCGCGGTTCTTGCAGTCCCACATATTTGATGGACAGGTTTCATCTGAAAAATAAATAAAAATTGGTGTTTGCATGTTTCTAGCAGCTGACATCAAATCCATTCAGGACACGCAACCTGTATATTTATTTTTATGTGGTGAATTGGTGGTCCAGAGAGCAAAATAAACCCAATTAGCAAAACAGCAACCCGTAATGATGACAAATTTCACTAGCAATACAGATTCTACAGTGGCTGTGTAAATTACATTACACAGCATTAGTCATCTGCTAATGAACAAATGTAGGGCAGATTACACTGAAGTCATTACTGAATGTCTGCTTAGTTGTCGAAACTTAAAGCCCCTTAGGGATAAGACCCTTGCGCAGGTAAAGTTTTGCTGGCCTTCAGTTCAATTGTTAGTGGCTTTGTGCCCAGATGTATCACTTTGCTCTGGTCTCATATTTTTACATGACAGTGAGGATTTGTGATCTTAGTATTTAAGGAGGAGGACTGAAGGGCACAGAGGGTGAACGGATCTGTCTCTCATTTTCTAGTAAACATGTCCAACAGCATGTATGGTAGAGTCCTGATACTTTTCATTTAAATTGTACTTGATATTGTGTCTCTCTGTTGTAGATGTAATAGTGTTAGCAATTTTGAAAGTTTGTATGGCAAAATGTATGTACCTTCTTTCTTATTTATAGTTATAAAATTATATATATATATACAGTTTTATTTGTGCTGGTGGTATTGTGTTTGTAGCACTTTAAAGTTATTTGTCTTTCATTAAATATGTTACTGAGTGTCACTCTCATCTGCTTGGTGTTAAGAACAAAATTCATAGAAAACTGTTTGTTTTAAAAATGAATTTTGTGTGTGCTCTGCTTTATAAATCACTATATACTATCCACTATTTACAATAAACAATTAATTTTAACTGTAAAATTCTGATAATGTGAAGCACCTGTAGTTATCTAGTGCATGACACATGACATAACTAATTTAAATTCATATAATACAGCTAGATCAAATCTATTGTAAAGCAGGACAGGTATATAAATCCAATAGCCCCAATTCTTACCTATGTGGTACATGCCAATCCAGTCTGTAGCATCCACCTCTTCCTTGATATCCCATGTGATGACCAAGTTCTGGCCCCGGCCCAGAGTGAACTCTAAAGTAGAAGCTGTGAGTGATGATCGCCCTTGAGAACTGACCAGGTCCGTATCGCTGTTGGCTCTGAGGAGTCCAACTCCAGCCGGTTCGGCTCCACCACGCTCGGCTAAGCTCCGAAGATTCTCCGGGCTGAGAGTGTGCCGCACATTTGGGCTCCGTCTACGACCTGCAGACTCCCGTGTGGCCAGGTGATCCCGCCCCTGAGGCGCCATGCCTGACGCCGGGCCGGAGCGGGGCCTGGACGGGAGAACTGCTGTGGCGAGAGAGGGGCGAATGGTGGCAACTGTGTGGGAGCTAGTCTATGGACCGGGTGAGTTGGACCTGGGTTGACCTGTAATTGTCTGGACATACAGGTGAAGGACCAGATAGGCCTGTCGTCTGCTAGAGCACTTGGCTATGGTAATGGCTATTGACCTTAACGATTCGAGAATAAGGTCTTTAATTAATCTTTAATGAATCTAAAAGAGCTCAGTTATTTCCATTGATTGGTCAGTGGGATCCAGCTAGAAAACACAACCCTACTCAGGTCCTAGGAGAGGATCATCAACACATTCTGCCTAATACACAATTTCTCTGCACTAAGGGTCTTTAGAATTAAATGAATAGGAGTGAAGAATAGAAAAAAGATATGGAAAATGGTAAGGAAAATGACAGAGAAAGAGAGAGAGGGGAACAAGGAAAGAGAGTTCAGTACAGAAAAAATACTCAAGTACAGTTTTAACAGTTGTTTAATAAGCCTTATACACATCTCGATTACATCACTTAAAGTAATAATTTGTTTTAATGATGGTTAATTCCAAAGTTATTTTACAACTGTTTTTAAACTGCTTTAGTATTCTTTAATATTTTGAATTAATTTCTATATTTTCAGTTTTCATTATCCTTTTAGCTTAAGTTTTAGTAATTTAGTTTTTTTTTTTTTTTTCAGCCAGTTACAATAACACTATAAAGTCTTTTGGACTATATAATTGTCAAAAGAACCAGTCATTTAGATTCAGCTGATAAGAGTTATCCGATCATGAATACCTGGTCATGTAGTAGTTTCATGAGGAAAACTTTAGAAAGGACTGTTTCCATCTCATTCAACTGCTCAGCGGTTAAAATGCACCCAAGAATTCTTAAACAAGCAGCCACAGACAAATTAAAGAAGTTTATCATAAAAAAAATACTTGAGGTAAGCCATAATTTATTATTTTCATTGGGTGGTGCTGTCCACACACCATGTGCCATCTAATACTCAACTAAACTGTTTTTTTTTTTTCATTTATAAATAAGTGCCTCCCAAACTGACAGATTCAAGTCATTTCTATTCACTTAGCAAGCAGCATCTTTGTTTTTTAACACATTCCAGCTCAGTCCTCCTTTTTTAGCAACATTTTAGATGAGAAGTCTTACACTGCAGTTTAACAGTGTATTGCATGTCTGAAAACTGCTTGATCGAGTGTGTATGTGTATGAGTGCGTTACAGGAGGTGATGTCAGCACCAAAAGTTTCTGCAGTGTGTGCATGCGGAGGACACCTGATCTTACATCCCATTAAAAAGTAAATGAGGTCTGTTCACCTATGCATAAATGCAGTGTTTGCTATCACTACAGGAACCTCTCTGTGCACGAGCGGAGGTTACTGCAGTCTTTACTTCTTGACATAACGGGCACCTTGGGAAGCTGGCACAGGAGCGTTACTGTTCAACTCTCTATAAACCAAACACGTTCAGAACACACACGACACAAGCACGTATACACACTACTGACCAACTGACACGTCTTGTACAGCTCTTAAGGAGTCATCTCAGGTCTGCTACTTTAGGCTCAACCTGGATGTACCAATTAACTTTTGAATGATTGATTGATAAACACTTTCCAAAAAACATCTTCACAAACATTGTAAAAATATGACCTTAGTTGTTTCTGGCAACTGTTGCAGGAAATAATTCTAGAAAAGGCAATGAACTGCAGGGGTCTTTCTCATGACACGAATAATGGATAATGTGATCAAACACTCATTCTGCCACCCCCTGCTTTCCCTCAGATCTCACCCATCGCTCTGCTAAATGAAAATGTGATGCAGCATTATGAATATAGAAATACTGGGGGAGTACTGCAGCATCAGTAATAAGGATATCAAAATTAGCTTGCAAATTATGCAGTGACTTTCAGGGAGCTGACTTTTTAAAGGGATTTCTATAGAAATTTGTACTAATAGCCTTTTAAATATTATATAAGCAGCTACCACACAGCACTACAGTATGGCACTTCTTAAGATTGCAATAGTGTGGTATGTTCATGTTAATAATAATAATAATAATAAAGAAAATAATAAAACTCGGTGTGCAGCGTACTCTTGCATATGGTTGCGACGTATCCTAAGTTTTATGGTTTATTTGGAATAGAAAAAGACACTAACTAACTTGTAACATATATCTAATTGAAGCGTAACCTATATATTGTGTATGAAAATGTATTTAAATGTTGGTCTATGTTGTCGAAAAAAAAAAAACCATTATAATAACACAAAAAAGTAATATATATTTTATTACTCAGCAGAAGCCTGTATTACGTCATAGGAGTTCTATCTGCTCTCGAGCCACTAGGTGCGATCCAGCAGATTCTTCACATTAAGGTTTTTTCGTTTGTTTGTTTTTTCATCTGCAGGTAAAGCCGAGCGCGCGCACAGACGGCGCTAAACCGTGACGGCTTTTCTGACGACACGCATCGCATGCAGCGCTTTCGGATAACGAAGGGAATTCCCTTCGTCATGTATTCACACATCATGATCTGCGGAGAATCAGCATGCTGCATTAACATAAGCCATCATCAGCGCATATGTATTTCTGAACCTCTGAGTCAGCCCCGCTAACGCACAGTTATTACATCTAGAAAAAGAGATACGCAAACGAAAGTCAATGACAAGATGTAACAAGGCGTTAAAACTGCTGAATCATAAAACATATCTCTTTTAACACAGCGGCTGCATACAGCACGCATCAAAACACAGTACATTGTGTAACCGCGTACCTGCGCATCAACGTGATGTGTCCATGGAAACACCAACAAAATTCCGCGGCGCAAAGGCGAATAGCGTGCGTTAATAATGCCGTTTTATCGCTCTTTCCTCTTTGGATTCGCTTTGGCAGCGACGCGTCGTTATATTCAGGCCCTCTTCATCCACTGTATCCAAGATTTTTGTCGCTTACCCGAAGGAGAAATCACGACTGAGGGGATAGTTCCCTTCGGCACAGGTTGGTAGATGAGCTATAACATCCTGGATTACTGCCCGATCTATCTGATCTTACGCTACTGGAGACTTGATCTCAACGCCTGTGTAATTATACCAGAAAACGGCGTTGGGTTTCCCCGTGGACGTGACCACCCGGGTCGGTCCGTCCCCGCAGCGCATGCAGCGGTAGTAATAAAGCAGTTATAAGGCGCTCCGGAGCTGGAGGCAGTGTGGGAGCGGCGGGGTGGCGACTGCTGGGGAGAACATCTGTCCTCACACAACACACAGCTCTGTGGCTACAGCTTCACATCACATGTGCACGCACTGATCAATCCAGACTTCATAATGCATTTTATAGAGAATGATGCAGATAAGCTAAAATAAATGATTTGTTACTTTGCTTATAGGTCTGTTGAGGGGGGACTGGGAGGTGATGTAATATTTTGATGGTTTTATTTCGTGTTTCAAGGTATGATATAACATTCCCATATCTATTTATATTTATCCACAAATTAGCCGACATAGCTTGTAAATCACAATATAGACTACTTTTAATATCATCAAGAGTGATGGCTATAATATTTAGGCTTTACAAAAGGATGTTTTAACACATTGTAACGCAAAACTGTTGAACTGAAATGCATATTCTTATTTTTTTATTTAACTATTGTAAATAACTCAGCAGGCATTGTAGGTTTAATTTACACTTTAGGGTTTAAAATTGGTTATTATGCCATTGCTAATTTGAAATATGAACAATAGTAACATTAAGAAATGCAACAAACTAAAACCGATTCTGCTAATAACTGCAAATCTGCAAGTCTCCCAATTTTATCATCTTAATAAAAAATGCCTAGAATAACATTTTATTTCAAGATTTTCTATCTAGGCCTGTGCAAAGCATGAAGGCGAAACAAAACAGAGTTTCAAGTCTGTTTAACACAATGCAGTTGATTAAAAAGGAAACAAAACATAATCGTGTTCAACAAAAAATATTTTTTAAAATAAACTTTACAGTGTTGGAGAATCATTTTTTTTTAATGTATAAAGCGTAGGATCATAAATTATTTGTCCAATTAAAATATTCGGTCCGAACACTACGATAGGCTGTCCTGCCTGCCTGACACAATATGTATTTGCATAACTTGATATGTGATGAGTATTTTTCAGCGAGAATGTGTTTGCAAAACAAGCTTGCTAACGCTAGGCTACCTGAAATTGCCTTTTTTTTTTTTTAATTAATTAAAAGGGATTCCAGCGATATCATTAATCTGTGTTGTTACCGTTAGAATTGTGTTGTAAACTGCTTTTTTTTTTTTTTTAGAAGAATTTTTAAAACTCTTTATCATCGTAAACGTGAACAGACTTGAACAGGTTAATAATTTATGTCATTATGCATTAACGAATTCTAATTAAAAATGTTTAAAATAAATAAAGTTTTACACAGGACAAAACCCCTGAAAAGAAAAGTTGTCAAATTC
>JAUMHR010000056.1:10164698-10178946 GCA_032361145.1 Enteromius fasciolatus
TACACCACAATGATCTGAATTAATACATGAAATAAAATAACGAACATGTATTTGGATTGGAGCAAATGTAGATGGTGCTCCATTCCTTAAAATATAAACAGAAATATAAAACAAATCTTCGGAATAACATGCACTGATGAGTCATGTGCGAGATCAGGAAGTAAACAGGGTCAACTGATAGGGCACCATTTTTAAAATTCTGGCTTATATGGATAAATGATAACTATAACATGGATTTTAAAATTATATACAATTTTTTACAAATAAATGAAAACTGAAATTATACAAAAGAATTGTAGGCATCCCAAAATTATAATGTGCAATATGAAATACCGGATATACTGATAAAAATGATACTGATAAATTATGTATCCCTATTAATTAAGACTTCATGTTGCAAATTTAATATTAAATCAGACATCTACACTCCCACACCCCCAACACGCACACATACACAAACACCAGTACAGGCTAGTTTCTCACACACACACACACACACACACTGATTAAATACAGTCTTGGAATTGGAGTGTAGTTCAGGCCGAGGCTTAATGTGTCTGAGAAACTAGCCTAACGAAACAAGGTATTGCTCATGAATACAGACATACCACCATTAACAAGTATAATACCCTGTACAGAAGCTACAAATGATGATAGACGACAAGTCACATGACTCCGGATGTGCTGGTCCACTGATGTCACTATTCCATGTGACCCCACTGAACACACACAGGGTTCTAAGGCTGTTTTGGTCTAATCTGGTCTGAATTTATACAAAGCCCAGGTCTTGTTTTAATCTCAATGCACACTTACGTTTAAAGTTTGCTGGGAGGTCAAAAGTAGCAAGAACAGACCAAGAGGGTCAGAGCTGCAGACAGGAAATAAGTGACTCTGTAAATGTGCAGTGGACAAAAAGCCAGCATGCCCACACACAGCGGCACCAGCAGATGAAGAGTCAGATTCAACATCAGTTTGCTGCAATAAAGTATAAATACAGACATACAGCATTGTTAGAAGTAGTGATAACAAGACTTCCGGTTGGAGTCACTATTGCTCAAAAGCATTTGCATTTACTTAAATCAAAATATACAGTTATGGCAATATAAACGTTATAAAGTTTTCTATCCATCAGAGAGTTTTAACAAAAATATTAATGCAGCATCAAATCAGCATATCAGAATGATTTCTGAAGGCTTATGTGAGTAATGGCTGCTGAAAATTCAGCTTAACCATCACAACAATAAATTAAATGTTATAATAGACAATTATATTAATGTGCCCCTATTATGCCTTTTCAAATATAATCTTTCATGCAGTGTGTCATGTAGCTGTATGTGAACATAAACTAGCTGCAAAGTTGTGACTCCGACAGTACACGAGAAATGAAGCTTTTGTCTATCAAAAAAAAAAAAAAGAGTCAACTCACATTCGCCTAAACGAGTCATCAGCAATTTGAATCTTTCTCTGTTACGGCCACACGTCACGAAGTAACATATTTGCATAATGTCCACCACGTTCTACGTCGTGAACAACGTGCCCGCCCACAAACAGTACAACTTCCATGTGGATTACATCAAGTCAAGAAGACGCTGTATCCTGTGCTGTCATTCAGGTATGGCAATGGCTGTAGCGGTAGACCAGTCATAAAGGACTGCTCCATCTGACCAATCACAGCAGTGAGGGCTCACGGAAAGGAAGGGTTTAGACAGACTGATTCTTCAAACTGCTTCACACGAGTCGGTTACGAATCATTTAGAAATGGGGTAAATCTATTAAATTAAATCTATTTTTGGAGAAAACTAAAGTGTTTTTTGACCTTGCATACATGTAAACCTTTTTTAAGATGCTCATATTATTTTTTATTATAAAATAATATGAGCAACCTTTAAAATGGCATAATAGGGGCACTTTAATATTTCAACTTTTACTGTATTTTTTTGTAAAAAAAAGAAGAAAAAAAAAAAAGAAAAAAATCTTACTCACCCTAAACTTTCAACAAAACCTTTTTACATATTTAAATATAACATTCACTACATATTTCCAATGATTTTCAAATTACAATTAAGCAACATCATAAATAACATCAATAAAACTGAAAAAATTGGCATTTTAAGAACATTAAATTAGGTAAAATAAATAACATGAATAAATTTGTAAGAAATGCACACAAACCTGCGCAGGAGTGTCTCTGTGTTACAGTTGTTAAGCAGAACGGAGCTGATGAGCAGGGGTATAACATGAGGCCAGCAGGGGTCAGGTTCCAGATGAACCCAATATCTAAACAAGATACATACATGTGCAAATTAAAATCACTCTTAGAGCATGTAAATGACTTTCTCTCCACTCTCAGGCAGTTGACCTGTTGTAGATCTTACTAGCAGTACTTTATTAACTGGCACGAGTAATTCAGAAGAAAGAAAGTCTAATGAATTTATCCTCTAAATAATGATTACCTGAGATTGTGCCTCCAGTGGATAAGGGAAGGCATGCTGAGCATCATGGTAAGAGTAAGCAGTGTGGACAGACTAAAGTGGAGCTGCAGATCATCTCTGACGTCTTGTAGCACTGATTCTGTCAGTAAAGGTCTGCCGTTACATTCGTTAACCTTACTGTGACCATCACTGGCACGGAAACCATTCTCAGATTTTTCTGAAAGTTTTTGGGGTGCCTAGTTTAATGGAAACAAAAAAATTGAGATTAGAGCTATTGTGAGCCAACTCCAAAAGTCAAAAATTTGTAAAGTAAAATAAAACGTTCATACCAGGTTCAACATGTGGCTCAGTGACCTCTCTGTCATCTGTAATCTAAGCACCTGGACAAAGGCAAATAATCACCAGAGATCATTCAGAAGAGGATTTTACATTCAAATTAGAAAAGAGAAATATTGTAGTAAATATCAAGACATCAGTAGAAAGTCAAGTTTTTAGCGCAAGGTAAAAAAAATCCTTTTTTTAGAATCAGCTCTTATCAACACTAACACATCTTTATATGGAGCAGGTATGAAAGGGCTCGATAAAGTATGGGAAGATCACTCACCCTGTAGAGGTGGAGAAGAGAGGAGACCATAAGAGCCAACGCTCCACATGTGATGCCTCCCAGGATGCTTAAAAATATAATCAGGAGAATCTGGGAACGAAGACGAAGTGTGCCACAATCCCGAGACACTGAAGGTCTGCAGACAAATACAGAGTCACACACACAGGATTCAAGAAAAGTCCTGTGAAAACATACTAAAGTCACTACTATTACCACCACCTAGTTTTTAGTGCAAAAAATTTAATCACTTGATTTATTGGCAGCAATTGTTGCTATAACGTGTAATTTATTAATATATATATATATATATATATATTTTTTTTTTACATTTAATATCATAACTCTGTATTTTATGTCCTGTATACGGCATATACTTCTGTATGCTGTACTGCATTATATGTTAATATACTGATTTAATATGAATTGTTATTAATGAACATCTAAGATTTATAGAAATGTATAGACCACATTTATAAAAAAAAAAACATTTTTGCACGTGCACTGAATGTTTTCATACCTCCGTTCAAAATTTACAGCCATTAAGGTTTTTCTGCTCAGCAGGCTGCATTTATCTTATAAAACATTTTTGTTGCTTTGCTTTATATCAAAACATCTACATTTAGATAACACATAACATTTGAAAAATCATATATTTAGTCAGAGCACAAATCTGTTAAGATGATTTTTACCTGTGCAGTGGAGCAAGAAAAAAAGACAGGAAGCAGACAACCACTCTGAGGACCGTGCTACCCCAGAATGCAATGGATGCACCGAGCACACACAGCAGTGGGGACACTATACGGGGCCATTCATGCACAGAGGTTTTTGGATCCTGGGATAGGTCCTCCAGTGAGTTTAGAGGAAGAGCATCCACTGCAGGGAGACCCAGAGAGGACCAGACATCCTGAAACCAGCTCTGCCTATGGTAGAATAGGAAAAAAATAAATATATACTGTAAACAACGGGAACAAAAATTGTATTGTCAAAAAAACCACTGTATGACAAAAAAAAAAAAAAAAAAAAAAGGGTCTCCTGTATCAGGACTCACCTAAGCAGCAGCAGGAGGAGGAGGACGGGCAGTTCCAGTTTGTGAAGCTGTAATGATTTACTAATGCCCTCTTGCATTTCAGAAGGATGCCCAGATCTCTTGATGGAGCTCAGCTGAGCCCTGATCATCAGGAGAAGCACTACAGATGTGTAAACGGGCAGAACTGGACCACAGAAACGCAGAATCTAAAGAAAAACAATTCCTTTTGAATATAAAGAATACTCCGGGGGCGAAAGTTAAAAGCATGCCAAACGAAATACAGTAATGTAAGCGCACCTGCCCAAGCACTTTGGGAAAAGAAGTCCGGATAGACACCTACAAAGAAAAAATACAAAATTTGTTGCAGATAACTTGTAAGTTTGCCTTTGAGAAACCAAGAAATGATGATGTAATACCTTGTATTGGCAGTTGGGGGCAGTGTGGAGCTGCAGGAGGGCACTGGAGGTGTTGTCTGGGCGGCTGGTGTGAAGCATGCTGTAGATGTCAGAAACGGAAGGAATACTTTGGTGGAGAAAGAAAAAGACAGAAGTCATAAATAACACAACCATTAGTATTCTGCCACAAAAGCAGAGCTGAAGAAAACTGTCTGAATAATGACAAATCTCTTTCTACCTTGCTGTATCAAAGGAGTCTTCGTGAAACCAAGGTACCCTCAGTCTGTACACACTGGGCAGTCTGTCTGTATAACACAACACAGATACAGTATCAGTCTTTAAATTCACAATGCTTCATTTCTGGCAAAAGTTGAATAACTACTTACCTTTAGTGGTTTTGCAGTGACTCATGATTGTTATTCTGAAAGCTTGATAGACCTGAAGGAACACAAACAAATTCACTTTTATTATGCTTTACGGTCTTTTTACACTTAAAGGTTGGGGTGTAACAGATTACAGAATAGAACATCAACTTAAGCAACTATTCTAAAGATCATTAAAGAGATTTGTACCATTACAAAAGCTTTTATTGTGAATGAATATCTGAAAAAATAGAGGTAATCAATTCTATGGAGTATCTTATGTTCAAAGGGAAGGCAATATAACAACAGGGAAAGCTGGGAGCGAGCACCTGATGAAAGTCTTGCAGCTGTAGTGTATGAAGCAGCCCAGAGGAGTTAATGCTGATGTCACTTACAGTCAGACCTACAAACAGTCACATTTAGGTTAAAGTATCCATATACAACCACCTTTTTTTAAGAATGACAGTGTAAGAATGTTATAAGATTATGACATTGTTTCATACAGGACAATGTGCAAGTAAAAATAGCTCACACGGCTGTCGTTAAGGTAAAATGGGCAACTAAAAAGCACTGCTCTGTATGACAACATCTGCTAAATGCCTTTAAAGTAAAATGCAAACACAAGCATGCAATTCAATGGCTCACCAAAGGACAGCACATGAGGCACCTGCACTGAGACAGTCAAGCCCTCCTCTCTCTGCAGCTCACACTCCACTACAAACTACAATCAGACAATCAAGCATTTAGAAAGCATCTAATACAATTAGCTCATCGCAAATTAATTTGACACAAATTGTCTAATGCATGTTTTAAGTAGGGAAACGTCAGCTAAAGTGGTCTGTCTTGTAGTGCAAGTTTTCATTACAAACATGATAATCTGGACAGTAAGTTAACTAACCTCTGTTCCACTGGGGTTTGAGGCGTCAATAATGAGATGAGAGACTGACAAAAGTTGGCTGATTTTCACTGTAATGGCCTATAAAGAAACAGACAATATTCACATCAGTTTTTATTTTAAATTTAGCTATATAATGTTTTACTGAATAAACTATAATGACCTTATAGGATGGAAGTAGTTCTGTCTGAGGTGAGAGATCTACTGCTTGAACACTGAGCAATGTGGAAAAATAGATAAGAAGTAATAGCAAATAATATAACACGTATTAAACAAATTACATTATCAACAAGAGTACATATTAATGGTATGGATGTACAGTAGTCAACATTTGAAGTGGATCAAAACCTTTCATCAAAGTTGTCCTAAAACCAGTATGTGTTCTTGTCTTTCAGTTAACTGCAAGGTGCACCTTTACAACTGCAGATTCTGTACAGACTTGGTAATGATTTCTTTTTTTAGAGCAAATTCTGTAGTTTATTTTACTCACCACACTGAGCCACTCATCTGCGTACACCCATAGAGCCAGCTGGTCATTTCCTGTTGATCAAGAAGTACACACAACTATTCAAAAAGGCTGAGAACATTCACAATGAGCAATAAATATATTTAAAATATACACATAACATTGTTTTCTTAAATATACATGCATGTGTGTGTATTTCTATATACATAATAAATATACACAGCACACACACACACACATTACATAAACAAAAACTTTTATTTTCGATGCAAATAATCCTGAATAATCATTGCCCAGCACTAATACAATAATATATACACTACCGTTCTAAGGTTTTAGTACAGTAAGATATTTAATGGTTTTTAAAGATGTTTCTTCTGCTCATTAAGGCTGCATTTATTAGATTAAAAATCCAGGAAAAAAATGTAAAATTGTGAAATATTATTTAAAATTTATTATTTAAATATTATTCAATATATTTTAAAATGTAATTTATTCCTGTGATACAAAGCATATTTTCTCCAGTCTTCAGTGTCACATGATTCTTTCAGAAATCATTCTAATCTGCTGATTTATTACTAGAATTGTCAATGTTGGAAACAGTTGTGCAGCCAAATATATTTTTTGGAACCTGTGATTTGTTTTCCCTTTTTTTCTCCTCAGGATTCTTTGATGAATAAATAAAAAACAACATACATTTTTTGCCAAATATAAAACATTTATAAAATGTAAATCTATTCTGTGACTTTTTTGTTGATTTAATAGATCTTTTAAAGTATAAAATATCTTGAAGTATAAAAATGTACTGATCCCAAACTTTTGAACAGTAGTGAAACAGTAAACTACTGTAACAGTAGTTCTGAACATTATTATCCATTTTAAATAAATGCTTCTCTTTCTAATATTTTAATGATCAAAGAATCCTAAAAAAAACGTTTAAGCAGCTCAACTGTTTCCAACACTGATAATAAAAAAATCAGCAGATTAGAATGATTTCTGAAAGGTCTAAAAGTGACACTGAAGACTGGAGTAATGATGCTTTGTATCACAGCAATAAATTACATTTTAAAATATATTCGCACAGAAAACAGTTATTTTAAATGTAAATAATATTTCACAATATTAAAGTTTTCTGGATTTTTATCTAATAAATGCAGCCTTGATGAGCAGAAAAAACATCATTAAAAACCATTAAATATCTTACTGTTCTAAAACCTTTGAACGGTAGTGTATATAATACATACATACATATACATATATATATATACACTGTATGTATATAGATACATATATATATATATATATATATGTGTGTGTGTGTGTGTGTGTGTGTTTTACAAATATGATTTTGCTTTTATGAGTTTTAAAACAAGGATTTAAAAATTTAATTAAATCAAATTTTCTTCATAACTGGGACACCATGTAAAAAGATTTCAAATGAATGCTAAATATTTTTAGCATTAAATCTAATTTCACCAAATGTTTAGTGACATTTAAGTACAAAAAGGTTTCTGGGTGTGATGCTGTGGGTCTCTCTCACCATATTATTACTGCGACAGTGGAAATGACTGTAGGCTTTCCTTCGACTGGAGAGGGCAAACAGGAAGTACATGACTTGAGCTTCCTGCCAAGAGTTGGAGGATGGTTTACATTAGTGCAACATTCAGAGAGGCATAATTTTGCCTGAAATTATGAAACATATTGTCACCTTGGGGGCACTGTAGAACAGACGGAGTGTGTTGACCTCCTTCCACGCCTCAGGAGGAGCTGGAAGGATGGATGAATAGATTTAGATATAAATAGCAGAAAAAGGAGAATCAGATATTATCTTCCAGCCTATAAATATACATGTGCACACAAACACAGACCTGTAAAAGTGACAGGGGCATCCTGTGCCTCTCCAGGCTGCAGCACTGGATGTCTAAAGAAATGATAGTCCAGCACTGACATTCGCTTCTCAGGACTCTCTGTGAACTAAAGAGAATTACGAGTCAGTAAAAACACCATGAGCAAACACTCACACTATATTAGAACATGACTCACCTGCCCCGTTTCAGGTTCAATAAGATCAAAGAATGCCCGAACTGTGGCCAGAACAAGCTCCTTGCACCTTGAATTATAAAAGGTTAACCACCAGCTTTAATTCTCACTCCATTTTCATGAAACAATGCTAGGATACAAATACATACCAAACGATGGAAATGTGATCTGTGGAAACCCAGGTTCGGGGAACTGCAGTCGCCTAAAACCAATTCACAAAACACCAGACCAAGGTAAGGGTATTAAAAACAATCAGGTTCTGCTTGAAAGAAATTATCTAATCAAATATTTCTACCTTAAACTTTACTGGCTAGTAGACCTACCACTATTGACATCTTATTGAGGTCATCGATGGGGCAGGACAGTGCTGTCAAACCAGAGCGCACCTGGAAGTCAAGGTAGCCACCACCCACAGAGAGAACGGTTACATTCCAAAGGTCTTCAGCATTTGTGGCCCAGCGATGCCTGACTGTAGAGTAAAACTCTACCACAGACACACACAATTCAGATTAGTTTGAAATCAAACTGAGGAAGTATAATATACAAATACCTTCTGAACAAACTAATGTTAAAAAACTATATAGGGGGAGTTTTTATTTTTATGGTTTTGAAAGAAGTATCTTATGCTCACCATAACCGCATGCATGCGACCAAAAATACAATAAAAAAAGTAATGGTGTAAAATTATTACAAGTCGAAATATATGTTTTCCGATGTTAAGATGAATCCTAAGCAGACATTTTCTTCAATTGTCAGGAAATCCTTCAAAAATCATTGTAACATACTGATTCCTTGTTATAGGTGTTGAATATTTGTGTGGAAACCATAACACATCATTCAGGATTCTTTGATGACCTAAACGTTTAGCAATTATTTTAAAAATATATTTTTTGTAACATTATAATATTCTTTACGGTTACATTTAATCAATTTAATGTGTCCTTGTGAAACAAAAATAACAATTTTGAACTGTAGTGTACCATCTAAACAAATCATCTGTACATGTTTATGTCGGTTTGTAGGTTTTTTTTCTCTACCCAGTATATAAGGATCCAGAGACAGGACAGGTGCCTGGTGGGGTGAGGCCTGAGTGATAATGAGGCTGACCAGGCGTGGGTTAAACCGTGCCAGAGTGAACAACGCCCTTGCCACCACTCCACCCATGGAATGACCCACCAGAACCACTCCCGTGGGAGGGTCTGGACGGTCCTGCAGACATGGAAATGGAGAAAAGATCATTGGTTTGGATTTACATGGTCTACTTATAGCAATGTGATTAAAAGGTTGGAATACACAACACAACTTAGGCATCATAACAATAGATATCATATTCTGGGGCCTGAAGTTTACCAAATAAGCCAGGTTTATTTTAGTTAGTTAGTAAGTCGGACTAGTTGATAAACTTGTTTTATGAAACAAACAAAAAAAGCATTGTGTGTGTGACTATGCAACTATCATTAATTTCTCCAAACGGAAAATCTACGCAATAGCTTTGTGGTGTACTTCATATAAGCGTATGTATTTTGTGTGCGATCAACTAATTCTTGTCCATAAAAGACAATCGTTTCTGTTATTGCACCAAGAATTTATTCTGTGACAGTCTAGATAACTGCAATTTGTAATCTGTAATTCTAACAAAGAGACAGAAAAGGGTGGAAAGGAAATGGAAGGAAAGTGAAAGAAAGATGCCTTGACCCCCTGACCTTGTAAAGGCGCAAGATGGCTTTGATGCTTTCATGCAGAAAATGAGTCTGTCTGCGCAAACTGCCCCCATACAGCGCCACCAGCTCCTCATTGAAGTCGATGGTGAACACGTTCATATGTATTCGCCTGTCCAGGTTCTCAGCCTTCCTCAATGCCACTGAACCCAGAGAACGAGCTGCAAGAGAGAGTATATAACAACATCTCTGTATGAGCTCTCACCTCTGTCATCCTGTACTGAACAATCAGTACAAGTACTACGAGGATTGAGATTGAGCAAACACAGAAGTTTGTTTTTCACCCAACAATCAAAGCTCAACTTAAAAATCAAAATCAAGCTATTTGCATGTACATGTGTGAGATGTGCAGACTGAAATAATCTCACCTTGCTTGTAGCTGCCCGCGTTCCCAGGCAAGAATAGCACCGGAGCGCCGGTTAGCTTGAGTCCTCTGGTCTCCTGAGCATATGTGCCCTCTCCATACAGATACAGCCCGTATGATGGGTACTGGCGCGCAACACGCTTCGGAAGCTGCACACGCTGCAAACATACAAGTGAAGAGAATGCAAGACCACAAGCAAATAAAGTTGTAGAACAGGATTCCTGAATCAAATGACACTTTAAAAGCTCAGGTTGCAAAGCAGGTTTGAATGTATGGCAGGTAGAGCTCCCTTTTGAGATGTACTTAGTGACTAAGAATACACTAGACTATACTTGCAAGTGGTTACACTACATATGATTAATGATGGCATTACATATGATTAATTTTTTTTATACTTTTTAACTTTAACACTTCAGTAACTAAATGACGACATATTGTCACTAATATTTGTTATATTTTATATAGAAAAATTTTGCATTTTACGAGAATTTTACCATACCATCAATCTCTTACAATTGAAATATTAAAAAATATACATTAATTTAATTATAAAATCATTAAAAAAACGCTGAAGGATCACAATTGTGTGACTCCTAAAGTACGGTATGACAGAAGGTAAAACTGGTTGCGCCTATTGAAATATTGTATGATAACAACTGATGCTGCTAAGGAATGTTTGTTGTTGTGAAAACAACAGGTAGAAAGGCGGGTGTGAGGAAGTGATGTATGGCCTGCCAGTGAATTGTGAGCTAGTAATATTGCTCTAATTATAAGAAATTTGGCATTTTGTGAACTGCAAAGCAAACGTGTGAAGATTCACCAGTGATACTCACTCGGTATTCTGGGTACTCGAACATGTATGTCATGCTGCATCGGATCTCCCCGAAACCAAACAATAACTCCCGCAAACCCACGAGCAAAAGCCCAAGAGCAAAGCCGCAAAACGCGTATACAGCGAGTCTCATGTCTCTACGAGATTTTATTTACAGATTCATTGTAATCGTGTCTCCTCTTTCCTCGTTGTAAACCCACATTGCCCGTGTAAACCTATAGGAAACCTCCTACGGACCTGTCACGCAGTCCTTGACATGATGTCACGACGCAGACAGGAGAGTAGCCAATGGAGAGGGAGAGTAGTTTCTGCATTTGACCAATCAAAATTTACAATGGGCGGGATGGCGAGAAAACGGTGGGATCATCATGGAATATCTCTCCTCTATTTAAAACGCAGAAAGGCGTAAATAGAAGGGAAAGTCAAGGTCCATCGTGTCAAGTTGTATGCCTTATTAATAACTACCCATCAAATTTCAGGAAATCATATTATGTAGTACACTGTCATATAGCCAATATTTGTCATACTGTAATGGATATAAACATTGTAATATTAAAAATCATTGTCGTTTTCGATCATAATTTATCTGGATATTTTTGTATGCTCCCTGTAACTAACATTGGCGATTTTTAAAACTTGGTTTACCATAAAATCCTTTACTTTTAAAGCAATGCAATCAGAAAATTACTAAACATAGTATAGTATATTTTTATACTATATTTTTTATAATTCGATGTCATTTTATTTTACTTAACCAATTTAAAAAAATAAATAAGGAAATGTACTTTACTAATAAATGTAAGAAATTATAAGGTATAAATTCACTAAGAATTTTGTAAAACTTATGTGTTTAATTGGTGTGTTGAATTAATTATAATGGTAATGAATTAATTAAAAGTAGCGGAGCTGAAATTCATTTCCAAACTTATCCATGGCGTTAAGAGATGGGATTGCATATATTTGTAGATTAATAAGCCCACACATTGCAAATAACACATGGCGCAATAGAGCGCTCACAGTCACACAGACGGTGTGCATTGCACTTCACTTTTTTGCCAGTGGAACATTTTTGTACACCGTTGGAGATGCAAAGAATATCAGCAAAGCATCAGTTTGCCACTCTGAACAAACTGTGTACCTTTCTTTAAAAAGACTTCTCAATGTATTCATCACATTCCCTAGCCACAAAGCTATTCGTATCATTAAACATGCCTTTTTTGAAACACCTGGTAAGTTCAAATAACTCTGTAAAACATGGAAATATTTCTTGACTGTTGATTTTACAGAGGACACAATTAAACCAAACAAATAATACTGGCAAGAGGATACCTCATTTTATCCTCTTCTACAATTTTAGAAGAGGAAGACTGGGGCAAAGAAGCAGTATTGGAAGAAAACGAAACAGGCAGACTTGACACATATGTGAATAATTATTTTACTTAATATAAACCATTTAGCCTTTAAAATTTTCCACTGGCCCCTCAACTTTCTCCTTAATTGAACAAACGCACAGAAGTCAAAATATTTAATGTTATTTGTCTTTATTCAGAGTGAATCTGCCTGTTAGGGGTGAAAAATGTTGTGGAATGTAATCAAAAAGGTCATGCTTTTTTTTTTTTTTCATTTTTAAAATGGTAGTTCTACTTGCATTTTTCTGTAGTTGTTGAAGTTCCAACTTCCTCATCTTCGGTTTTATATACTGGATGTCAACATCAATCGCTTCCATTTGTTTAAAGGAGGTAGCGTTTATAAACTCCTTTTATGTTTTCTAGGTTCTGCAGCAACATAGATATTAGTTATTTCATTGAATGCTCTTGGCACATTGTTTTCATTTCTTAATACTCACTTTGTCACGTGGTTCCTGACTGAGATGGCTCTAGAATGGTGTCAGCATCCTGCAGCCACTAATATGTGAAAACACATTATGATTATTTTATCACACAAGTACACTGTTTAATATACAATACAGTATTGCATGGAACCTGTGACTACCTCAGGCCTCCTTGAACATTCGGACACAGTCTCCTCATCTTCCTCAGCTGTGGATGGGCCTTCTCCCTGTGACCACGGATTAAACTCAGTTAGACTCATTAGCTTACATGACTGATTTAAAAGGTCTCATACTCACAGGCAACATGATGTCTGGTGGATCCATCAAGTACACAGAATCTTCTGACACTATAGAACCAAACATGATAGAAAATATATATATATATATATATATATATTTTTTTACCAAAATGCATCATTACAGTAGCAAAAGTACCTCTATGTGATATTACTGCTACGATGTAGGCTTACAATGCCTAAGGAGGAAATCGGTTAGTCAGGAAGAAATAATATTAATAAAACACACACACCTTTTATATAGTAACTCCTTATACTAGGTGATATAATTTGAGATGATGTCCCCCCTCTATTCCCTCAAGGACAGGCCTCCCTTTGTTAATATCTATATTTTTATATTTTATTTTCACCCGCTGCCAGGTTTTTGCTTCTCTTAAGTTGCTGCTGCGTAAAAGCAATTACTGTTATTCACACACAAACTGTGCAATGTATTGTGACAAGCATTCAATGTTGATAAAGTATTTTAAATAGTGTACGCCTCTACTTACGCATTGAGAAGATCAGCAATTCCCTGCCATCCATTCTCTCTTGCTTTTTTGGTGATTACATCTTTAAATTCTTCATACGTCTCTAATAGCAAACGCTTTTCTATTGCCGTGAACATAGCTGCTCTTTCGTTGCCATGGTAGCCCACAGTAAATCGATTGACCTATGCTCGACTTTTCAGGACTTTTAAACAATGTTGTGCACGCGCAGTTATCTAGACTATTTAAGCCTGACTCAAATGAGTAAGATCACATGATCCTCAACTTACTGTTACGGAACCGATTTGAGCGCGGATGTTTAGCTCGGCTCATCCAAGTCAGGTTCTCTCAAACTCCGCTTTTCTAAGTGGCTTTTATGGAACAGCCCCCAGAGCATATTTCAGAAAGTCTGGTTTGCACTTTTTATAGAAACACAAGCAACATGTTTATGTTATTAAGCATAAAAAGGTACTTCATTTACAAAACCAAGGGCCTGTTCCATAAACCAAGATTAGAGTATAA
>JAUMHR010000056.1:10180944-10197088 GCA_032361145.1 Enteromius fasciolatus
TTATTATTTGAAAAGAACAAACCTGCAAATGTCTCAACTGACCAATCAGAATCAAGCATTCCAGAGAGCCGTGTAATTAGTAAAGTATAGCTCCATTGTTGTTCAAAGTAAAATAAAATAAAAAAAACAAGATAACACTTTTATGTTAGTTTTAATAATAAAAAAAAATCTAAGAAATTCTCTTGTTTTTTTAATGCTTTATCGAAAGCATACTGAGCCATGACACCACTGTCGTATCGAACCGAACCGTGATTTTTATGAACCGTTACACCCCTAATATATATACAGTATATATATATACATATATACACACATAAATAAATGGGTCTTCTGCTTATACTGCTTAAATTTGTTGTTGATTCTCCAAAAACTTATTTGAAACCTTAAAAGTAGAGACTTTACTTACATTTAAATGTACTTTCTATGGATATAAAATCACTTTTGTGAATTTATTTTGATGTGGACATCTTAATGTCTTTGACCCACATACATACATGCGTACATACAATTTCTATGAAGACAAGACATATGTTCAAGAAAATCAAAAGTCAAGCCCAACATCACATTTTGGCATATGAAAACATTTAGCAACACCAATCTAAAAACAAGCCTTCAGTGATTGTGCTTCTTCACCTCTTTCTGTTGTCTCTCCAGTTCTCTCATTCTGATCTCACGAGCTTCTGCACGGGCCGCCCTCTTAGCTGCCAAACGGGCTTCAGCCTGCAGGGGGCAGATGGAGAAAAGAGAGGTAAAGAAAAAATAATAAAAAATAAAATCAAATAGCGGAATTTTTAATCAAAACACAAAAAACTACTAGTTAAATTTCTTGTAATGTAAATTCAACAGGAGGTTCACAGGATACATGCATTTCCTATATTACATAAATGAACATGTTTATGTATCTTCTCCTCGTCATAAAGTTTTATGTACTGTAACTATTCCTCATACTACACATGCTATGAATGTGTTTGTTTACATGAGTATGTATGTGTGTATTTGTGACTTTAGTTCATAACACTTTGAAAGTCCTTTTAAGGAAGAGACTCCCTGTAAGGCATGAGGGGGAGAGAGAGAGAGAGAAAACATACTTCCTTCCTGCAGATGACGCCACAAAATGTGCAACAACCCAAAAAAAGAGAAAACCTCAACTCCAGCATTTCATCATAGACTCTACCTTCCCATACTGACGTCTGCAACTGAAATTAGCCAATTTCCCCCCAATCCTGTCTTACAAGTAATCTTTAACCAGAGGCATGACTGCAAAGTATTGATATTTATGCTTTAACACTTATTTAAGTGTTAAAACAGTGTAACTACTACTCAAAGGGGCATGCAAGATTTAAAATGAATTCCTGTGTTTGTTAGCTGCTTGAGAAATCCATAACGACGTGTTCCTGAGTAAATGTCAGATCATATCTCAGACTAAGGCCTTCCGTCCTGAACACAGTCACACAACTTTCCAAGGAAGCAGCTGTTTCTTACCACAAAGGTCTTGTGCCCCTTTGCCAACAACCATGTTTAAGAATTATTTAGCCAAAATAACCATTTCCACAGCTTTAACCACTAGTAGCAGTTGTAACAGAAAGTGATGGCCTAATTTAGCTGTTTATATATATATATATATATATATATTTTTTTCTTTTTCTTGTGAGTGAAGTAAAAGGACGAGTTTCCACATATTCTTTCCAGTTCAATGTAAGATACCCTGGCTGTTAATTTCATTCATTCAAAAATAAATAAATACAAATCCAGAAACTTTTGAAAAGTAGTGTAGTATACTAAGTTCACTTAGTTTTTGCATTATGTGTGACGCACTAAGAGGAGAAGAGAACTGTCTGAGGACTTGAGAACCAAAAAATATCAACAATCTCAAGGTTACAAGTCCATCTTCAGAGATCTAGATTTGCTTTCGTCCACAGTGCGCAACATTATCAAGAAGTTTGCAACCCATAGCAATGTAGCTGATCTCCCTGGGCGTGGACGGAAGAAAAAAATTGATAAAAGGTTGCAATGCAGGATAGTCCGGATGGTGGATAAGCAGCCCCAAACAAGTTCCAAAAAAAGCTCAGGGAGCATCAGTGTCTGCATGAACTATTCGTCAACATTGAAATGAAATGAAACGCTATGGCAGGAGACCCAGGAGGACCCCACTGCTGACACAGAGACAGAAAAAAGCAAGGCTACAGTTAGCCAACATGTACTTAAGTAAGCCAAAATCCTTCTGGGAAAATGTCTTGTGGACAGATGAGACTAAGATAGAGCTTTTTGGTAAAGCACATCATTCTACTGTTTACCAAAAACGGAATGAGGTCTACAAAGAAAAGAACACAGTACCTGCAGTCAAATATGGTGGAGGTTCAAAGATGTTTTAGGGGTGCATTGCTGCCTGGGTGCCTTGACTGTGTGCAAATCTGAGGATTACCAAAGGATTTTGGGTCGCAGTGAAGGCCCAGTGTCAGAAAGCCAGGTTTGCGTTCGAGATTTTGGGTCTTTCAGCAGGACAATGACCCCAAACATACTTCAAAAAGCACCCAGAAATGGATGGCAACAAAGCGCTGGAGAGTTCTGAAGTAGCCAGCAACGAGTCTAGATCTAAATCCCATTGAACACAGTTTGCAAAGGAGGAAAGGTTCAAAATTCTGGGTGTGAGGTGTAAGAAGCTTATTGACGATAATAGGTAAAGCGACTGATTTCAGTTATTTTTTCCAAAGGGTTTGCAACCAAATAATAAGTTAAGGCAGCCAATAATTTTGTCCAGCCTATTTTTGGTAAACAGTAGAACGATGTGCTTTACCATTTTTGTGTGACATTATGTCTTTTTTCCCTCCCTTTTTTTGGTTTGTTCCAATACACACAAAGGGAATAAACGTGTATAGCAAAATATGTGTTTATGCAATACTTTTCTGTGAGAAATACTTAATTTTCTGGAAGAATTTCAAGGGTGTCAACAATTTTGACCATAACTGTATGGCAAGTAAATAAATCACACTTGCAATGTCATTTTCAATGTTAGCAAATCACATCGCTAGTCAAATAATCAAATCAAAACAGCAACACAGGAAAATAGAGGACAAATAAGCTAAGAATGTGTAACCTTTCTTATCCTTAATGAGTGATGCTGAACAGATTTAAAATCTGAATTCAAGAAACACTTTTATATTGAATCTCACTACAGTTGTAAATATGCAATTTGTGACCATGTTATGTCAGTGCTGTTGAGAAGAACAGCCAGGGCGAAGTTATTACAGCCAATCCTGGCAATTAAGCAGCTGTCTAAACATGTTTCTAACAGGTTCTCACTAATGTCAACATATGATTTCCACAAACACAGCTATCCACCTATGCAACATGCCTTTTTAAAATAACAGTTACCACCCAGCAAGGCTTTGACTGTGCTGAAAATGCTGAATAATATTTCATTGGAAAAAAAGGGAAAACACACTTAAAACTAAATATGAAGGGCAATGGAGTCTTCAGAAAACCTTCAGGAATAAATGTACTTTGTATGACTGCGTGACTAACAGGGTGACCAAAACTATGCTTTCTTGACCATGGCAGGAAATCAGAGGGCTGAGTCATTCACAATCGAGTCTGAAGCACACCCTTCCTGCACTTTAGCAGAACTAACCACTGATTACCCATAAATGCTTATTTCTAACGTGTAGGGCTTGTACATGTGCACACAATGTTATTTACACGAACAGAAGATAATCATGCATAACAAAAAATACATATTGTACAATGTGCATATGCACTTAACAGAAGCAGGTTAGCATTCTTAAAGAAATCATGCACTATTCATCCCCTTTTATTACAACCCATACTCATATTAAGGCCTACCTTCTTGCAGTTATCAAAGTACACCATGATATCGGTCACGGTGAGCATATGATAGCCTGGGTCATCTACATTTTCCCCCATCATGACCATTTACACACTCCTATCGCAGAAGAGGAAAACAAACTGGCCTATTTCACACACCTCTCTCCTCTCACGCTCTACTCAACAGCTATTTTTAATGACCCAAATGGAGCAGGCTCTATCAATAAACCCAAAATGCTCTAATTTAATGAAAGTTCTGTGATGTGGATGTTCGCAATGGGAACAAAGAGCTATAGCTCCACTGCTGTCTGGCGGTGACCCTTTTTTTGGAGTAGAAATATATTTGTTTAATTGCTCTAATTGGCCACAGAATACATTCCTTTACAACTGACACATAAAGGTGCCATTCAAAAGTAGTAGATACAGCTCTATCTTGGATGACCACAGTCTGTTGCGTCACAAAAGATGCACCACTAGACTACGCACTTCTAAAATACGGTCTACCATCTAAGAGTGCCCTCTAGCATTGCAATAACTCCTCCCCCACATATGTGTGAACATTACTCGCCCTAATATTAACACTAAAACATAGCACAGAATAGTGCATAAACACACTAATTGTAAAGCACCCATATTTTCATGTAAGCAGCATTTGAATAAGTTGGAAATCACCCATGCATGAAACTCGGATGAAGTGCTGCTAATGTCGGAAGAATAAACAAATTACTGTATCTATTAAAAAATTTAAAAATTACTAATATGTGCATCTCCACTTCATTTAGATTAAAACAGGGCTTAGAAAAAGTAAAAGCAAAATTTTCGGAGCTGCTCGAAGCAGACTTTTAAGTTTTCTCAAATTCTTGTTTTAAGTTTGTACAACAAAAGTTGAGAAAACTCATAAAAACGTTGTGCAAGATTCAGCAGATTTGTTTTTATAGTTCAGAATGATTTTGAATGTAAAAGCATTAGATTGCCTGTTGCACTTGCACATTGTGCCTTTTGCAATGTCTAGCACATTATTCTTCATTTGTAAAAACAGCGCCTGGGGGCATTTCAAGGTCCAAGCAAAAACATGTTCTGTGTGAACCGCACCTTTGAGTTTAACCAACAGAGTTGAAGAATTATTGTGTTTTTGGATTCTTTTTTCAGATAAATGGTTACTAAAACCCCTTGTTTGGTGCCTTTTAAGGCAGACATGCAGGACAAGCTTGTCATTCAGGAGTCCCTGGGAGATTGATGAATGCCAGGACAATTTAAGCCCAGAGTTCTTATCTGTTGACATAAATACCACAGAAGGAGATGCCAAGCTGACCAGATCTCTCTCTCCCACGGCCTCTAGTACCAGCATGCCAGGCTGAGCGGGTACACGCTAATCATCTGAACTGCTAACAAACCAACTGTAACAGAAAGTTAAGGAACAAACTGAAGATTATGCAACACAACGAGACTTGAGGGCCTCGACTGCTCTTTGCTCAGTGTGTTTTGGACAGTACTCTGGAAGCAGAATTTACTAAAAATGTTGACATTTAAAAAGAGACATTATTAATTCCAAAACTATGACT
Organism: Enteromius fasciolatus; assembly: GCA_032361145.1. Taxonomy (NCBI): domain Eukaryota; kingdom Metazoa; phylum Chordata; class Actinopteri; order Cypriniformes; family Cyprinidae; genus Enteromius; species Enteromius fasciolatus. The sequence goes on from JAUMHR010000056.1 coordinate 10,186,329, forward strand.
TACATAAACCAAGAGAGTCCCTGGGCAGTTTAATTCATCTAAATGTGAAAAGCTCAATATTAAAATGTGTATCATTTTGCCATCTGTGTACACTGGATTAACGGTCTTCAGTTTGAGACATAAACAGTCTTTCTTACTTGAGTACTAACGTAAGAGCCAGAGACTGGAACATATGAGATCACTGGAGACGTCTGCCACATTTCTGGTCTACCCATATTAACACCTACATAAATTGTGCCAGCCTTCCATGTCAAACATAAACCAAACAATGTCTGATCTGTGTGTGGTGGTGGGTGCATATTTTAGCAGGTCCCTGGGTTCTGTGGTAGAATTTAATATCAAATCGGACCTTGCTCAAAAAAGAAATCACCATGTAGGGATAAAAGAATTTAGGAATATAAATTTGGCTCATTCTGTGCAAGGAGAAAATGATGACAAAAAAGAGAGGGAAAGAAAAAGAAGAAAAAAAAAGATAGGATTAAGTAACCATTACTTAGAGGTAATACATCATATCTAATATAAACCACAGACGATTAAAACATACATTTTACACAAGTTAAACCAGCTAAAATGCATAGTTGCATATGTTATTGCACAGATTTATATATAAAGAGTACTATATGTGAAAATTGAATGCATACAGCACTTAAGTAAAGCGATTAGGCATGGGCCGGTATGAGATTCTGACGGTATGATAACCTTGGACAAAAATATCACGGTTTCACGGTATTGTANNNGATTTGTTTGCGGTTTTGAAACCGTGACTTTTTCAAACCGCGGTAAACCTTGAAACCGGTTATCATCCCATGCCTAAAAGCGATACAGACTATTTAGCAAATGTCACCTGCTTAATTGTTTATATCATTTCAAAATGCTAACTACATAAGCTATATAACTACAAAATGAACTATATTACCACCTAACTCTTAATATTACCATAATAAGATGGTACAACAACAAAATATTTTCTATTGTGTTCTGCAGAAAAAGGTCATGCAGGTTGGAAAAAAGTTCTCTCTATCCTTTATTTTGTTTTATACTATCTCTTTAAATACTTCCCTATCTCATGTGCAAACATACCTATAAGTAAGCCATTCGTATTTACTATTTAATGAGTGTTGCTATCAAAACATTAGTACTTTGTTTGAGCAGATCGATGTGTCCTTTTCTGTCTCAAGCATAATGTTCGCATCGTTATTCTCTTTAGATGCCACCAGAAATGTCACACTTTACTCTCCAACCCTGTAAAGCAGGATGATGTTTTGAGAGATGCTAGCGTGCCCGTTTGACTGCACACAGAAGCGGCTCTTCTGGGAAAGAGAAGATCTAGTGTACTTGGCCAACACAGAACACTTGCTTCACTGACCACAGTGTTACTTAAGAGCAAGAACAAGCCAGCTTGTTAAAATGAGGCAGCGAGAGAGAGTAGTATGATGGTGATGAGTCCAAGCTGAAATGGCATCTCATCTCCTGGTATCTGGTTTCTAATGTCATTCAATGTGCTCTCTGTTTTAAGGCCAAAATGGGTTGATGGTGAACTGGGTTTACACTGCGGAATAGAAAATAACGCTGTAGATTTCCTTATAACGATTTAGGGCCAAACCATCTTCTGACGTTAAAAAAAGTACAACCTGGATTGACTGAAGACTTGCAGGGAAGAATTAGTGCTGAAAAGGTGTGGGCACAGTAAGTTAGTTAGTGTTTTTGAACTTTTTAAACATTTTTAAATACAAATTTAATTTCTATTTTAGCATCTTATATGGCCCATGAACATGTTAAATGAGATGGCAAAATCAGCTGAAGTCAGATCAGTGTAAAAAAAAACCCAGAAGAGTAATTGTATTAATTTGTACAGACGCATGAGCAGTGCCCTTGTAACTTTACAGAATATTTTACACATTAAGCTGTTTCACACCTACAGTACATTTGTCAAATAAGCAACAGCACCAAGTGGCTTTTCTGAGACCAGAGAAAGAGTCTGTCTGCATTGTGCATTCCTTTTACTTTAGCACACACTCTTATCAGAACAAAATCCACTAAATGACTGTGTACACCAAGTTAATAAATTATGAAAAAGGGGCTTTTTTCTCTCTGTGTGAGTTTTCTCTCAGACAGAGCGTAATACTGAGTGTAACATAAAACAAGAACAAAAACAAAGTGCATATTTTTGGGGGTGGGTTGCACATAAAAATTACCATGCAAGTCAAATCCATCAAAAAACAATATTCTGAAGAAATGTTGTACTGCGAATTATAATAAAATAAATTAATTCATTAATTCATTAACAATATATATATATATATAAAATCACTGTATAGTGCATTAAAAACCCTGTATTTAAACCATATTTATACTTTAATTGATTATATTCAGATGTATGCTAAGCAATTTTAGTAAAATGAAATAACAAAGATGAAAATATAACCTAAAATATAACCCAATGATAAACTAGCCTATTCCATGGCCCACTGAGTGTAAATAGGAACAAATCATTTGAAGAATATTCAATAGTTCACAGACAAAGTATAGTGCGTCATGTGATATCAACAAAAGGTGTAAAATATTTTATTTTTGTCATAAAACACTTGTTTAAAGATTAAACAGTTATCAGAGTAACCATGGCTTATACACAAACATCCTGACCAATCAGCATCAAGACCACTAGAAGTATGGACTCAGCATTAGGCCTACTCCTCCATAAGGGATGCGTCCCAACAGCAGAGAATAAACAGGAAAGCAATTGTGATAACAACCTTCAGGGGCCCATCGGTGACATCAGAAAAAGGAAGAAACCCCTTTCTAAATCCTTGTCCTTATATGGAGAGTTTCCATTCTTGGTGAAAGAAGTCTCTGACTTAAGTGTGCTAACCTTATTTAAGTTTGCTACAGTGTCTTGCTTCAACCTGTATCAACAGTTCTGAAACAAGGCTCTTGAATAAAACTCACATGAATAGGGCATTGTTGAATAGTTTAACCTTGAGTTGCTCACATCTTAATCCAGATAAATGTTATGATTGTCATGGACCGGTGATAAGCATGTGGTAATGTGTTAATGTGCTACTGTGCTAGGTATTCATAAAACTATTTTGATTATTATACTAGGTGGGGACACATGATCATTTATTTTGATATCAGGAGGACTCTTTTTTTTCTGAATGCGGAAATATACACAAACTCACATGACAGTGAGTTTAAGATTAACAGTCAGACAGATCTCATCCTAAACCCAAAGTATGAGCTCTGATTAATCATCTAAACACCCCCCAGAGCGCAAAGCCTGGCTTTGACTCTTACCTGCCATCCTAATCTGCTTTTAACCATCTCAGTCAATGGATGACACTGTATAGATTGCCTTCAATTATTAATAATAATATTTTAAAATATTGAGACTGTTAGCAATAATAACTGTACAGTACACACTACCCTATGTCTGGGGTTTGTAAACATTTTTTTTTTTTTTATGTTTTTGAAAGAAATCTCTTATGCCTCCCCAGGTTACATTTATTTAATTAAAAAGCACTAAAATTACATGCAATGATATTTGCATAATTTTCAAAAACTTTTCTACTTATGCATTTTAAAATTAGGGTTGGACAATATATTGCACGATATAGGGGTAAATCTCCATCGCCCGTTTTCAAATGGAGCAGCAGTTAATACACAGAGCTGTAGATCATTGTCAAGCTATGCAACATCTTGTTCAGTTTTGTGATACTGAACAGGTGATGGAGATTTACCCCCAATCCAAGAATCAGCTTTACTGACGAGATGAGTATTAAATATTATATTGTCCAGCCCTATTTAAAATGTAATTTATTTGGTAAAGCTGAATTTTTAGCAGCTATCATTCTAGTCTTTGGTATCACATGATCTTTCAGAAATCATTCCAACTTGATTTAGCACTAAAGAAACATTTCTTATTATCAATGTTGAAAACATTTTCTGCTTAATATTTTTGTGGAAAACATTCTTTTATGAATAGAAAGCACTATATACATCATTCATTTAACTCTTTACATTTACCACATTTTATCAGCTGCATCTTTACAGAAATAAAGTATTAATCTCCAACAACACCAACAACTAAATCTTGCTGACCTCAAAATATTTAATAGTACATATATCTGCTATTTACTTTTTAGACAATAAAATGGAGAATGTGTCTGGCCTGCTGACACTATTAAGAGCTTGAACTATCCATCCTGCCAATTATACTCTTACATCAGTTAAAATGGCTTCATTTGTTTTAAACCATTATAAATTTACCAACTGAGTCATTCTCTAAAATCACATTTTACACACTTTTACTAGACTTGCCAACATGCATCTGTCTCGCTAGCCGATTTCCCATCATAAGCCTCTTTTACATGGTCAAGTGTTCAGTCATTACAGCAGAGTTACAGAGTTTAATTTTTGCTCTAAAGACTCAAAATTAACTTGATTTGCTTAAAATAACACTGGCAGTCTCAGTGACCAATGAGCTTTTAACAAGCCATTGTATTGCTCACGTTTGACTCATACACAGTCACAGACTGATAGGGTAGTTACTCCATGGATCACTTCCTTAAACAGTGAACAGGTGAGACATGCAAAACGGTTGACAAACAGAGTGCGTTTCTAACTGACTAGTTTTCTGGATAAAGTAATCAAATAGCACAGGGTGCTCCATGACTCCATGACTTATTATTTATTTATTGTGCGCTTTACAGAGAACAGGGGTGTCACAGAGAAGAGTGTGACTTCTCAGGAAACAAGGGACATCTGTGACAAGTGACATTTTTTCCCAAGAGACATCTGTCAGAGACATGCACGGTTTAATAGGGCCTACTGATTTTTTAATGTTTTGAAATAGCCTCTTGTGCATACTAAGTGAAAATTCAGTAAAAACAGATACATTGTATTAATATTATATTTTCTATTTATATTTGAAAAAATATAATAAAATGTATTAGATAAAAACAAATAAATATTTCGGTGGTGTCATTGCTTGGCTTAAGCTTTACTTAATTCATTTTGATATGGGGTTTAACAAATTTCATCAATTTCAAAAGCAACTGCTCTGCTAAATGTTTTGTGGACTAAATATTAAGTTAAATGAACACTATTAACATAAAATAGAAGTCTTTTGAAACATTATACGTGTCTTTTCTTTGACTTCTGGTACAAACTGAAAATATTCACATGAATTGTATACTGTATACTTAAACAGTGTGGCATTGAATTCCATAACCGGTACCATAGTAATCAAAATGTACTGTACAGTGACACATTATCACATTTATACCAAAGCTGTGGTAAGAACACATAACATGAAACATCAGAGACCTTTATCTAGAGTTGACCTGCTTTTTTTTTTAATCTACTCAAACGAGGACTGTTGTTGCATGAAATTTTTTGTATGTGCCAAAACTTTAGAGAATGTAGTCATGAACCAAACACATACAGCTGAAAGCTATCTATTCATGACATGAGTTTGTCTTACAGATTCAATGTGCATCTGTGTAAGTAAAAGAACAAACAGAACACTGAATCAAAGTGTTGAGTAGCCATTGTTGAAATTGTTTGACAGGAAATCCTTTACTGACTCAGGTCCTATCTCACATTCAACAGCTTAGCTACATTAAAGAGCACCAGAAAAGCACAGCCACTGAGGATTACTGATGCAGATATTATCAGAATGCGTTTCCACTGCATCCATTATCAGATGCCTCTGTTCCCTACTTCTGCTCATTGTAACGGCCCCCCGAAACTTCATGTCTGGTCTTGAAGCTGCACTAACAGCTGGTCTCTGAGGGCCTTCTATTTTTAAAGCTCTTATTACAGAATCAACGAACACATGAAGGCCAACATACCAGCTTGTCAGAGAGCGGCAAGGGTTGGATCGTAGCCTATCAGCAACAAATGCAGGTACCAGGTGAGTAAAGGTGGAGCAATGGAACAGGCGGTGAATAATGAAACAGACACTTAAAAGAAGATAAAATGGCACCAATGGCTAAAGGCTTAGGAACAAATAAATAAGTAGCTTAATCAAGGTTAAAAGCTGGCTTGAAAATGTGTCAAGCACTTTGTAATAAAAAAAGGGTTAAAACCACAGTATCTCATCATCATCTAACTGAAACTAAATCTGCTAAGAGAGAAGCTCTAATAAGACCTTGCCGTTTAAATTTGCATAAGCTCTGCTGCAAAGCCACATGGGAGTATGCAACAAAACGTATGCAAAAATTATTTTGATTTCAAGAGAAACAGGTTGGATCAGAAAAAAATCTTTAGTGTTCATGCTAAAATTAGGCAAATTTGAAACTAAATGTTGCCTCCTGATTGAACATTTGACAACATGACAAATCTCTCTTTATCCATGTGCTCATTTACAAGAAGTGAACTCAATGAGCTGCAGAAAACTAGCTGCTATTAAGTTAGCTGCTAAGTTATTAAGTAACTTTTTTTTTTTTTTTTTAAACCGCTAACCTGTCCTGGGGCGTGTACCATGATGGTGGCTAAAGAAACTCAGGGTTACAGAATTGAGAACAGGTTTTGAGTTGACAAAACCAAACCACTCCAATCTGGATTTGTTGGTACCATGAAGCTGGTCATCAACTTTCTCTGTCAATTCAGGCTTGATCCTGAGTTAATGTAGCACGTGCACATGAAAGCGTGACATCAGCAATGAGCAGCCAATCACATGACTTAAAAACTAGAAACTGATCACACATAAAAAGCGGAACATTGCTTGAAAATTGTTGCTATTACCGAGCCACGATTCACTTCTCGTGAGAGTGCAATTCATTACAAAGTTTAAAAGATTAAACAATAAGAAGAATTTAAATTTAAACATTCACATAAAACGATCTATCAATGAAAGTGGAAAACTAAAGAAAAACGCGCAAGTAAGCTGTAAAGATACTTTATAAAGTTGATAACATTAAAATAAACACTATAGGTAAAATACTTAAAAATGTAAACTCATATGTAGTCATGTTTACTTATTTATACTGCATATTATCTACGTTTATATTAATTTCAAATAAAAGCCTAATTACTATTAAACTAAACTGGCTTGTGTAATGGATTAAGGAGATAATATTATATAAATAATAAAGTAATTATAAAAATAATAATCTCTAAAAATTGGATGATTTTATCTTCAAAAAATGTTTTACTATGTAGCGTCCTTTAAGCTGGGGGAGTGGCTTTATTGCATCAGACATGTGTCACCTTGCTGGAAGCTGATTGGTCAAATTCCGTTTTGAGCTCTCTAACCCAGAACATAACCTGCCCCAGAGCAGGTTAGCATAAGTTACTATGGCGATGAACACTGCTAAAAGCCAAACCAATTTCATGGTACCTAAAACCTAGAATTGGTGCAAACTAAACTGAAACTTAGCTAGCTAACCAGCAAAACCAGCTTCATGGTACAGGCCCCTGTTGTTGAAAATGAGAATAAAAACAATTTGCACATGATAATGCAACTACCACAAAGTTCTATACATCCTGTGTCACATGGGTATTTAACATTTTAGCTGACTGATTATGCATCCACATACCCAGTGTTTCATACTATAATTCAGACCTTCGCCTAGAACCATAAAATGAATCATGTAAACACAGAGACATGTACACAAACATATCCATGCTACTCTAGCTGTATTTCACACTCAGAACTGAGAGGGCAGTTCATGCTGACAGTAGAGTGAGAAGGCCTCTCTCCTGCCAACCACGGAGCATGATGTGTCAAACAGAGACGTGTACTATTAATAGAATGAAACATTTGCTACATATACAGTTTTACTATCTATGAAAACATGTGCACTCTACATACAGTCATTGCTTTTCACTATGGGTGTACAATGAAGAAACATCATATACATCTGTTGAAGACCTAACTGGGCCAAAATCACTTCCTAAGCAGTCTAATAAAAGTTTTCTCCACCATGAACCCAGCACCTGTTCAAGCACATCAAACTCCGCTTATGTTGTGGAGTGGTAACACTTTCAAATACATTAGCCTACTTCCATGATGCAATAAAGTAAGAACTTTGATCAACACAGCCTACGAACTGTTAGTTACTCACTAAAACACACAGACAGGAAGAAGACATGACTAGTAGGAGAGGAAATGATTTACAGCTTGTAAAAGATCAAATATATATAAACACATTAAGGATACAGGTCCAGATGAGGGCATAAACGGGGACTCCACCTTAGTTAGGCTGTTATGTTGATTAGATACTCGTGAAACTGTGTAGAGCTACTCAGTTTAAAAAATAAACTAACTCAGGATGTAGAACCATGTGATTGTCATGTTTTTTTTTCTCTGGAGTTTAACCCTGCACATCTGCAACTAAGACCTTTACATTAAGATTAACCTTTGGGAGATTAATTTACCTCTTTTGCGATTACGTTGAGGGCATCTTCCTCAGCAGTCATCCCATTTTTGCTGGGGGTTCTTTTACGTCCTGGCCCTTGAGACCCCATTGGTAACCTTTAATAAATACTTCTGTGAAACACGCGCTCCTTTACGCGTGAGAACCGATCCTTAGGAGAAGTATTCCTTCACAAACGGCATAAGAAAAAGAAAGCACGTTTCTGACTCCAACCAAAAAACAGCAACGCTACGTCGTGCCGCTCGCTACTCGGTTCATTGTGTTACATCCGTCTTTTTTGCACTCTTCCTAGTGCTGTACTGTGAAAGACTGAAGAGTCACCGGTGCTGAGAGCGCAAACGCGTTTTCATGACACACGTGTCGCCTCTGAGGAGCTGCCAAAATGGCTGTAAATGATCTAGAGTTTGTTTGCTTAGAAAGTTTGGTCGTTTAACAGAGGGGTTGTCAGTATAACGGCTGAGATAAAACTTTTCTTCTCTTGCTTTGGTTCACTTTTGTTGCGCGAATGTACTCGACCGTCCGTTGGGGGGAGTTTGAGGGTTCACACGCTATTTTTAATCATGCGAGTCTGGTGCTAAAAACAGAAACCTTATCTTGCACTTCTTAAAGTCACACACATGTGCACCTTTGGCGATAATAATACGCTTTTACATTTCATCCTGAAGATGAGAAATACCCACCTGGGGAAAAATAATGACTGGCTCTACCTAAAACTGTCCGGTTGTGTTGGTCTCAAGCAGAGCATCCATTCTTAGACTAATAATCAACAAACTACACAAAGAGGAGGCAAAACAGTTTTTTGTTTGTTTATTTATTTTAGCTGAAAATCATAACGAGATACAAAACACAGTCATGAAGCAATAAAGAAGTGAAATTAGTTAACAAACAAATACTAGTTTCCTAAGTTTTCACCGTTTGCATATATAGGTTTATATATATATATATATATATAGGTATATATGTTTTTTAGTTGAGATACGTCTGTATAGCCTCAGTTGTTGGTGCATGTTGACATCTAGTGGTAAACACGTGGACTTATTGCTATAGACGCGATACTGCTTCGGTATAAGAATAAAAAAAAATGAGGTAGAAGTTGTTAAATCCCGTTAAGAATCGCTTTCATTTTGCTGTTTTTTGTCGTTAATATTTGTGGGTGGTCTGCCAGCACTAATTAATAAAACGAATCAGCTGTTCTTAGGTGATTGTGCCATTTAAAAAGGCGCACAGTGTCGTTGGTGTTTAGTAGGTGCTTTGAGACCTGTAGCTGAAAAACATGAGTACGTTCATTTTCGTTATTGAAAGTTAAATGTAGTTATTTGTTGTGCTTATTTTGTCCCTCTGTTAATGTCATTTTTCAGCCGCACAGACTGTGTTGATCGTCTACGCGCACCAGAGCGCAGGATCTTTCAATGCGGCTGTTAAAAATGCTTCTGTGGACGCGCTGAAGAAACAGGGCTGTAACGTGCTTGTGTCTGACCTGTATGAAATGAAATTCAAGGCCACGGCTACAGAGGAGGATTTTACTGGTGTGGGAGGCGAAGTATTAATTACTAGTAACTTGTCGGAAACCAGTGGCGTTAACTGCGCGTTTTTCTGTTTCTCAGGAGCAGTAAAGAACCCAGAGCACTTTTGTTATGGAAATGAGACCATGTTGGCCTGGCAGGAGGGACGACTAGCTTCTGATATTGTAGAGGAGCACAAGAAACTAAAAGAAGCAGATCTTGTTATATTTCAGGTATGGTGGGTTATCTTTGACTACATCTCCATTTTGCCCTTTACGTCTTTAACGTTTTGTTTGTTTGTTTTCTTGAAGTTTCCCATGTACTGGTTCTCTGTTCCTGCCATCATGAAAGGCTGGATGGATCGGGTCCTTACACGTGGTTTTGCATACACTTTAGAAAAGCGTTACAGTGAGGGCATCTTCAGGGTGAGGCCTGCACATTATAAACCCCAAATTCTGGCTGCTCTTTAATCAAATTTAAGTGGGCTGTTAATATTGGTATAATTTGTGGATTTAATTGCTGTCAGGACAAGAAAGCCATGTTATCCTTCACTACTGGTTCCAACGAGACCATGTTCAGCTCCAATGGGATCAATGGAGACATGAATGTTACTCTGTGGCCAATTCAAGTAAGAACGTGATCCCTTAATTTACGTTGTTTTAAGTTTACTAGAAGTCTGCAGGGAATGTCATAATATATATTAGGTTGCTCCAAGCCAAATTTCTTTGGTTTTCAAATGGCTTCACGGACACTTCATGTCTAGTCGTTCAGGTTTAATTTATGTGCCATAATTGGCTCTGAAAATGTGTTGTGTTTTTTTTTTTTTTTTTTTTTTTTTTTTTTTTTTTTTTTTATTTTAACCAACCCGTTTGAAACA
>JAUMHR010000056.1:10197188-10207537 GCA_032361145.1 Enteromius fasciolatus
GCTTTTAAGAAAAGCAGTCTGCCTGTATAACCAAATACACAGACTTTGCTTTAGCAAATTGCTGCCATGGGAGCTCCACTTGGTTATATTATATGACCAGCTGTACCAGCTGAGCTGTTTTTCAACCAATTAGAGAAAGTGAGCTGTTGATGGTCGGGGAGCTGTAGAATACTTGAACTGAAACGGGTCAGAGAGAAACTGATCAATCAAACCACTGTTATTTCCTAAAACTAATATAAGTAATGGAATGAGGAAACAAATGACTGGTTTAATGTTTGAAAGCTTCAAAGGTCACTAGTGCATTTCTACATCACAATGCTAAAATAAGGGAAATGTGTTCAAGCAGTAATTAAAACTTGGAACATCTCATCTCATCAATATCAGATTTAGCAATGCTGACAGAATGTTTTAGAAGCTGTAATGGTATTTTTAGTGTTTAAACACACAAGCATCATGACCGTCCACCTTGCTTATTGTTTGTAACGAAGAAAAAAAAGATGTCTTTAGGACTGCAGTATGTAAGATGTGTAAAATTCATCATAATTTCACACCCATTCTGTTTTAATTTTTTGTCCTGTTTAGTCTCATACATACAAAAGCTAAATTAATAGCAAGCTCCCTCTGCCTGAAAAATATTTTACACCTCATAAAAACATAATCCACTTTACCACATTCCTTACCAACTTACGGGATTAATTATAATATACTTATAATATATTAAATGGCTTCTAAGTAATGTACAATAGATCACTAAAACACTTAATAGACTAAGAAAGAGAATAAACAGATTTTTTGTTTGGGAAAAACATTTAAATATATAAACACAGTAACAACAGATCATTTTACAACCTTTTACACTGTAAAATTATTTATTACTTTTTATGTTTTACTACAAATTGAATGTTTAATTTAGTGTTACTTGGCATGTCTTTTAGCTACTTGTACAATTTCTGGGCACAATGTTTTTGTAAACTAAATGGATGAGTTGTACACAGAGATGATGTGATGTTCCTGGCCTTGACCCTAAAGCAGAAGAGGACATGACCCAAGAAACTTTGGATGAGTTTATCCAGAGCAGTTCAGGCATCAGCTGTCACCACAAGTCTTTCATGTTTATTGAGACATCTGTGGGATTGATATTAAGACCAGAAGCTTTTGTGCAGTAACACTGTTGTACCCATGCAATGGACAAAATTATGTAGCTTTCCTAGTAATTAAACCTCCACTGCAGGAAGTTATATAAAGGTCCTTTTTCTCAAGCACCGAGTACAACATTTGTTGCTTAGCAATGGAGGTTAAGTGTGTTTGAAAAGCAGACAGATTTTTTCCCTCTGTTCCAGCAGCTTTGGACCCCTGCTCTCTTCCCTCCTTAATTCACCTCATTCAGTCTCTGCTTCAAAAGCTTCACCAAAAGGAGCCAAAAGGTCTCTCCCCTCCTGTGTATGTAGGAGAAAGCTCAGATAAAGAAGCTGGCACAAGTGTTAAGGAGAACCAGGATGCTTATCAGTGACTTTTTAAAATCTGCTCTGATATTTTTGATAGCCAGGGACAAAGGATATCCGTGCATGCTGAGGTTGCCCTTTCATGCAGGTTATCGTGATGGAAACAATCACTCCTTCATCGATTCATGGCTTTCATGAGGTCAGACCTTTTCTGTGTTAAAGAATAAAGAAAACCATTTCATATCGCATATCTTTCCCATACAAAGCAAACAAACAAAAAACACAAACAAAATAACAATAGACATATAATGTTTTATTTCCATTACAAGTGAGATTGAGGTTTGGTGAAGTTAGCATGGTAGCCTTTGCTTTGTCGTTTTGGCAGATTTGTGTTCTCAGGTTGTCGTTTTGGGTGGTTATGTTTCATAATGTGTAATCAGACATAAGGCTCTCAGAGAGGTGCTAAACAAGTTTACATTATTGGTTAACTCTCTCTCTCTCTCTCTCTCTCTCACACACACACACACACACACACACACGCACGTTTTTCCTTTTTATTTATAAATTTTGTGTATTATTTTATTATTATTTTACAATATTTTACAATTTTATGATAGGCTATTTACACCAGTTATTTATATTTTTAATATTTACTTCTTGCATATTGTTTTGTTTATGAAAATAATCCATTATATATACATTAGCCTATTATATATTAAAATGTATGTATATATATAAAATTAACTAAAATTAGTAACTTGACAATATATATATATATATTGATATATTGATATATATTGTCAAGTTACTAATTTTATTTATCAAATTAATGTTTAAGTAGGGCCTATATAAATAATTCGTTACATATTTATTTATTTATTTACTTACATACTTCACATTCATTCCATGCCATTTAGCCAACAGTGTTCTAGTCATTAGTGATACACGAGTGTGTTGAGACTGAGGTGCAGTGGGAGTCTCTATTGTGAGCCGCAGATGGGCGTCACCACTTTCATTCTCTCTATTTAAACAACCTGCAGCACGAGAGCCAACGAATCACTTCATCTCCTCAACGGACAAGAAAGAAACCGTGGATTACTATTACCCATTGAACAAGCATTAAAGCCAAAATGACAGAGGTAAGAAAATATATTTTTTGTCCTTAAGAACGTGCAAAAAAACTTGAGTTTTAGTAAACGTGGGTGTATTACTTACACTACTGCCTATTTGAGACACCTGCACTAACACTAACGTTAGACGATTTTGTAAACAACCCAGAAAGAAGTTACGTTGCTTTTGTTTTCTTTTCCAAAAAGCAGATCTTCTTAATAGCTCTTTTGTTAGTGTGAGGGGTTTCCTAATCAAGGGTAAGCATTTCATATAGTTTATGTTTCACAAAAATGAACTAGTACTTAGCATAAGTTACTTTGATAAACAGCGTGTTTGTTTTTTCTGGCGCAAAATAAACTTCTGGTAACAGTTAATAATAGTAACAGAAGTCGCTTGATTGAGGACGTAAATCACGTAACCATGGCAACACTGTCATGCGCTTAGGAATAATACAACACAGAAATGCTGAAAATGTTATAGTCATAAACTTTAGTATTGTTGACTGATCACCTTAGAGGCGAACAAACCAATTTATACGTATATTAGACTACTTGTAGCCTATTCGATTAAATATATAGGTCTGTCTAGTCTTCTACTCTAAAGTAAATTATAGCAAACGTTTATTAAATTATATTTTGAGAAATAAACAAACAAAAACAAAACGGTTTACTCACCGTCGACTTCAACCTCAACATAAGAGTAAGTAAATTATGACAGCATTTTTTTTATTTTGGGGTTAACATTTGGCCAGTTTTATTTTAGGGTGCAGGCCAGTTGGTTAAGGAAACGTTAACTTAAACAAAACCCAATACTCTTTATATTGTATTGTGTATGATCACATCAATGCTGTAGAAAGTTACACAGTTACTGTAAATTGTACGTTTGAGGAAAAGCTCACATATGTTAAGCATTTTCATCATAGTTCATTATATCCATGGTTTGGCTTTAAACATAAGATCTGCTTTGTATTTGCTGCCAGTAATCCCAGTCTTTCATATTAGCTCATGATTCGAGCTTTACTCAATGTATCATTCAATTACACTGTTTACATTTGTCGAAATCCATAACCTCTAAATAAACAAATTCATTCAAAACACAAGATTAGTTTGGGGCACAGGAACACGGAATGAATTTCATTTTAATTGAAAAGTGAAAAGAAAAGAGCTTGCACAGCTAGTGATTAGAAACTACAGGGTAAAACACTTACCCTGTAATACAACCAGTAATACATTTTACCTTTATGCCCATCACCATTCACAATTTTGAGCTAATAATGACTTCATTTCCAATGTCCTGTCATCCTGTCAAGAACAGTGTCACAGGTTCAAGGCCCTCAAGGTGTCTGTTGTCAATAATCATTTGACCCCTGACACTCCAGTGTCCTTGTTTGAATACTACTGGAAGCCCAAGAAGCATTCAGACATCTCTCAGAGTTTAAATGATCAGTTGCATTGCTGTGGAGCATCTAGTAAATAGTGACAGTAGCACAATGTGTTTGCGTGTCTGTCTCCACACGTTTCAATCGGTTACATTTTGTGCTTTGAACTTCCTAAACTATTTCCTCTTAGGGCCAATAAACCATTCTTAAACAAACAAACCCAAAAGCATATCAAACAGCACTATTGTGCACTTACTAAATGGAAAACAATTAGATTTCACTTTGTAATGAACTTCAAACAGAATACAGGTGGAATAACAGGAAGTTTCCTTTTGTAAGGGAAAATGATGTGTAATTCAAGACCCTAGTTATAACATTTTAGTACATAAACACAATCGCACACTCTACGTGTTGTAAGTCCTGCAACATAATGTGAGACAGGCTTATTTTATGTTTATGTATACTCTAATTCAGAACAGCATTATACTGAGATTTACATCCGTTGTGTCTGCTCTGCTGGAGATTGCCACTAAAAAAAGGATTTAGTGACCAGGAAAAAATCAAAGGTCAAGGGTCTGTGACCTCACCAACCACATAGTAACGTGTCTTTTGGGACGGACCACTTAGATGTTTAAGATGGCGTGACAAAATCCCTAAACTGAAATTACTTTGCTCATAGAAATCACTGTGAAGTCATAGAACTGAGTCACTTTGATTTTTGAAAAGCAGAACCAGCTTAAAGGGCACTTTAACATGACTGGCTGGAAGCCAAACAGCTTTTGGCTTTTGAAGTAGTGTCAACTTTCTAGCCAAGATGAACCATGAAATTATAATAGGATGCTGTGGCAATTTCACAAAAATGTAATGCTTCAGCGCCTTATAGACTGGTTTGTCTTCTATGATTAGGAGGTCTTATGTCAAATAAATAATAGAAAAAGATTCAAACCAAATTTATGTCCCTGTGAGAAAAAAGCAAAAAAAAAACAACAACTGTCAAATCAGATGCAGATTTCATAGTTCATAGCAGATTTGGTAGGTTTTTTTTTAGATAATTGCTTGCTTGTTTTCTGACAAGCAAGCAGTTTTTTTAAATTCTATTGTGGGACTTATAATTATTTTCTAAAGTAATTCTAGTAAATGAAACCTCTCTAACACAGAAGAGATCATATTTCACATCACAATCAAAAGATGCTTGTAGGAAAGCAAGAGTTTTGGAAAGCAGCAACATTACCATTCAAAAGTTTGGATCTTCATGTTCATCGAGTAAAAACTGTATTATTTTTAAACAATGTTATTAAAATTCTAAATTCGTTTGAAATATATTTAGCCCATTAGTGCAAATTCCTTATTATTATCAATGCTGAAAACTGTTTTGCTGCTTAATATTTTTTTGTGTGTCAACCATGATAATTTTTTTTTTTAGAAAGAATTCATTTTATAGAAGACATAATGTGCATTCATTTAAAATCTTTTGTAGCAGTAGTGTGCTATTAAAAATACATAATGCATAATACTAAGAAAGGTATAAACATAATAATATAACATGCACAACACGTTAAAATGTAATACATTATTATTAATAAAATATATTTAATTTAAATATCTAGAATAATACACCCAACATTAATCAATTATATTAATATGAGATATTAAAATACATTTTATTACATTACATTATTTTATATTTAGCACGGATATCTATATATCTTTGTACAATTTTACTACAAAATCAATTAAATTAATTGATATTGAATAACCTGATGACATAGACCTTATGCTAATTATAACAGAGAAAGCTGAATATCATCTTGAAGGTTGTTTGACTTATGTATCTTCTCATCCACAGTTGCAGTCTTCACTACCAGATGATAAGATGAGTCTAAGTGCCACTGAACTGACTGAATTCTTCTCCATGTGGGAAGAATTAAACTTCACAGACGCCAGTGACAACAACTCGCGGGTGGAAACGCAAATGTGCCCCACATCCTTCAACCGTCCTGCTCTCCTCCATGCTATGTGCACCCTCTACGCCTTCATTTTTGTTGTGGGCCTGGCCGCCAACGCGCTAGTAGTGTGGGTCAACTTGCGCTCGGAGCGTCATTACCACAACACACACTTGTATATATTAAACCTAGCAGTGGCTGACCTGTGTGTGGTCATTACTCTCCCGGTGTGGGTGAGCTCACTGGCACAGGGCGGTCACTGGCCCTTTGGCCAGGCGGCCTGTAAGCTCACACATCTACTCTTCAGTGTCAACCTTTTCGCCAGCATCTTCTTCCTGGCCTGCATGAGTGTGGACCGGTATCTTTCAGTGGTCCGCTTGGGGGAGACTTCTCAAAGACGAGGACGACAAATACGTTGTTTAGTGTGTGCAATAACATGGCTGTTTGCTTTATTCGCCTCAATACCTGACACATACTTCCTGCAGTCCGTAAAGTCCCTACACAGTCATGTGACTTTGTGTCATCCTGTATATCCAGACAACCCTTTGCAGTGGATGGTGGGCATTCAGTTGAGTTTTGTGGTTCTTGGTTTTGTCATACCCTTTCCTGTTATAGCTGTGTTTTATGCGCTGTTGGCAAATGCTCTGGCTTCCTCTTCCTCTCATTCTCCTTCAAATGGTGATCAGGATCGTAGTGTGAGCAGGAAGGTCATCTTCACGTACATAGTGGTGTTCATAGCTTGCTGGGCACCGTATCATGCTGTGCTGTTAGCCGATGCACTAGCTATGCTAGGTGTGTTCCCATTGGGCTGCAGTTCAGAGAACGGCCTTTTTGTGGCGCTGCACCTCACGCAATGCCTGTCGCTGCTGCACTGTTGTGTGAACCCCGTGGTCTACAGCTTTGCTCACCGTCATTACCGCTATGACCTCATGAAAGCCTTCATCTTTAAATATTCCAAACGTACAGGGTTGGCGCGACTCATGGATGGCTCTCAGGGCACTGAGATGGAGTACGCAATGGTGGAAAACACCCCTACGGCTGTGAGCTAGGACCCTCAAAAACAAAGCAACACAACACAAGAACTCAACAAGTTCTGCACTGCTTCAAAACACAAACTCCTCTGAAAGGTATTCCTGAAATTTAGAACTAAAAGACTTTCGCCAAATTGCAGCAAATGCTCAAAAGTGACTCCAAAGATTCTGAGTAATTCATTTGAAATGTACCAAAGACTGATGGGAGTTTGTAAAATCAGAACAACTTTTAGATGTTTTCGTAAAATTCTGGTAAAACTTACCATGCTTTCTGTCAACATTGCAGCAAATGACACCAAAGCAGTGACACCAAATACGATACTAATCGATGTATCTAAAATGTTCCAAAGATTGATCATTTATTTTAACATCAGAACCATGAACACTCAAACAACGAATTGATTCCAAGTTAACTGGCAGCCTAAACTTGGTCATTTTGAACCACTTGTGTTATGCAGCTTAATGCTGTATCATAATTGTGTCCAATAATGACTTCCGGAAAATATTTGACGGCTTTGAGCCATTATAACATGATATATAATGCAATAAAAAAAATAGATTATTGATGAAATAGATTATTGGAATTAGTTTTACAAGAAAAAAATACAATGTCAATCTAAACTGAAATTCATGTTACTTTTACTGTTATTTGCTGTTTATTCATAATTATTTGTGATATTTACTAGCAATTTCGGTGTGAAAATGCTTTCTATAACATTTTTATTTTGCTGTTAAAGGTTAAAAAAAATATTAAAATGGTGATAAAGTTCATAAAAAGTGTTATTTATAACAGTGCTCCTGTATGTAATGTAACAGTATAATGATGTAGCTCTAGTTCTCTGCTTAAATGTGTTCATATTTAGCTTAATTGCTACTGATTAAATTGTGAAAAGCACTTTCTTTGATAAAAGAGTGGCTTTTGTGTCTATGGCAAGAGAATTGGCATTACTGTATTCTGAACTCAGCAACAGCACATTCCAACATGTTTTGAAGGATGGAACAAGTCAGAAAGAACTTATTTTTAACTGGATTTTTTATGTGTGACTGAGTTTGCACTTCATTGTAGGTTTTGTTTGTGTGTATATGATGTTTTATGACTGTGTGTCAGCTTGTAACAGGGCCTCATGTGTGTACTTGGAAGGGCGTTTACTTTAAACATTATTTTGTCTTTTATAGATGTGTATATTTCAGTTATCTAAAAGTAAGTTATATTTATCTTTACTTGCATTTTGTTCTGTTCTGTTGGAACACTGATAAAATGTGCTTGGAAATAAATAATTTGATTTGCAATGCTTATTAAAAATGGACTTTGTCTCGGTGTAATTTAATAATGAAACATCAAATGTCTTCTATAAATGTTTTCTCTCACACATTTGCATATATAGCTTCTCTGTGCTATCTGATGGAATATGATGCATGGTTAGATTAAGCCATGCGTGTGCTGGAATTAATATGGATTTAATCTAGCCATACCTTTTATCTTTGATTATTAAAATCAACTCTGTAGTATAAGTTCACCATCTGTTCAACACTGGTGGCCCCTTTTTATTTACATCCTAAGGGCATCATAAAAACTTAAAGGTAATGACTACAACCTACAAGAACGTACAGTACTTTTAAATAACAGTGGTGGAAGCTTTTGGTTTAACCATATTCATTATAGCTAAAATGTTAAAAATATGGAGAACATTTTGTAAATGTAAAGGGATATAACTGAAGATACATAAATGACTCAAAATAAATGTATTGTCTCCTCTCTTCTTTCAGTATATCTCACACTAAGCTTTCTAAAATAAAATGTTCATATAAAAACAAACAATTCTGAAGATAAACTTGGGTTTATTCTTCTTAACACATATGAATCAAAATCCCATAAGCAGGGCACGTTGTATTTTGACCAGGTGATTAATATGACAGTTAAATAAATTCTGTGTAACTTGCAGAAACCCTACTTTTTTTTATTTTTTTCCATTTTAATCAGCTAGAGCAGAATTTCCACATCAAACAGATGCAGAGGCAGAACAAGGACACATGAGAGTCTGATTTATACTAATTTGAACTCAACCAATGTCAAGTTTATAATACTTTCAACGCTTTCCTGTATTTAGACACCTGAGCAAAACCTCTTAAGATTGCATTAGCAGCTGACTCTAAAAGACAGACCAAATCATTCTTTTTAAACCCAGTTTCTTATATTTCTTTTAAAAAACAGATGAAAGTGGCTAGCTGCATAAAGTAAAAAAAAATGACGCAATATTATTGTCCCAAGGTTTTTAAGCATTTTATCTTTCATAAAGAACCACAGCGTGATTATGGATTAAACACAAAGTCAAACTAACTCATTCAGTATGGTCCACACTTTGAACATCAAGCAAGTTATTGTTATATAGTTTAATAGTTTTCCCATAATTAGGGGCTTAGTTCAACTCTCCTTGAACTCATTTGGATTCAGTCTCTACTGATCTGTCAATTCTATTTTGGCACCAGTCATAATGTGACACATTTTCATCCTTAAACATCCTCTGTGACTTTCTCAGAAGCTATTAATTTATTTTGTCACGTTCAAAGTGTTCATGTCGGGAAAATGACACCACAACACAACACAACACAACTGTCAGGCACTTCAAACATCTTAAAATGACACTTCATAAAAATATATTCCTTCAAACACAACATTGTCATGAATGTATGCTGTGTCTGTGTTTAACTCACAAAGGAATAGAAAGGAGACCACCAGTTTGAAGCAGGTCATGACTCACAGCAGTTTTTTTCTGTTAAACAGGACTTCAGTTTAGAGGCTGCCCAAAAGCAAAGACAGTGAGCAGCGAATTTAACGAGTGCTGAGACAAAAGCATGAATGCATCACAGCATGGAGCATTTCACAAGAACATAGAGAAACAAACCTTATCCAGAGACCATGAAGACAAATACCTTGTTGTCAATAGTACATACATGTAAGGTGCTGTTTAATATAGTATAATATAAAATGGAAGTCCATCACTAACCTTTTTTTTGGAACTGAATATTGTACAAAAAAAATATTACTAGTCTAATGATATAATTTGTCATGTAGACCTCTGCTATTTCGTCTTAGCCCTTTATAATTGTTTGGACAGACTCAGTTATGAGAAGACAAATATTGTTTTTCATTTTGGTCTCCTGTGGTTTGGCTGGTGCTCCAAAAGGGATTTGAGAACAAGGCGGAGAGCCACTGGTTCATGCTGGCTGAAAGAACAGTCCAGGATGGCGTGTAATGTGAACAGCCGGTGTTTTTGTATGTTGGTTTTACAACAAAGCTAAAAAGATTTGTCTTTGAGTCAGCTGATACTGTTTGTGATTTTGCCTCTATAAATACTGCAGTTGCCAAGGATATGTGATGAGAGTGATGCTGTAAAACATGAAAATGCACGATCAAGAAGATAAATATTTAGCCTGCAAACCAACT
>JAUMHR010000056.1:10207637-10229189 GCA_032361145.1 Enteromius fasciolatus
AAAATTCTTAAATGTCCTAAATTAGCAAAGGTCTAGTCCTGGCTTAATCTAATCCCTATCCGGGAAACCGGCCCATTATGTTTTGTGGCTTTTACTGCTTTGATCTTATGGCGCCCTCTGCTTTTTTTAACCCATTATAAGTTGCATGCATTAAATGGAGGCTAATTTAATTTGGGCAGAACAGAAGTAGCTGGTTTAAAGGAGGTGTCAGCAAACGCTTATTTTGATACAAATGTAATATTTGTGAATCTAGAATTGCTTGTATAGTATTTTAATTGTAGCAACAGTCTTATGCATGTTTTTGATGCAGGTTGGTCTTGCCATTAAACCTGGAACAACGGTTCAGGAACTGGCACCATGGGCTGGGCAGATCGATATGGCCCTTGTCATGACTGTAGAGCCTGGCTTTGGTGGTCAGAAGTTTATGGAAGATATGATGCCAAAGGTACACTGGTGTACGATCTATTAGTCTCATTTAGATTCCTCAGTCAATACACTAAAGCTGCGTATCTCCACAGGTGAGCTGGCTCAGGAGTCAGTTCCCTTCTCTGGACATTGAAGTGGATGGAGGAGTCGGTCCAGACAGCATCCACAGATGTGCTGAGGTAAAGCCCTTTACTGCACACACATTCATTTGTGTGAATAGAAAAAGCAAGAGATTATTTGAAGAAGTGCTCCACTCATCTTTGTTCTTTACTACATTTTATTTATTTTTTTTTAGGCTGGAGCCAACATGATCGTATCGGGCAGTGCTGTGGTGAGCAGTGAAGACCCTCGCTCTGTAATAGCCCTCCTCAAAAACGTAGTTATTGAAGCCATCCAGAAACGTTCTTTGGACCGCTGAGCACCTCAAGTCTGTTATCACCCAGCAGTAAAAGTCTTTCATACAGATTCTAAGAGTCTGTTTTATTGTACACATTTGTTATTGAATGCTCAGTGGTGCTAGTGAACGGACATGACCCATTGGTGGATGTGCTGAAAGTGCGTTTGCACATCTACAGACTTTAAGAACTGCCTTGGCCAAGACTCTTGTTTGGATTCATCTGGAGTTATGGCCTTTCGAGAACTTCAAGCAGATAGACCAGACAGATTCTGTCTACATATGACCATTCCCCTCTTAATTAATCTCATTTGGTTTGATTAATACCATTTATTGTTTTTCATAGTACCAGTAACAGTGACAACAAATTGAGAAAGCTGCTGCTGATAACTACTTCCAACATTTCAGTGTTATCAGGTTTGTTGGTTAAAGAGTGACATGGGAATTAAACTGCATATACTCTACATACTGTACTACTCATTTGCTGCAAATTATGATAGTTTAAATAAATAAACATTCCATCAGTGTTTCTAAAACAAAAGTCTTGAAGTGGTATTATTTGTTTTTTGTTCTATCTGATAATATCGTTATGAGCGTAGCATTAACACGACAAAATGTTTCAGATGCTGAAGTCACCATCTAAACAAATACAATGTCACATCTTTCAAGTGAAATTAAATCTCTTTTCTGTGCATGCTATCTCATTTTGTACAAATATTCAGATCCGCTTCCATTTTAATCAACTACATAAAAAAAACAAAAAACTAATTCCACTTTCACCCATTCATTATTGTGTGTAATTCTGAAATGAAATATGTTGGGAGTCAAAGAGGTATTAAAATAAGCTCTCACAGAACGGATGCAGATCAGTTTATGCAATTTATAAATATCTTTGAGTTGTCAGTCCACAGCCAGGACCTCAGGAAAGCAGAACCTGTGCCTTCCAAAATACGACCCTTCACCTTTTTTTGCCATTCTTCTGCCAAATCTCCCAACAGGTCGTATTCCCCTGCCTTTATACCACACTGCATCAATGTTCGGGTCTACAGAAAAATAATGGTATGAATATTAGGTATTGTTATATTTTGTTGTCATAATTGGTAGGTGTGCTAAATTTTACATTCTGTTTTTTTAGTAAAATTGTACCTCTTATCTCCATTGATCGTAATGGTAGATCATCATGAGGTTTAGGCTGTGTAAAACATGCTAACAGCATAAGAATACAGAGCAAAGCACACAGATTTACAGCCATGGCTTAGTGTCTGTCCCTAGACAGAGAGAAATGTCACCTGTAAGAAAGGATGGATGAATGAATGGCAAATTGGAGCATATTCATTAGTTTTTAGAAATGCTTTCCACTTGCTACTTGTTTATACGTTTACATTCATTCCAATCATAAAAATTGTACAAATTAAATAATTTTTTGTTTAATGTTAATTTGAGGTGGCTACATTTTCTCATGTATATACTGTAATTTAACAGGATTTGAGTTAAAGTCCACATTTAGTAAATTACAATATATTCAAACTTACAGGATGTTGTAAGATGTTCACCTCTTGGAATCTTATTCTGTGATCCTCAGCTGTCGATTAAAATGATCCTTGAGTGCAGAGGAAACATAAATGTGTCTTCAAGATAGCAGTTTTTCAGAGGTTTTTTAGTCTTAATGTGAGTATAAAACAACTTCTGAGCATCTTTCTTGAGTCGTTCTCCGAGGCTGAGTATATTCTCATCTGGATTTACTGATAGTCTGACCCAGCAATTTATACCCCCTCTGGGGGAGGGTGAAGACTGCACAGCTTACATGGACTCAAAAACATTACACTAATTAAAATGGTGTCACAATTTGGATAGGGAGAACATGATAAACCAGGAATTCTTGTAATTGGGCTTTGACAATTTATCAGTGCTGACTGATTCATTAATGCATAACTGACATTAAAGAAAAGGTGCTGAAAACAAATTGTGTAGTGTAAGATATTTATTTAGCAGAACAAAAACAAACACACAATATGAAAAATATATCAGATACAATATTTCATTAAAATGTACTGAAGACACTACACAGAAATCTAAATTAGGATATTAAATACTATTTTATTCAAGATACAGCATATGCTACAGTGTGAATGTTTTATTTCTCTGAATAATTTGACACTCATCTATTAAAAAATGATGTTAATTATATATTATTAAGCTGGGAATCCCACAAGCCCTTGCAGCTGATTGTGTTAACATATGAAGTATGCTTATGTCAATCTGTCAATGTTCTGTGAGTTTGTGTACCATCATGGCTTGTGAAAGAGTGCTAGTATGCCGGAGTTGCTTCACAAGACAAGCTTCCGTGGAGATCTTGCTTCATTGCTGCCTCCTTCAGAGAAATCAAAAAAAGAAGATTATTATTATAAACAGCTTTTGGTGACTTCCTGAAAAAGTAACATGTGAAGGAATTCAATTAAATTTCATTAAAGCTCCCATCCTAAACAAACTGAAGATTTTCCATAGGCTCTTTCATGATCAAAGGATGTGGGTAGTCAATTTGTTCAAGAAGCTGAGCAAGGGATCTGATTGCTATCAGTTTAATGCGTTGAAATTACTGTGGACTGTGAAATAAAACTAGGTTTAAATGTCTAGTAGTGGTTTAGAAATGATTTTATTTCTTATACCAGACAAACTGCTGTTTGTGGAATGTTTTTGCTTAAAATAAATCTTTAAAATAATACATTTGGTTTGATTTCATTTCTACTAAACTGTGTGGCAAAAGAAGATGTATTCTTTGCTTTTAACACAAATATGATTAAATTAAATAAATATAAATGACAGATCATGTTAATGAACTGCAGTATAAAGCTTTACACTTACTTATTGGAAATTCATGCAATGTCTTTGATGGAGGAGGAGTCTGAATAAAAAAGGAGGACAGAAAACTAAATTTAGCTTATTTCTGAACTTGCCACAATGGAATTTAGCTTAAAATGTACCAAGAATAGAAATTTGTTTCTTTTAAAGTTTGAGTAACTGCCTCTATACAGCCAGCTTTCTGGAAAACTAAACAGGTATAAATGTGATTGCTACAAACCTGTCTGCGGGACGTCTCCACCGTCATCCCTGCAGCACTCAAAGCAGCGATTCTTTTCTGAATGTCTGTAACCTTTACACAAAAAGAGCAATGATTAACAAACAGTTATGGCAAGATATGGAGAGTTATGACTTTGTCGGAAGACAGAAAGTGGAGTAAATTTGATTTTTTAGACAATTTTGGCATACCCCACTTTGAGTGCTCTGGACACTGGCCACTGCCATTGCAACTTTACCCTCCAGTTGCGACAGCTCACAGCTGGTTGTGTTGCTAAACTCAAAGGACCTTACCCTCTTCTGCTTTTTTAAGGATTTAGGTACATTTGGCTTTCCTTTCTAAAGTATGCAATTTGAAAGAACAGAAGAGTTTGTTTAAACCAAACAATTTTAAGAAATGTGAATAAATATTCCCACTTTATGTTTAGCAGTACTTTTAGTGCTATTGCTGACTGTTTCTATATTCTTACCCACTCAACCTCAATAGGCCACTCATGTCTGACTTTCCCAAGTCCAGATGGAGCTCCTTTCATAGCTGGAGCATGATAAACTGCCCCTTTCTTTGGAGAGTCCTCTGAAGGTTTTATTGCATCCTCTTCATCAGATGAGCCTTTGTCACTTATTTTCTCAGTAAGTTCATCAAGCTTTTTCCTGAGTTCAAGCTCCTCTAAATCAGCTGGAGACAGATCCTCCTCTTTATGCTCAACCTAAAGGGAGAGCAGAAGTACTACATGAGAATTAAAAGTCAGTTCATGCTATTTCTTCGAAAATGTGTCCTATTTATTTTATGGTTTCTCTTTTTGAGGGTGAGATTAATAGCAAAAGATGCTGCTATTTTTATTTGTATGGTACAAATATGGTACAGTAAGTTTGGGGTCTCTGAGATGTTTTTTTGTTTGTTTCATAAAGAAATAAAAAACTTAAGTTTAGCAAAGATGCATTTAATTAATCAAACAGTAAAGACATATACATTGTTATATAAACATTCTATTTCAAAGAAATTCTGCTCTTTTCAACTTTTCTGTTGAATCCTAAGATTTAAAAAATTTCTATTGAAAAAAAAAAAAAATGCAACACAAATTTTAACATTGATAACAACCAAAACATATTTCTGTAACAACACAAACTGGCATACTATAATGATCTTTTGAAGGATCACGTGACACTGAATAATATTTCACAACAAAATATTTTTTGTTTTTTTATGAAATAAATGCAGTCTTGGTGAGAATAAAAAAAGAACAAAAACACACAGACCCCAAACTATACATGTAAAGCATTTTATTTAAAAACCTAAAATATACTTCAAACTTACTTGTTCTGCTGATCCCCCAATTTCTGGCAAGATGAGTTTCTGCTCCAAACGGCTCAGAAGAGTCTCGATTGCTGACATACGCTTGTTGAGCTCAATAATCTAGTATCAGAGTGAACTTTTAAAGGATGCTATGAAGTGCAGTTTTATCACTTTTACCAGTCATAATTTCCACAGATTTTGTCATGACTTTTTGACTTTACCTGTGGAGGAACCTCATCTGGTGAGTTCTCCCTGTGTGGGGCAGGACTGTATATGATGTGCATTTCGGATTCATCGTCATCTTCTGAGTCTTCCAGGCTGTAAGAAGGCTCACGGTGGAAGTGATAGTTAGAGCTGCCAGCTGAAGAGATGCTCATCTTAGAGAGGGAACGAGATTTTGTCATCCTCTGTTCTAGATGTGGTGTGCAGTCATCTACAGAGTGCAAACAGAACACTGACGAAAATTAAGTAAAGAAGAATTTATCCAAATAGCCTGGAATGGATTTCAGGAACTTTTTGATTATGAAATTATTTTGTAGTATTTTTAACAGTGATTGTGTTTATTGTGTATTAGATTTACAATTCCCAGCACAAGGTAGCCTAAATCTTGCTGACAGTAGGAAAAAACATGGGATGGCCCGAAGGGGAAACCCCAAACCTCTACAGAGTCTTGGAAAAAAAGTAATCCTCAGAAATATGTAAGGGAAATTAAAGTAGACAGCATATCTTACCATAATGGGAAGGTTTGTCCAGACTTATTTGGCTGATTTGCAACATCTCCTTCATCTCATCACCTCTACCATGAGTTCCATTCTCCAGAATCTCCTTAAGGGTTGTGGACCAGTCGTCTTCAGTTACTGAATCCTTACTCTGGGTTACTTTCTCTTGGCTACCTGAATACTTTAAAAAGGAATAAATAAAATTAAATTAAAAAAAAACAACACATAAATAAATGTCACATATTGCATGTGCTTAAACTAAACTTTCAGAATACTTTAATTAAAATAAATTATTGTCTAGTATACCAATTATCTACCAGTCTGTACTGAAAACAAATGGAAACAATCCCTGATGGGACAGCATGGCATGACTAATTTTGTGATGATTTGCTTCAGTCTTATCACTGTTAGCAGTCAGACAATGCTCACTGGGAGCACTTTGCATAATTTGTTTATCACACTGGGTAAATAAATCCCAAATTTTTCACGCCATTACAAACCGTGTATTCTTTTTTGCCGATCTAATGCATTTGTCCTATATAAAATTCAAAGCAGCTGGCCACTAAAGAAACTTTTTAGGGTAATGTTTCTTTGCATGCCTTATATGTTTGACATAATGAAAATGAAAATGTGTTTTTATATCTCAGATGTGTATCAACATAAACATACAAACCAGAAGTATGGGAGGTCGAGAAAAAGCAGGGTTCTCAACACCTAGATTAAAATCAAGAGGATCAACAGGGAGTAGCCGTCTGCCTTTTCTCATCTTAAAGGAGAAAGAAAATTGTTATTTTTAATTCTCTACAACCTAAATAAGTAAAAAGTAAGTTAAAAAGTACCTAAAAAGTAACTTTTTAACCAATACCTACCTATCTATCTATCTATCTATCTATCTATCTATCTATAATAACTTTAAATAAAGGTAGCTGACCTATAAAAGCTCATACTTGTTCACAATAACAAATAAATGTAAAGTAAAATATATTTTAAGGAAAAAAAAAAAAAGGAGGGAGACAAACACCTGTTTTAAAATGAAAATCAAATTTAAATAAAATGTGATAATGATAAAGTCAATTCATGACCTAGTCCTGTTCTCCATTCTCTTTCCTGTCTACTCTGATGCCCATAAAACTAAACAAAGAGATTGAGTCACGTTTAAGCAAGGATTGAACATAGCCTACAAGCTGGTATTCTGTCTAAAATTATAGTCTGTTTTCATGTGGTCTTCAAAACCACCGCCAGGTGGCAAT
The DNA here is from genome assembly GCA_032361145.1 of Enteromius fasciolatus. NCBI lineage: Eukaryota > Metazoa > Chordata > Actinopteri > Cypriniformes > Cyprinidae > Enteromius > Enteromius fasciolatus. Next base: position 10,214,796 of record JAUMHR010000056.1, read on the forward strand.
GTGAAGATTCAAAATTCTACAATAAGAATAAAGGAGAATCCAGTCCTAACTAGGGGACTTTTTTAACTGAAATTAAATTTGAGCACCAGAGGGCGATCACACACTACTGTTTAATTGAAAGAACTGCTAACAAACGGATGCCTCTAGTTTTCCTTTTATGCTAATAATATCAGTTTCTGCATTTTAAGGGATGGTTCATTACCAGGCTGAAGTGGCGTCTGTCGACCCGTTCAGACTGCTCATCTTCCTGGCTATACAGAGAACCAGCTGTGAGGATGTCAAGAGTTACAAACATGAATCTTTGATCTCAGACAAGACACACTATAATGATTACTGAGACTCATCGAACACATTTAAACTAATATAAATTCAAAATTATGTGTACTCTCTCACAGGTCCAAATGTAGACGCTACATTTAGACCTATTTAAATATGTTTACCATTATCTAGCTAGCTAATGAGATTTAGCTACAACATTTGTAAAAAATTATTTAGAATGGATTAAAATGATAAATTAATAACCCTTTTTTTTTGCTCTATGACCTAATTTTAAAGCCAAAATACCAACCTACAGTATATAGTAAGTCAGCGTAACATAGCAGTATTGTTTACTGCTATTATTTGAAAATGTAAAGAAACGTATACATTTTTAATTTTATTGTATTTTTATATTATAAAACGTAACATTTTTGTTTTTGGTAAAGAAAATGCCGCATTTAATACTTTTTATAAGTATAAAGCTATGTTTGAACCAATTCTATGTTCAGTTGTTTTCATGGCAATGTTAGATGTTTGTCTTTCACAGACATTTTGTTCTCCATGTTCCTTGTTTTATTAAATCAAAGATGTGAGAGCAGATGGCTGCTGTATTGTTTGAACAGATGAAACATTCACTGATTACTTTAGATTGTTGCATGACATCAGCATTCAAAATGTCTATATCACAAAGCAACAGAAGGTTTTTTTTTTTTACTTACTGTGAACTTCAGGCATGCTGTGCGTGTCATAATCTCGAGGCTCTGTGTAATGGAAATGGGGGGTTAGGGAGGAACAGTGACAGATGAAAAGTTAAACAAAGAAGACAAGAGACAGAAAGTAAGCTGTGATTGGTTACAGGAGGCAGCCGCTGTTGAAAGCAATAGTAGAACAATTAAACAGTGGCTTCAACTAAAACTAATGCCATATTTGAATGACTTTTAGTCACATTGGTGATTTTGAGGTCATGAACAAAATATTACCCATTTCAATTCCAACTATGTTAGTGTTTTTGACATTTATTTGTGTTGTGATAAATATTATGCACCTTATTAAAACATTTTTTTTTAATTTTGCCATTTTTTCGTTTCAGAACATTGTTAATCTCACTTGACCCAAACAACAATTTTCTTCAGTGACCTCTGTATTTAGGACAGACAGAGCTTGAAAATTGGATAATAGAGAAGCACTCCGGTCCAAGCACAGAGAGAAATAAGACATGTGACTACTTAAAGGAGTAAATCACATGGATGATTCGGCCCAGCCAGTTCTCTCTCTCCCTCACTCCCTCTGGATCCCTCACTAAATCCTTCAAAGTTATGAGGGCCTCTCTTCTCTAAGCTCTGCCTTCAGTGATCCTGCTGTAATTCATCTGTGCGACATTGCTTAAAAATAGTTTTATATTAACTGATGGCACAGTGAACTTTCTAAATGGATAAAATTCCTGTTAGAATAGAAATAAACAAACAGAATGCAGTTCACTAACTGGTCCAACTGAATGCTTTTTACAATCAGAGTATAGATTTTTTACATTTTCCTATTAATTTATGTATTGGTTTTGCAAAACCATCAGTTTTGTATTTTTATTTTACTCAGTTTAACCATAACAAATGTATACTAATTATATGTTTTGTTCCTTAGATTTATCCAAACAATGATCAAAATTTCTCATAGTTCAATTTTTAGGGTAGATTGGCAAGGATTGGCAAGTCTTATAAGTCTTATAAATATAAGTCTATATTTTTGTATTATGCTCAAATTAAAAACATTATATCTGTGGAATACTTGAGAAGATTAACTCTTGCTCAATTAAACAGCCGTTTGAAGTCTACCTCTGAGGTCAGTTTGAGAGCTTGCACGGTCACTGTTCAGCCTCTTGAAAAGTGAATTCATGACCTTTGCACTCCCAAAACGCTTGAAGCGAGAGCGTACATTCTCATGGAACCATTCTAGAGTGCCAATCTTAAGGACTCTATAGGAACAAAGACAAAAACAAGAACAACAATGTTATTATTCAGCCAATCCAAACTAATCTCATGAGACAAGTAGGATCTGTTTATTTGCAGGAAATGACCTTTGTTTAAGGCTGTGATTTGATTAAATGCATGCAGAACTGGTGAAGATGAATCATCAATGCAAAGCACTGGAATAATGGCCCAAGTAAAACAGTCTCAAAATTGGGCCTTATTTATGAAACATAAGCCTGTTTAGAAACCATTCTTACATAGGTTGTCCTATTAAATTAAATTTGACAGTTTTAAAAAATTGCCTTTTCCGTACTTACACAGAAATTTGTTCTGTATGTGTTTTATTTACTTCCTCTGTATTTTGCTTTACTGACATGTGTCACATATAGATTTAGGTTAAATCCCACTCACATGTCAGGTACTCACCTGGCCATGTGACAGGGATCACAAACCCAACCCCGGTCCTTTTTGTTAAAATGGCTGCATGACTTGCATACATATAGCTTGCAGTCTAGACACTGGCGCTTGCTGTTGACAAGGAATTTGAAGGGCTGCAGACAGCGGATGCAGAGAGAATCACTGAGTTTAGGCTGATATTCCAGCAGCTCTCTTTTGGTGTCCTCTTTCATTATTTTGGTCTTGAGTTCCCTGCATGAATAATAAAATATTATTTGTAATGTGTAAAACAAGAGTTGGACATCACCGGATATTCTGCCAAGATTCCAGTTCAAAGCGCACTTATAGGTTCCATTTAAAGTGCATTTAAGTGTGCCAGATGTAATTTAAATTGTATTCATTTATTTACAGCGCAAATCCCTGAATTGATGTTCTGAAGTAAAGTAAACTTTAACGATTTCCCCTGCTCAGTAGTAGGGAGCAATGAACACTGTGTAGGGACCATGTCGATCGGAACAAAGTTTATGCACAGAGCTCTCTTTTTTTTTTAGAATCAGGTGTGTTAACAAAGAGAGACATGCAAAATGTGCAGTGCAATGTGGGTTTAGTTTAATAACACTGCCCAAATGTTAAGGGAGAATGGAACTATTAGTCTCTCTGTAGTGTTGCTGCCAGTGCCATGTTCTGGAGACACTGTGTTTCAGTTGTGAAAGTGAAAGTACTTTGTGCTTCCAAACACGAGTTTTGAGCAGTGTAGAGTAAAGCTTTTTGTTTGTCTTTTCTCCCACCACAAATGGAGACAGAGTGTAACGTTTACGAGGCACTGTGCAACACAATGTGTAAAAAGACAGTAGTAGTCACAATAGCCAGTAATTATGTCCCTACTAGATGCAACAAATGCCTAATTTGTAGCGTGTTTTACTTTTATTGTGTCATAGTGCCGGAACATGGCATCACATTATGGTAAGGGGCATAACATTTGCCACATGCTTGAGGTATTCAGCCAATCACACTGCTCAAGATTTTAGCCCGGTTTTTCACTCATCGACAGGTTTTGCAAAACTGCAGACAAATGCCTGAAATCGGAGACAAAACGTTGCTCGTTCACGCAAGTGAGAATGATGCAAATAATTGGTATGCTAAATCTCTGGAGATGTTGGCGAAAATCAAAAAATCCTGCTGTGTGAAATGAGTTCTGACTGAAACATACGGTGATGACCTTCAGCCAATGAGAGAGCAAGATACAGGGCAACAGCAGGAAGTTTGAGGAGTAAAAAATAACATTTTCATGTAAATAATATTCTTAAAAGATTTATTGCATTTTTCCTTTTCATGAATTTGAGGGCTTGTATAGACTATAAGAAATAAAATTAAACTCATTAGAAAAAGCACCTTCTATTTAGATTTGTGTATATAAAATTCTCCTAGCAGAAGGATGTTGTTAACTATATTTGTTAATTATTTTGTTTTCAGGGAAGATTCTTTCCTTATCATGTTTCCTCATCAAATGCTACCCCAAAAAGTCCTGTTCAATATGAAAACAACCGTGATTCTTTGAAAATTGTGTAGTGCGAACTCGGCATAAGACAGTCAGGAGCTGAGAAAAACAACAACATCGTAACTAAAATCCTTGTTATTATCTTGACGCATATATGACTTTCTTTTCATTTAACTTATTTTAACTTACTTTTTAAATGTTCAGTAGTGCAGTTGTCTAAAATATTCAATAAATGGCACAAATGTTTAACAATTCCAAATAAATAAAAAGCTAAATTTATGAAATGCAAATGTTCAAAGTATTTTTACATTTTAATTAATATACAGTGACGAATGACCATTACATTCAATGTAGTATTTTTGTATGATATTGACAGCTGGTTTAGGTATAATATTATACATATTTTTTGTTACTTTCTGTAACTTTTTTTTTCTTTTCTTTTTGGATGAAAAAAGGTAGCCTATGCTGTAGTCTTACTACAAAGTTAAAACAACACATGAATTCACACCGAATAGTGAAAGAAATGTATTCATTTGAACTTATTTACAAGAATTGATCCAGTCTGATTGCTAAAATCTGATCAAATTCCTTTTCTAACAATTGGGCCCAGACTGCTTTAGATCATCAGCACAAGTCAGCAGAGGAAATGACTCCATATTCTGTTCCATGGTCTTCCTTCTTTTTTCAAAAACCTCCATTCTTAATGTGCCAATTTCTCAAGCTTCATGGCCCAAGTGATGGCCTTCTAGCACAATGACCCCTCTGTGTCACAGCTGTGTAGCATTTAAAATGGGATATATAAGTAATTTCTACTAAATCTGCTCTTCTAATAAAAAAAATAAAAACCGCTGAGAGCTTCCTCCACATGTTGAATGGTTGTGTGCCTGTGGCTCTTTCAACTTTTATTTGGCAAAGGTTGAAAGCACTTCAGCAAAAGTCCAAGTGTGACTGAAATATCTCACATTACAGCATAATCAGTTCATAAAGGATGCATGCATTTACAGAGGATTAGGGAAAATCTCTTACAAATTAAAAATATTAAAACATGTAAGTAAAATATTCTCTCATATTTCACCTATATACCTAACAATGCACTTTGTTTTTTTTATGTAAATTTGATCTGATTAATGCGTAGTGTTTGAACAGTAGTGGGCTACATAATATTTCTAATTATTATTAAAATGTGAATTGTTTTAGACAATTCATTTGCAGTGACTTGCAGATCACCTGCTCGCAATAGCACTTTTTTTCTCTCTCTCTGTTAACGTTTTCAATGAGGTTCTGTCTGCAATGCACAACATTACATTACCACATCATATTTCCAAGAACATCTTTTTTTATCATCATCATCATCACAAATCCTCACCACATTACAACAAAATCTCCAGAGGACTATTTTGAGCTAGCCTCCTTCCAACTGTGAGAGAATTGAGAGAAAAATGTCAGTCATGTGATGTTATTCAAGATTCTGAGACAAATCCTATTACCTCCATTAAAATGACTGGAATTTAGACATACATGAGCTCAGCCTGTTGATAAAGGGTCTGAGGAGCCAAAGCATAAAATACTCTGGTGAGGCAAACAAAAGAACATCTGGTGAAAAAATGGGACCTTAAATTAGGGTTCATATGTTGACACACAGATACTTTGCCAACTTTCAATCTAAGAACCTTAAAGAAATCACTTAAAGTAGACAATAAACAATTTAAAATATAGACCAACATATGAAAGACAGCACAGAAATAGACATCAGCCCCAGTACTTGTACTTGATAGCGCTAGGAAATGTAGGTGGCGTGAACAAGTAGTACCATATGACTATGGGCCACATCCATGACCCTAATGGATTAAAGAAAGTGGATGGTTATGGTCCAGACAGTACACACACAAGATATTGTGTGATGATTATATAACCACAATGTACTGCATTCACAAGACCTTTTCTTAGCTTGCTGAGTCATTAAGCCATTCGTTCAAAGGGATAAATATAACAAATTGGCAATTAACTTGTTTTAAATGAAAGTCCTTAATATTGCACAAGCAATTTAACTAAACATGCTTTTGGTGATTTAAAGATTATTTAAAAAAAATAGCTGTATTCTCTTTAGAAAAGCTGAAAAGTTATGCACTGTAAATGATTTCAGATTTATGATGGGTTCACATTAGGCTAAGTGCCATGGAACTGCTTCTGAGATCCATCCATTTTCGAGCAGTATAAATTAATGACAGTCATTCCACAGATTCTAATCAAATAATAAATCCCAGATGTACAGATGACTGAAGACCTCTAGTAAGCACAAACCAGAAAAATGCTTATGTTTTACCAGATCGACAGTATGAGTAAGCAATAGTTAGGATGAGGATGATAATAATCAGACAGAACCATCAAGAAGGTCAGTCCTTTTCTATGAGATGCCGGAAAGTAATTTTTGTTCTGACATTTAATGTCATGAAATTATGATGAAAAGTGTCTTACCCTAGTCTATTCTCTTCTTTCTTTCGCAGGTGGAAATCTCTTTGGATCACCTGCCAGACGTGCTTGGCTTCATCATCTGTCAACCTGGAAAGATCCAAACTCTTCCCATAACTGTTGATGGGCATCATCTTAAATCTCATCCGGTAGAGTTAGGAAGCCTTTAAAAACAAATCACAGAGGCACTTTGTAACCAAACATGTGGAGTTAAGAGACAGAACAAATAATGGTTTGGCCTCATTTATTGCAAGCTTGCACCCAGCACCCAGCTTGAAAAAAAAATTGCCACTTCAAAGGTTTAATTTAAAACTGGTAACATTGCATTTTCCATTATGTCAGAAGACTGACATTCATTAGACTGAACCTGCTTATTAAAACTTAACCAAAATATTGGTATTAAAAGCAACATTTAAAAAAATGTAATACTACAGTATACCAATGTTTTAGAATGTTTTTAGCATCTTATTTTCTTAATGGGGCCCACTTGTGTTTTTTTTTACTGCTTACCCTTAAGACTATGCAAATTGTGGGTTATTAAAAAGTTTAAAAAAGCCACTGCCTATTTGCAGATAAAGGGATGCTTTCTTCAAAAGGAAAACTACATCAGTTTATTTAATGGTATAAACACATCAGCCAGTTAGAATCATTAACACTTGAATAGTCATGCCACGTGACTAGCTGTTGATGAGCTGCTAAAATGTTTTTTAGCCCTTATTTAAGTTCCTTTGATCAAATTCCATGACATCATTACCTGCAAAATATGTCTATCTTTCACTCTTAATGCTGAATTATAAATACACAGATTACAGTGTTTTTAAAAATATTCACTTTCAACTTTTTAACTGCAAAAGGACAACTAATCAGCAGTGCTTTTACAAGTTACAGTATACCGTTTTAAGGTTCTTCGCCTTTCCACTATATTCAATAATATTAAAACAACAAGAAGTTTTTTTCCACCTGATGTGCCATTTTCTTAAGGAAAGGGTTGGGGTTGTTAACATTTTACAAAGCCTACAAAGTTTTAAACACACAAAATGTGGAATAAATGTATTATTATCCACACACTGCAGAATAATATTTCTTATTTTACATTTGAACAGAGTAAAATTACTTCAGAGACGTTTGTTAGAAATTATTAAAATGATTTCAAAGGTGCTGTAAATGAATTTCTTAAGTAAAATGAGTAATTCCGCTCAACCTCGGTGCTTAAGCTCTTATTTTGCTGTCCCTTATGGTAACGGAAAACTGGTGGATTGTTCAGCAATAAAAAGTATCTCTGCAGCCCTAGGCATATTACTTCATTCATATATAACAGAAGACTAACTGATGCACAGCGCTGGCAAGCATTGCTTCAAGAAAGAGGGATTTAGATGAATGTTGCAAATTCATACAAAAAACGTTTAATAATTTCACACCTAAAAAGTTGTCTTTTTAGGTTTTGACATTATATACTCTAATAACAAGTATGTAGTAAAAATGTTTACCTGGACTTGATTCAGCAGCCTGTGGTAGTCCACTGGAATTTCAGCTGACTAATTTCAGACAACTGCTGTGTTTATCACATGTCCAATTAACTGAGGGTTGGGAAGGGCCACTGAAATATTTAAACCCCACCTCAGAGTTCTCTTTGAAACAACATCTGATTTAATCTTGTAAATTAGCTGCAGGAAAAGCTGGACAATACACAGAGCTTAATTACAGCTTAATTCAACATAATGGTCACAGTTTTTTTTTTTTAAACTGGGTGGCAAGTTGGTTTGAATAGCATACTTCAAATTGTATATTTGCATCATATTATCTGCCTATCAAGCACACTAATTTCAGGTAGCCAGTTGGTTTAGTTTATTTAGATTTATCATTAAAACAATGATTAGGATTACATTTCACTGATACTCCTCTCCTTTTTGTATTTTATAGCCAGATGTAGTGTTACTTTTCCTTTTTGAGTCTTGATAAAATATTTATGTCATGAACAAACATCTAGTCTATTTTTTCATGATATTTATATTCAGCCCATTTTCAGAATTTCACACAACTATTCCTTTTAGAAACCCCTCAGCAGTGGTTCAAATGTAATGGTGCATCCATTTTAATTTTTTTTTTTTTTTTTTACCAAATAAGTGATTACATTGTTGCTATTCAAAGCAAGTTTGAAAAGTTATTGCATTTGCCTGACCAATAAGGGAAAAGCACCTACCACATGACTTTATTACAACCGGAAAAAAATATTCATTCTAGGCTGGTGACTCATATTATGTTTGTCCAAGTTAGATTCTTTAGCATTGCATGTAAAATGTTTCAACCATTTGCATTTTCTTAATACAGGGACATCCATTCATGACTGTGGGAAAATGACAAATCAAGGTACAACTATGTTCAGAAAGCTATTGAATATCTCTTACTTGGGAGTTTCAAAAGTGCCTCACATCCTAAAGCTTGGTTTGTTCCTTTTCAGGAACTCGACACTGCGTTGACAAACGCTATGAAACAGCTGCGTTCCCATAGCGTTTGTCAACGCAGTGTCTCGTTCCTTTAAGGAACAGTGGTTACATACGTAACCCTGTGACGTTTCTCTGTTGTGAGAAAATAGTGGAGCATACTTTTATCTGGTCAAGAGTTTTAATGAAAAGTTTCAAACTCTTGAAAAAGGTTTATGTAATCTAACATGTACGGTGAAAGTACTGTTAAATCATACCATTTATTTGTACCAGGTAAAGTAAATGAAAATAAATATGTAAGAAAACCCAGCTACAGTACATGCTGTGCCAAGGCAGCCCAAATTAAAAATAAAATACTGTCAACAAAAGTTCGAAATGGAAGAGGGAGTTAACAAGAACAGCTCCCTCTGCCGTCAAAAAAAGGACATAATCTCTAATGGATTATGAAATGTGCTGCAGTGACCTTTATAGTTACACTTTATTTTGATAATATAAAAAACTTTGCAACTACATGTCTACTAACACTCAGAGTAAACAGGATAGGTTTAGAAGAATAAACTGACACGTACTTGTAAAGTTTCTGACAGTCAGTATGTAGTATGTTGTGGACTCATCAAAATAAAGTGTTAGAAGAAATTAAGCAGACAGTCTGCTAATACTCTAATGACTGCTAGTTGAGATGTAGTTGCAAAGTTACTTACTGTTAATAGAATGTCTAAAGTGGACTATCGAAATAAAATACCACCTTTATTTTTGGTAGATGCCATTTTCAGTTTTTCTGCAAAGTACAATGAGTTTTTGAGGGGTACATTTATAGTCTGTACAATGGGTTGTACTGTCTATAGGCTGCATCTAATTTTCACAACCCATCATTTCCGGAGTTGTGTGCCCACCGGGATTTTTCTGTATTTCTATTTTTCTTTTTCTTTTTCTTTCTTTTTTTTTTTTTTTTTTACAAAAGATCCATTTGAACAATTGTTTGTAAAACCCTTTCTGCATTGTTTTGGTTAAATTAAATATTTTACATTAAATATGGCATTCAACTATCAATCTATTCTATTTATTCTGCTTACTCTCTGCTCTACATCCTAAGGCCTCTACCCTAATTTTTTAACCTTTTAACATTACAACACATCCTTGGATACTTTTTTCTTACTGTCTTTAAGAAAAAGTCTTGCATCAGTTTAATTAACTGTGCTCCAGTATGTTCAAGCCAGAAATTTGTATGTTTTTGGTTTGCTTGGCACAGACAAGAAAGGAATGCCTATCAGTTTTAGACAAAACACAAGGAAATGGCAACATTCCTTACTATATCATATGAAATGGTGTGATTTTATTTTGAGAACACTTTTGCTGGTGGGTAAACGTGTCTGTGCGGCTCGGAATTAGCTAAACTCTACATATTCACAGTGTTTTATTATAATAGTGTTCTCATTAAAGTGCTATGCATACGACAGTCCCAGTCATAGTTACTACTATTCTGCATTGTTTGTCCTGCTCACGCTATGTCGAAGCATCAAATCATCTACTATTCAAGGTCACCCCTAGAAATCGGTTAATATGATCATTATTGTAGTGACTATCATGTTTCTAGCATGTCATATAATTTGCAACAATTCTTTTAACCCTTTGCATTGCAAAGCTTTTTCCCTTGTATGAATTGGAAACCACAGTCCTGAGCTTATCCCTTTTAAAAGTCTTTAGGACGTGCTGGAGACAACTTTATAGGGTGGTTCACCTCTCCCATTGTCAAAAGTTAATGCAACTCTTGATGGAAATAAATGTTGTGATGTTGCATGACATTGTCAAAACATTGCAACGAATGCACAATATAATTGAAGCTAAAACCGTTCAATGAAATATTAGAGTTTTTTTTTTTTTTTTTTTTGGAACAGGCAGTGTCTGCAAAAAAAGGCTTTCATTTCTCACAGATTGAGCTTGGTGAATCTCAGCATAGTCATCCTGGGAAATGGACATGGAGATGTTTTCCAAGCCACAGTGCATTAAGCAAATTTACAACATGCAAGAAACATATTAATTATACTGGAATAACGATTCATTCTTAAAACCTTACATATTTGCTTGTTTGAATTCAAATAGCAATTTTTTAATTTCATGTATTTGGCCAGGCAGTGTATCCAGTGCTCCTTACACTGTAAGGTTTTCAATAAATTTTGCTTGCTCATCTGTTTCAGTGGCACCAATATTATTGCAATTGCTCTACATTTCCAAAGGTGCCTCAATGAAGAACTGTGCTCACATATTTTGTGTGAGTTAGACACCCCATGCTTAACCATTATACAGTACACCACTCCTCCAATATAGTTTATTTTCTGTACTACTCCACTCCTTCCTCTGTACTCTCTTAGTTTACACAAAAACCTTTCCGTTTGTGCTGGACATGAGTTGGGGGGAAATGTTAAGCCTAACGATTGTGAAGCTTCCCAAACAAACATTATGCATGATTCATTTTAATCATGGAAATTCTCATTTCCAGCCTCAGTGCATGTGAACATCATGGAAAAAATGAGTATGATTTTCAAGCACACTGTCTTTTTCAAAGGCACATGTTGAGTACTCATGTTAAACAGTATATTCTAAAAGCTCCATCACACCCAGTTTGACTACATTTCCAACCATGAATACTGTATGCATTATGAGGCATTAGTCATTGCGGCATTGTAGCCATGGTTACTAGGTTCAGAATTTTAAAACAGCATCTGTCGGTACGGGACACCCAGTGAGATTTCAATCGACTTCATTGTTCAACTAGATTGGTGAGTCAATGAAGCAACAAGGGAGGGTTAAACTGTGGCTGCTGCTGGCAGCTGGAACGGGGGATTTGATACATGTTGAGCAGTTAGAACATTCTGAGGCCAAAGACTTAAACATTGGGTCTTTTTTATTTCAGATTTTTAAATAGGCAAAAAAAGTGATTCTTGTTCATGCTGCTTGTTGCAGAAACCTATTCTAAGATACAAACGGTAAATAGGTAAAAGGTGTTCTTACTGTAAATTATCATTTGTGGGGAAAATACCAGTTATTGGTACAACAGGACTTGTGATAATAACACATTTTTATTTTCGTAGCACTCGTGATGTTGACGATTTGTCATATTTGCAACAGATTTGCAGAAATACCAATGGTCACAATTTTGGCTAGCCAGCGCAAATCTGGACACAATATGTAGCCACAGCTTTTGCTCTCATCACTAACGTGTAACCCTGACTCAGTATATGCATATTTCTATCCCTTAAAGCTTTGGATGTGCAAATTTGTTTTGGGCCAACTTTTTTGTCTGCAGGCTGCAACACCACAGGAAGAATCTTAAAATGCTAAAGTCAAATTCAAAACAGATATACCCCTTAAAGTGGCCAGAGAGAGAAAAGATTATAGTTAAAGGGGCACTTTAGAAATGTGTTTTGCACATGCTGTTCACAGCTGCCAACCATCTCTGAAAATCCATTTCATCTGATTTAGAGACTTTTAGAGATAAATGAAAGAGAATGAGATTTTGCAAACCAGCGCAATCAGATTATAAACTGTGAGCTACATGAACATTCTGTCCCATAGACACAGTCCTATAGGTTCATTCTATCAGGACAGCATATGCCTTTTTAAACCTCTATTTTAGTTGAAAATCAATTAGTGTTTTGGTTTAGCAAAAGTGCTGTTATATGTGTAAAATGGTTTTGTGTTCACTTTAGGTGCATTAGAATCTTGCAGTTGCTTTAAGACTAAATGTCTTTACTGTGTTTGTGGTTTGTGCTTCTCTGTGTCCAGATGGAACTAATCTGCAATCTGTGAATCATCTTTATTGACGGTCTGTACCCACCTGGCCTTGTGTAAAACTATAGAAAAATACAGCTCATGTTAAAAAAAGGGATTTAGACTCTCAAAGTCTAGTTAGTAAAACTTGCTGAATGTGTCATTTTTGACAGAGTTTACGTCAGAGCACACTAAAAGTAGTAGCTCTTAGCTGGATGAACATTGTGAGTCTAACGAGGCCAACACCGCTTTGGTAAATAAGATAGGTGTTTGCAAATGTTTGGCAATAATTGTACTGGTTTACTTTTTATTTTTACTGGCTCTAGCTGATGAAACCTATTCCACTTGGCTCTTTGTCAGTATAGCAGCAGAACGGTCAAACAATTGCTACCATTATTAGTTTTTTATTTTCCCTATATATAATACAGATATTTTATAGTATTATTATAATGGCATTTAACTATAAAAAAGTGTACGATGTCATTGTAATACATAATGCACAATATATCAAAACATACTTATTGTCAATTAAAGATTTAGATATAATGTATTTTTACAAATAAAAGAGCAGAGATAAACTAACAGTCTAGGAACTGTAATAAGTTGGCTGTTGGCATTTGTTGTGGCAAAAGATTTACCAAACAATTATGTACACAGAAAAGCATTTGGCTGTTGGCATTTGTTGTGGCAAAGACTTTACCAAAAGTATGTGCACAAACATGCTGAACCAAAACCAAAGAATGTAAGTGCCAATGGTCAGAACACATAGGCTGAAATGTGTCGCAGTATGTTCACATGTAAGAGATTTCTCGCATTATGCTGTATCTTTTTTAATTTAAATGGAGAAAAGGCCCCAAAAAATAACACCATGGATCACTCATAGTTTCATTTGCTAGCAGGCTGGTTTGTGATTCAGCATCCTCAATGACTAAGCAGAGGAAAATCTGACCAGGTACAGTTTTAGGAACTCCACAGAACTCCACAATATCCATCCAGTTACCCATGGAAACTCTTGGACAACAAATCACTTTTCCATTAAAAGGTAAAGGGTGGTTTGAACCCACCATTAAAACTGTTACAATACAAGCATAAGACAAGTGATGTTTCCAAAACTTAGATCAATTAAGTGCACTTTTTATTTAGTGCCATTTTGCCATTTTAAGAGATAAAAAAAAAAAACACAACACAACAACACAAAAAACAAACACTTTTTTTCACTTAAATTAGTCTACATTCACAAAAGATGAATCATGGGTTTACAGTGCAGATCCTAAAGCAAATTTATTAGTGACTGCTTTATGATCCCAATTGTTTTAGTAAAACAGTGTGGTCATATGTGGTGAAATATTTATATATATATATATATATATATATATATATATTGTATAGGCTACACTTTAGTTTGAACGTGTGTAAGTACACACATGCTATAGTGATATAAATACACATAGTATTTATTTTTTTAATCCCTATTTTAAAATCCCCTTTCTCAAATCAGACAGTTCCGAGATTCCTGGCAGAATGATGTACACTATATTACCAAAAGTTTTCGCTCACCCATTCAAATGATCAGAATCAGGTGTGCTAATCACTTGGCCTG
>JAUMHR010000056.1:10229289-10251884 GCA_032361145.1 Enteromius fasciolatus
GAATGGGATGGCACTTCAGTTCATAGAATGAGTAAAGGCAGGTGAGCGAATACTTTTGGTAATATAGTGTATTTCTGCACAGGCCATTCCCACGATAGCAGCATTCACAACTGAATGGAACAAAAAGTGTTGAACTTGAAAATTGTTTGTGCGTGAGTGCACTTGAAAAAAAAAGTTTATTAATGAGCTGCAGTTTTTTATTAATGAGCGGGGTTTGTAGCCTGACTGCGAGCAGGGGAAACTGATATGGGCAAGTCCCTATCTCAATTCTCCAGCTCGGGGTCTAGCGCTAGCCAGGCAGGAAGGGGAGTATGCACTGCTACTTCCCCTCACCTTTGTGGCGCAGCACTTCTCCTCTTCTCATCTAGGTCTACTTTTAAAGGAAAAGTGTACCAATATCTTCCCTTTGGCCTTGCACTCTCACCCCGCATGTTTATGAAGTATGTAGATGCTGCGCTGGCTCCATTGCAACACTCCAGGGCATCCGCATACTCAATTTTATTGACAACTGGCTGATTTTAGCGCAGTCAGCGAGTGAAGTGAAGAGACATTGAGATGTCGTACTCGCTCATGGGGTTGAGCCAAAACCCAGAGAATAGTGTGCTTTTCTCCAGCACAGAGAACCACTTTTCTTGGTTTAGTGTGGATTTGACCGCGATGCAGGCTCGCATGATACCTGCTCGGATCGAGTTGATCCTCAATGCAGTCACGAGAGTAAGAGAAGGCCGGTCACTCATTGTCAAGCAGTTTCAGTGACTGCTGGGTCTGATGGCAGCTGCGTCCAATGTCATATCTATTGGCCTGCTGTACATGAGGCCCCTATAGTGGTGGCTCAGGAGCAAAGGTGTTTCCCTGAGGGGAAATCCCCTTCACATGATCAAAGTGTCATGCCGAGCCGTACGTGCCTCAGAAATGTGGAGGAAACCTTCGTTCTTAAATCAGGGCCCGGTGCTGGGAGCTCTGATTCTCCATGACGCTAGCGACGGATGTGTCCCTCCCTGGTTGATGAGCGGTTATGAGTGACCGTGAGTGTTTCTCTACTGGGGTCACTCACTCCACCCTGAAGGTTTAGTGGCGGCCATTTCGGCTTACCACGCCTCTCTCGGTGGACACACAGTTGGTAAAGAACCCCTGGTTATACGTTTCCTCCTGGGTGCGCTGAGGTTGAGGCCACCAGTACATTCCCGGGTGCCGAACTGGCTGTCGTGTTAGAGGCCCTGTGTGGGCCACCATTTGAGCCCATAGAGGAGATATCTGATCTTCTATTGACAATCAAGATGACACTATTGCTAGCATTCTGTTCTCTGAGGAGAGTACGTGACCTGCTATAGCAGGGGTCTCTATGGCCGACATCTGTAATGCTGCAGGGTGGTCCACCCCCCCACACATTTGTCCACTTTTATGGCCACTCCGGGCTCTTCTGTTCTCTCATCTTAGCTGTGCACAAACACACACTAGACAGGGATTTGAAAGTCTGGGGGCGTGGGCATCTCGTTTCTATAGCGTCTCATTGACATGCCTCAAGTTCCTAAAGAGGAATGTCTCAAGGTTACGCATGTAACCCTAGTTCCTCGAAGGAAAGAGATGCCGCGTCTCGAAACCACACTTTCAGCATCCCCTGTCGGCGCTCCGCTGATATTCCACGTGCTTTTATGCTTCCTGGCCATTGACTTCACCCGCCTATGACGTCCCAACTTATCATCGGCTGATTTTACACACGATTCAGACTAAAGGTGTTTCCATAGCGTCTCGTCAATGTGGCATCTTTTTTCTTTGAGGAACTAGGGTTACATGCATAACCTTGAGATGTTCGTGCAGCATGTGCCTCTCTCATACTTGATAAAAGCCGTGATCACGAAAGATGAGATAAAAACAGAGAGCGCATCTGATTGGACAGATAATCCACAAGTTCTATGCATTCTATTTTTAATTTTTAATGAATTTTGATTTAGTGTACAGTATAATTTAATAGTATATGTGCAAAGCATGCAGTCAAGGTTAACTTTATCATTCAGCTGAACTTGTGCACATTTATTTTAGAGAGTTCATGTCTTGTTCAATTTATGCAATAAATGCAGGTCCTTGCCGAGCTGTGGGCTATGACTAATTTCAAGGGGAAAGCAGACAAATGTATATTTCTGCGTTTTTTTTAAACAAATAAAGCTTCTAAATATAAGGGGGGCACTTTCTACAACCCTTATATCCTGCAATCATAACGAGAATAGGTTTTTTCAATCTAAAAAAGACAAGAATAAAAAACAACAGGAGGGAATCGATTCTGAACCAGAAATCAGAATCAGACTTAATTACAAAGATTTCAGAATCGATCCGCAATAGTAAAATGAGCATCTGATGACCCCTATAATTATTTTATGAGCATTCAATTATTATTATTATTATTATTATTATTCAATTCAAGTTTATTTGTGTAAGGGCTTTTTATGATACAAATCATTGCAAAGCAGCTTTACAGGAAATTAAGTTTCTACAATATGTTTATATATTGTAGAAACTTAATATATTTAACTCATGGCTAAATTTGGTAATTCTGTTGCCTGAGGGTTTATATCCTCTTAGACATTGGCATCAACTCTTCTCAGGTGTTCGGTCATCTAAGATCATTTACTTACTTTATTTACTTGGATCCAGCCTGAAGCTTGTAAAATCAAATTTTATATATATAGCGCCATACAACAACCTAAAGGTGCCCAGGGCGCTTTCCAGTATAAAGGAAAAAACACAGTAAACAGCAATTAAAAGAGCACATATATACATAAAAATGGCTACATATCAAAAGCTAGGCTAAAAAGATGTGTCTACAACTGTGATTTAAAAACACACAACTCAGTGATGTTTCGAAGCTGTCCTGGTAGTGCGTTCCACAGCTTTGGGCCCTGGACGGCAAATGACCTTTTTACAATTGAACTTGGGTATGACCAGTGTGGTGTATTCAGTGGAGTGCAGAGTTCTGGCTGGGTGGTGGACCATTACCAACTCCGCGAGGTAGACAGGGGCCAGACCATTGATGCCTTAAACACAAACATAAACTCAACCCTAAAGCGCACTGGGAGCCAGTTGAGTGAGCGGAGGACTGGACTGATTTGAGAGCGTTTGGAGGTATTGGAAAGGAGACATGCTGCAGCGTTTTGTACCAGTTGAAGCCGGTTGAGCAGTGATTGATTAAGTCCAGTGTAGAGGGCATTACAGTAGTCAATCTGGGAGCTGATGAAGGCATGGACAGCTTTTTCAAGGTCAGCTCGGTTCAGAAATGATTTGACCTTACTGAGGAGCCTTAGCTGGTAAAAGCTTGCCTTCACAACTGCACTTATCTGTTTTCCAAAATCATACCACTGTCAAAAATAACACCCAGGTTGCGCACTACCGGAACAAACCGAGGTGTTAAAGGACCAAAACTGGGAGAACTGTTGGATGAGTCCGGAGTGAATAGGATGTACTCAGTTTTTTCTTCATTCAGGTGCAGGAAATTATGAAAAAGCCATTTTCTGATGTTGAAAATACAGTTAAGAGAGTCCAATGCAGAGCTGTTACTCAGAACCACAGGAAGGTAGATCTGAAGATCGTCTGCATAAAAGTGAAAACAGACATTGTGATTGGAGATGAGTTGACCTAATGGCAGCATATAGAGTAAGAATAATATAGGACCAAGAATGGAACCTTGAGGGACACCCGATGACAAAGGAGCAACTGAAGAGAAGAGGTCATTAAGTATAACTGATAAAGTTATGCTTAAGAACCAAAGCAACCTCAGCCTCTGATCAGAGGCCTTCCACTCCTTGACTTCTGGAAAGTGGATCCGATAATTAAATGGATCTTACTTTTTGCCTTATCATTCCGCAGATATTTTCCTTTTTTTTAATCTTTCTGTCGCTTGGCTTGGCTGTTCACTGAACGCACTCTCCTCCACATCATTAGTAGACATGGTCCTTGCTGATTGGCTACAAGTTTGCTTTGGTACTGTATGATTACAAATTTAAGAATCAGTCTTAGATCTGCTGATCTTACATCCCAAAATAACATCATATTAGAAACTAAGGTGAAGTACACTCAACAAAAATATAAATGTGTGATAGTGAGCACTTCTGCTTTGCTGAGATAATCCATCCCACCTCACAGGTGTGCCACATTAAGATGCTGATCTGACATCATGGGTAGTACACAGGTCTACCTTATACTGCCCACAATAAAAGGCCACCCTGGAATGTGCAGTTTTTTGCTTTATTGGGGGTCTGGGGAACCGGTCAGTATCTGGTGTGACCACCATTTGCTTCATGCAGTGCAACACATCTTCTTCGCATGTGGCCTGTGGAATGTTATTCCACTCCTCTTCAATGGCTGTGCGAAGTTGTTGGATATTAGTGGGAACTGGTACACGCTGTCGTATACGCTGGTCAAGCACATCCCAAACATGCTCAATGGGTGATATGTCCGGTGAGTATACTGGCCATGCAAGAACTGGGACATTTTCAGCTTCCAAGAATTGTGTACAGAACATGATTCAGATCAGGAAACTTTTGTTCTTCTTAAAATCGTAAGATCTACATCACTTCTCCGTAATTTACATTTATAGTTTCTTTAATTTGACATTGATCTATTATAATTGCACACAGTGGAGCAGAATTTGTCAACACATCTCTTATTTGTGAAGAAATCACTGCATTGAATCATGAGCATCAGTTGTTTATTCTCTAGGATTCTAACATAATTCAGTGCACAGTGAGCACAGAAAGTAAATTCCACAATAAGGTAGCAACAGAAACAGTTATTTTCTGGGCTGAATTAAATGCATATTATAATACTTTCCAGATTCAACACAACTGTAAAAGTCTGATCTCTCAGGACTGACACCTCACTTTGATCCACCCATCTTAGGTCAGCTCGTTCTGTGACAACTAGAAAATAGTTTCATTGTGTGTAATGCCAGATAACTTGTTTTACATTTACATGTCATATGTATCATATAACATGTAAACATGTTACTTATTATGTGAATGTTTCCTGATTGTGTTGCTATTGAAGCAGATGTAACCGATTTACATGTCTTTGTGTGTGTTTTTTCATATAAGTGCAAAAAATATGATCTTTTTCTATGCTTGATTCATCTTTTCAAAATTACGAACAATGTCCCAGAACCTTCATCTAAATGAAGCATTTTTTTTTCATATACTTCTACTTCTATACTCAACATTTTTTTATATATTAAAGAGGCTTGAAAGAACGTTCATATATTGTGTTTGTGATTATTCCTTTAGATCCTTCAGTGGGTAGCCAAGGATACAAGTTAAGTTAGAGGAGTGTGAGGAGAAAAAAACAACTTTGATTTAGTTTCTTACATCACCTTCCCAATAAGGAACAGCTATACCAAATATGTCTGTTTCTCATTTATGACTCTCTCT
Source organism: Enteromius fasciolatus (assembly GCA_032361145.1). Classification (NCBI taxonomy): domain Eukaryota; kingdom Metazoa; phylum Chordata; class Actinopteri; order Cypriniformes; family Cyprinidae; genus Enteromius; species Enteromius fasciolatus. The sequence continues at coordinate 10,234,704 of JAUMHR010000056.1, forward strand.
CTCGCTCACTTTTTTCCCTTCTTTGTGCTTTTTCCTTCTTTTCTATGCAGAGGAAAGGAGGAGGCGTGGAAAAATTGAGTGGCTTTTCTCCAGGATTCTCTGAGTTGTGTGTTCTGTCCCAGGCTGGAGTGAGTGGCACTGCTCCTCTGGAGAGCACACAGTCAGCTCAGCGGACAAGAGTCTCACAGTAGAACTCCAGCACGCAAGCTAATCAGCATCATCTCTACCTAACCCATTCAGAACAATTCACAGAAGGGAAATACCAGGAAGATAATGACCTAAGAGTTGTCTTTTTGCAGTTATTTGAAATTCCATAAAAAGACTGTGGAATACAGCACTCCGAATTCTGTATTCCAGAGGTAAGTTGCTTTGTTATTTATGAGTCATGCATATGTTTTTGCAAAATGAGCATTTAAGTTCACGAGTAAGACTGTGCAAGATGGTATGGGCTTTAGAGTATTTGTATGCATGCATTCTAAAACTGTGGCAAAATCCATTTTTACTCAAATATGCTGCGTTTGCACCCTTTTTGCCCTGTAAAGTTTGGTTTGTTTGCATGACTTTTCCAATGCACGTTTGGAGGTTTTACTTTTTAATTATAGTTTTAATGTTAAGAATTCTATGGGTACACTAAATTCCAAAGCTTTGGGAGAAAGAGAGAATTTTTTTTGTAACACAGGAAGAAACATTGCAGCAGAGGCAGAGCAAAGTGCTCTGATAAGTAAAGTACATGAGGTGGGGCCCTGTGCTAACGCTGTGTTAAAAGTGAAAAATGCAGCAGGAAATTATCTGAGACCACTGTTACAGTATGCAGTCATTTGTTTGTGATATGCTTATATTTACAATTATTATATTATATAAAAGTGTAAAATACACATAAGGATTTTAAAATGTTATAATTTTTTCATCAAGATGATACCTAATATACCAGGAATGAGGATAATACTAATTATGAGCTTGGTTAAACAGAGGCAAGAAGCAGAGCAAGTCAGGGAGCTCTTTTGTGCTTTTCTACCATTATAGACATTATTCAAATCGCACCTTCTGCCCAGCACTGTAAAGACAGGGTGATGTGAAACTTTTTCCACTGTCCTTGCCAGATGGACAAAGAATGCTGGGAGAGTTAGAGCTGAGGCATTAAACTTAAGTGGAGCAGAACCAGATGTGGACCCTTTAAAACACCAGAAATCCATTGCAGTACTTTCCCATTGATTGCATACTGTACATATAGGCAAAGATATGTAATTATCACCACAAACATGCACAGAATTATAAGGTGCTGATATGCATCCTTTAGGGTTAAATAAGACATGAAAGTGTATATCTGCTCCAGTGACAAGCTAACAAGCTACAACGCTTGCACATTTTTCCTAAGACTTTGGGCATTAGATTTCCTCTGTTGGGCCTGCTTTGAGAAACACTGTCAGGGAGAAGCAGTTTTCCCAACTCAGTCCACTAGAGGACAATGTTGAGACACCTTGTAAATTTTGGCGGTTAAGGTCTTTTGGCTGAGCTTGGTTTTGGTTCAAACATATGTTTTCCATTGTTTGTTTTCCATTATTGTTACTTGGACATTGATAAATTACTGAATCAGCTGTTTATTCTGTACAACTTTATTGAATGAAGCAGCAAAATGGTAATGGTAATGGAAATAACGTAATTAATTTAGCTAAAAATATATTTCTGTGCTCTTTGGGAAATATTTTTGTAGTTTGCCCTGGCCATTTTTTATTTTATTTTTTGCCCTGGTTATAATTAATTCTATTTATTTTATTTTTTTTTAATTTGCAGTATGTACATATCAGTAAATAATTCACAACAATTCTCAATTCACATGCCCAGTTTTTCATGTGGTTGTGCTTGCAGTTATTTCTCAGAAACACCACTAGTAGGCACATATTGTGCAGATGTAAAGATTACACGTTACATTGTATGCTATAAATCTACTTGTAATAAATTTAAATGTAATACTGTTGTGAAAATTAAAGTATTTTTCTGCATCCTAATTAAATAAATGCCAACCGAAACAATTTCAACTCATAATTCGTAATTATAAATCGTAATTTTTTGTTAGGACCTCTTTCTTTTTTCTTTTCTTTTTTTTTTCTTTCTTTTTTTTAAAAAATTCTGGCTATTCTAGATGTGAGTCATCATTTTTTTCATATTCATGTTGAAATTGTGAATTGAAAACAGTGACGTCAACATAACCTTCAGTTTTATGTTGGTTTTTATTCTGTTTATAAATAGAACAGAATAATTCCTTTCCATGGGCTGTCATAATGCATTGAGCAAGGCACCCAACTGCTCCCTCGGCACTGCAGCATTGGCTGCCCACTGCTCTAGGTGTGTGTTCACGGTGTGTGTTTGTGCTTGGTTGTTCACTTCTCACTGCTGTGTGTGTGCACTTGGATGGGTTAAACGCAGAGCACAAATTATTTATTTCCGTGTGGGGACACTTTCAGATAAGCATAATTTAAATGAATTTTAGATAAACATCATTTAAATGTCTTTAAAAACAATTGTATATATATATATATTTGTTTTATTTTATTTTTATATTTGTATTTTTTTAGTCATCATATTTGATTTGTGGTCACATGGCAACCAACTATGAAAACTAATGAATATGTACTATGACTCAATGCGTCCAAGAACACTGAGACTGATGTGATGGAAAAATTTAATTTTTCTGTAGTCTTCCACTCTGAAAGTTGTTTTTTCAATAAAACTTTTCAGTGTGATTCAGAGCTCAAAAGGGAGGGGACATTCTGTGCTGTGGTATCTGTCTGTCTGCATGTTATGGCATTTTTGCTTGTGTCCAGTACTCTGAAGCTTTTTTTTCCTGAGTGTGGACTGTGTAGTGTTTAGTGGTTTTTACTGGCAAGTGAGGACAGTTGATGTGGGAAGAAAACCTTTTAAAATCCTGAAATCTGACAGCTGTGTGGATTTGGCTCATGGGTTGGAAACAGGTCACATAAATCTTATGGTGCTGCCAAAACTTTTCCTATCCTCCTAAAAATAATACACTCCTGAGGTATTTGAGAGAATGTTTATGTTATATTTTATGAGATAAGATGAGAACACAAACAACCCAGTAAGGGACTATAATTAGAATATTGAGCACTTAACACCTATAATTTGATAGCAAAACATTATCAAACTGCAAAGTTATGTCAGAACTGTGGACAGTCATATGTGTTAGTGCCATTGAAATTGCGTTCTATCTTAAATAAAGAGATGGTGTGTGAGAGTATGCATACTGTAGTATGCCATATAATATCCCAAAAACTTAAAATCAGTTTTTTTTCTTTTTTCCAGCTTTTGTGGACAATGGGGAAGAGCCAGTTGTTACTGTATGCCCTCTGTGGTGTGATGGTTTTTGGCCTATTCCAAAAACTTGAAGCTCAGGATGGTAAGTTTAGTCCATCTGTTCCCCTCTCTCTCTCTTCATCCTTCTTTGAGATGTAAATGTCATTCTATGGGTAAAAATATTTTACTGTGAGATTTCCCCTTGACTAGGAGGAGAGTTTAAGAGGTATCTTGTTCTTTGCACTTGTACTTAGTTCTATTGTTTAATATTAAGTTTAATTACATCTACTTGTGCAACTGCAAGTAATAATATGAGCGTTTTCAGAAGTCCCTCATCAGTGCTGGTCAGTTGTGTTAAAACTTTGAACTCTCGTATTCAAGACAGTGAAGAGAAAAAGTTACAATTTATGTAAAAAAACTGATTTAAATACCTAGAAGCTTTTCAGAGCAGTTTGTTTTTCAGTTAAGAGCTTTTAGGAACCAAAACAATTAAACGGTTAACAGAATTTTAAGTTTACACCACCAATCCTGAAAGGTCTCAAGAGCTACTGTCAGCGTCGGGAATGGCCACAGACAGTTAAAATTGACTATGGGTAATTCATGAAAAAAAATAACCCAATTAACAATTTCGCCACTGTTAACATGACTACTTTTGTGACAGTCACATTTTCCGCATGCTGTGACTCCTGCTGTTTTTAGTAAACTTGCACAAATAGAATGAAATAGTGGTTTTTAGATTTTAAACTATCAGCATCCATCCCACTGTGTTTCTCTCTCTCTGCCATTATCCATCCATTTATCCATTCCTCTACTAAATTCTTACAAAAAATAAGCTAAAAGAAAAGAAAATTTGATTAATTTCCAAATTGTTACCTAAATTCTTTAGATGTCATATCACTGATTTATGTCTTAGAGATCATCAGCAGCTGATGATGGCTAACCACCCAGCACAGCTTATGTCTTGAGAGCTTATTGTCTGATTCTTATGTGTTTGTGTGCTGACTGTCTTCATTGTGTAACCATTTAAATAAAAAAGGTGTTTCTCCACAGTTAATACAGTGATGAATCCATATGTTCTCATCTTTGAATTGTTTACTAAACTAATTACATATTTCTCTGAATTTCAACATTAAAGACCCCATAAACTAAATGTAAAAAAGTTTTGTAAGTTTGTCTTTAGCCATCAGTAGTACCTTTGTAGTGTGTTCCAAAATTATGACATAAATATTGTGACATAAAGCTTTTAGACTATTTAAAAATGGGACAAGCCTTTTAATATATCCTGGCCAAACATTCAGTAGATACTGTTATCACAATAAATAAATCTGTGATTGTTAAGCAAATTCATGGGGTTTTTAAACAATCAAATATGTAAAAATGCTACAGTTAAAAAAGTGGCAGTAAAAATATTTATGAATAGGTCCAAAGATGAGACAGAAGGGTCATGACTGGTGCTGTTATCACTGAATACTGTAACATGAGTCTGCATGGTCTGACTGACCACAAGAAGATGAAAAGATTTAATTGACTAGAAATTGTAAACAGTACAGAATCTTTGTAATGTGCACCCAATTACTCTAAATACAGTGTAAATTAAAACCCCACAGCTTAATTCTACACTATTTTAAGAATTTATGAAAAGGAGTTTGAGTTGCAGAGCATCTTCTTTGGTTTCAGCAGACATGCAGTATAATGTGTTTGTGTTGTGTTTTTTTGATGGATTGTAAATATCCATGATTATGTTTTATGCTTGCACCCCTCCCCATTCACCCTCCTTCTTTCCTTTTTTTAACCCACACATTTTGCATTATATTTTGTTTGTCTCTCTGTCCTCTCTCCACTTCCCTTCAAAGCCCCTGCACCAGCCGACCTTGTACTCTTAATTGACGGATCAGAGAATGTTGGAGCTGCCAACTTCCCCCTCGTCAGTGATTTGGCTGTCCGAGTGATTGAGGGGCTTGCTGTGGGCAGGGACACAATCCGTGTAGCCCTCGTGCTTTATGGTGCCGACCCTGAAATTCAGTTCTATCTCAATAGCTATGATGACAAACAGAGTGTCCTCAGTGCTGTCCGTGGGCTTAAGTACCCTGGCAGTTATGAGGCAAATCTGGGGGCCGCTTTGGAGGAGGTGGCAGCCAGTCTGTTGGGCCAAGATGCAGGAGGCAGGGCTGAGGAAGGGGTACCCCAGATGCTGGTGGTGATCAGTGCTGGGGAATCCAGTGATGATGTCAGTCAGGGCCAGAGGGCCCTAAAGCAGGCCAGTGTGTTCACCTTTGGCATTGCTGCGGGTGATTCTGCTACTGCCCAACTGGAAGCTATTGCCACAGACAAAAGTTTTGTTCTGTCCGTTCCTGATGTCAGAACAGTGGCAGGCGTGGGTGACCAGATACTTCCATACATTAATGGGGTCACACAGCGCACCATTGTGCTTGAAACAGATTTCACAGAAGGTATGTAATTAACGTATGAGGGGGATTCCATTGTGAAACTGAAGAGCGAAATAAAAGCAGTACATTATCAGGGACGTGGACATTTAAACACATTTTTTTGTAATGGTTTTAGTGTAGTTGTTTAAGTATTTCCTTTACTGGTATTTAAAACCTGGTTTCATGGCATAAATGTACCTTGGTGCACATTTTAGTGAGACCAACAAGTACCATATCACTGCAGTTTCCAAACGAAATTAACACTAGAGGCAGTAAAACTCTTATACCTTTTATTCCTTTTCACACAAATTTACAGAGTTTTGATAATAATAATAATAATAATAAAGTGTAATTTTCACATAATTACTTGAAGAATATCAAAACAATATTAATTTGCTGGGATATTTGAAAATTATGATTTGTTTGGTAGCTTACTCACATTTGTTAACACTATCGGGTATGTATAGGGTTGGATTTGGTGTAGGGCATATTTCCAACATGATAGATCATTAACTTTTAGCAGCAGGCCATGGGTAATTCAATTCTGAACTGCTGAAATACCTACTTATGTAGATATTGAACTTGTGTTTTAGTGCCATTCAGTGCATATTTTGTTTTGTAACATGCTGTAAAGCACATAAAAGGTGTTGGACAAAAGTGCACAGTGGTACATATTTCTATGAGACCAGGTTGGGGATTTTAGAGGCAACACACCAGTGCTGATAGTAGATAGTAGTTTAAATATTGGTCTTGGAGACCCACTGCTCTGCACATTTTGTGTCTCCCTTTTTAAAACACACCTCAGTTCATCATCTCATCAGGTTAGAATTTCATGAACTGTGTCAGATAAGAGACATACAAAATGTGCAGAAAAATGTGTTCCCAGGACCAGGATTAAAAACCAATGCTGTAAAAACATGTGCTGTTTGCCAATGAACCATACAAAAAGTTTTGTAGTTCACTTTTCTCTTCATTGATTGTTCTATCTAAAACAAAATCAAGTGTAGCACAGCTTTCAAGTGGGGAGAGGTAACTCATTTTAAGTTTTTGTATGTAAATTCAAGATATTATTAAATTTTGGTCATAGCAAATGTCCATTTTGAAATGAATGATCATTTAAGTTTATGCTTATTAACTTTTACTGTATATGATTTGTCTATTACATCTTTATGTCAAGTAAAAAATGGTTAAAGTTGATCCATTGTATTTGTAAAACAACCTACATTATCATTATTATTAAATAAATGATGAGAGTGATTTTAAATTATCTGATTTTGGTTGGAATTTGCAGAAGTGCTAAGCAAAATTCTTTTCCCCCCCCTCTTTTAGCTTTGGCTGTTGGGAAGAGAGATATCATTTTCCTCATTGACAGTAGCATGGGTACCATCGTAATCAATGCAGTGCGAGAATTCATCAAAAGGTTTATTGACACCATGCCAATTGGTCCTGATCAGGTGCAGGTCGGAGTGGCCATGTTTTCCACTACCCCAAAAATAGAGATCAACCTGAACTCATTCAGTTCAAAGGAATCACTAAACTCTGCCCTTGCAAGAATAAAACCCAAATCTTCATCTGAAGTCAACATTGGTGCTGCCTTGGATTATGTGAGGACAAACATGATCACAGCTCAGAATGGGAGTCGCATTGACGATAAAGTGCCACAGCTTGTATTGCTCCTAACCAGTAAAAAATCCAAGGATGGTGTCCAACAGCAAGCTGATGCCCTACGTCAAATGGGTGTTCTCACTTTGGCTGCAGGATCCAGGGCAGCCGACGAGGCTGAGCTCAAGCAAATAGCCTTTGATGACAGTGTGGTTTTCATGCTGAAGGACTTCAGGGTGTTACTGCGCAACCCCAAAGAAATTATCTCCCCTCTCTCTTCATTGTCTGGTGTTGTTGTAACAGAGAGTCCAACTGAAACAGGTAATCTAAAGAGTTCAACAAACATAGTCATTTTGTTTATTAAAAATCTGATTGTATTGTTTATAAGTATTAATTATATAGATATTTAAATGAATAAGATAAATATAAGGGAGAACGGGGTACAACCTAATGCTTTTTGATGTTCTCAGTTTAAATCCTTCTGAGGTTTAGGGCATAATTTTTATTCACATTGATTTGACTCTTTTTTTCACAAATATGTCAACTTGTTTTATAATTACATTGTATTAATTTTTCTTTATTTATTTTCACAAAATGGAAGTGACATTTGACAACATGCCCTGTAGGTGGGGTACATTATAAGATCTGAATTTAAACCCCTATTTAAACCCCTCATTAGTTTGTGCCCTGCACTACCCTAGATGTAACCATGTATGCTTTCTTATGTATTTTTGCCCATTGATACAGTCTTACAGCACAAATTGAGGTTCTTCATTTAAATGGTACTTAGATGTCTAATATTGTGTTTATATAAAATTTTCTAGACACAACTGTGGATGTTACTACGGTCCACACACAAAGAGTTGTCCGTGACATTGTCTTCTTGGTGGATGGATCTGACTATGTTAGAGGTAACCAGCAATCTGTGCTGGACTTCATTACCGATGTGGTGAACAGACTAGATGTACGATCTGAGCGAGTGCGCATTGGACTAATCCAGTTTGCTGAAAAGCAGCGTACAGAGTTTTATCTGAACACTTACAACACCAAACAGGATGTGCTCTCTGCCATTGCTGGACTGAGACTGATGGGAGGACCTGCATTGAATACTGGTGCAGCTCTACAGTATGCCCTAATTAACCTCTTCCAGCCCTCCGCTGGGTCCCGTAGGAGAGAAGGGATCCAGCAGGTACTGGTTTTGATAACAGGAGGACCATCTCAAGATGAGGTTAAGAGGATTGCAGACAGGGTAGCTTTAGCGGGGGTTTTGACATTTGCTGTTGGAGCTGGCCAAGTGGAAGATCGTTTCCTGAAAACTGTGGCTTTCGTTGAAAATTTGGCATACTACAGAAGAGATTTTGCTGAATTGTCAAGCGTTGTTGGTGAAATTATGACACCACTGGTCACTGTTGTTGGGGAGACTGACACTTCAGTAATAGGTGAGCTAAAGCACCTTTTCATTAAAAAAATCATTAAATGCATTACCATTTACCAAAAAAAATAAATAAATAAAATTGTTGTTTTCAAACTAGTGGAAAGAATACATACAGAAGACACAGTAATGCATTTGTTTAAACAGATTTTATTGACAGCACATATTTTTAAGGGCTGTTTTCTCAAAATGAGTTTTTTCTGCTACAGCCATAAATCTCCACCAAACTTAAAATTTTTATTCCTGTCCTGAAGGTTTTTACAAAGGGATTTGAACATATATAATTTGCATGATTATGTGCAACATTTTAACTTACCCAGCTAAATTTTAACATTTAGCTGGGTAAGGCGATAAATATTATTATTTATTATTTTTTACCCTATTTACCTGCAGTGTCTCACCTTAGTCACAATTTCAAGGGTTACTAGTTTAAATGTTTAAATTTATCTTTAATATCCAGCACTGTAAATGCACCACATTTATCAAACACACTAGAAAGGACTAACAAGTGCAAGATGTTTGTGAATGATTGCTACTGTATGTAGTTCTGGTTGGTAACTATTTTAAGTAAGTGTCACTTAAAGCAGTATGTACATTGTTTTATTTGACTTGAAAGTAGCTGTAACACAATAAGACACAGTAAGCAAGTAAGGGTAACTAATTATATCTAATTGGGGTAAACTATTGTATTTTATAGTGCAAAGAAAGATCTGAGCACAGTGTGTGATGTTGTTGAAATCTCTTCTAGAGGTTTAAAGGAGACAAAAATTTGTTCTTTAGTTTAGGAGAAAAATCTAAGCACAGTGAGTGATGTCGTTGAGATCTCACTTTTGATTTGTCTTCCTTATGGGTAAATTCCATGTTTAAAGTGGGGTGTGACAAAAATGGAACCTCCAAACTCCAGACTTTTATTTCCAGACAGGTTAATGAAAGGTAACAAACATACCGTTGAATAACTACTTTCTACCAATGGGCACCAGTATCACTATAAAGTCACAAAAATACTTTTTGCAGCACTTTATTTTTATAATTACCTCCATTTATTTTCTTCTGCATTCAGAAATGCACAAAATAACCTTTGTTGTTGTTGCACTGTAGATATTAAAGCATTTTGTTTTTATTTATTTCACAGATCCTGAAATACCAAGTCCCTCTGGTGGAGAAAGGGATGTTGCATTCTTAATTGATGGCTCTGAGGATGTGAGAAGTGACTTTCCCTATATCCGTAACTTCATTTCCAAAGTCATTGAGCCTCTGGATATAGGCTTCAATAAAGTACGAGTTTCTGTGGTCCAGCATAGTGAGAGACCAAGTCCTAACTTCTACCTGAACACTCATCGAACCAAAGATGATGTGCTGAGAGCTGTAAGTGGACTCAGTCTGGCAGGTGGCAGAAGTTTAAATACTGGAGCTGCCTTGACTTTCATGAAAAACACCATCTTGTCACCAGCAAATGGTGGTCGAGCCAATGAAAATGTTCCCCAATTTTTGATAGTTTTGACTGGGGGGAGATCAAGAGACAGCGTCAGAGAACCTGCAGTTGCCCTTAAGACTGAGGGAGTTGTTCCTTTTGGTGTTGGCGTGAAGAATGCAGACCCTAAACAAATTGAGGCCATCTCTCACAATCCATCATTTGCTTTCAATGTTAAGGAATTCAGCCAGCTCAACACTGTTCAGGAAAGGCTCAAGAACTACGTGAACCTTCCAGATCAAGAACTGAAGGTCTTTCTAGAGGAAGGTAAGACAATTTCACCTTTTTGTGTTTCTATGGTCTCCTGTGTGCTTGCATAAGCTGCAATGTGTGTCAGTGGTGTTCTGTGTTTCAAAATATTTAATTATTGGGTGTACTGTCTTAGTTGATGCTGAAGATATGGCAAAAGATATTGTATTCCTCTTGTATGGTTCTTCTGAGTATTAAAAGTGGATTTGGTGCAGTGAGCAAAGAGTTGTTAACAAACTTAATGTGAAGGAGAGAAAATACAGAATATCTGTGGTTCAGTACAGTGACAATCTATTGGTTGACTTCAATCTAAAAACTTAAAACAAAGGTGGAGGTTCTAAATGCAATAATTGTCATAAAACACAAGCAGCTAACACTGGTGCAGACCTCCAGTTTGTGAGGCACCAGGTTTTCAATTCTTTATCTGGGAATAGATGACTTTATGGAATTGCTGAAATACTAATATTGTTTTATAGCAGACCATCTAGTGATGAAAGGGCCTGCCATGGCCCTGAATGATCTTGATATTGTAACCGAACATTGGTGTGAAAAATGCAGATTCAAATGAGCTGAAACTATCAATTTAGTTGCAATTCATACATTATATTGATTGATTTAATGGCCTTTCTTTAATAGAGCCACAAATATTTTTAATACTAAAGCATATCCTAAAAGAACAAATGAATCAAGAGAAATTTCAAGAATTAAAGTTATGGGTAAAAACATCTGCTAAATGCCTTGTATTGTAAATTGCAATATGGTTCATATTCTCATTCTATGGTGGAACTGAATATACCTTTTTTCTTGAGTCTTTCTTCTTAAATATTTCTTCTTTAATATCTTATATCTTCCATGTCTTTAGTTGACATCTTTTGCACATAAAGATGTTTGTTTCATGGGAGTGTTTTATATTTCACTTGCAAGACCTTTTCTTATTCAACACCATTCACATCCTGACCCACAAAATACTTTTGAGGGTTCTGATATTCTTTTATTTACTTGCAATTTGAAACAGTTTTTGCTCTTGTACACTTTTAAAGCTTTTGCTATTCAATTTATACATTGAATGAGTCAGATGTATTCCAATATCCTTTTCTTTTTCTTTCTTGGTAACTTGCCTAACACAGGAATTAACAAACGGGATATAGTTTTTCTCCTTGATGGCTCCGATGACTCCAAAAATGGACTTCTTGCCATTCGTGAGTTTATCCGGAGGATGGCAGAGGATCTTGACATTGACCGGGACATTGTTCGAGTTGCTGTAATACAGTACAGCGAAGATGCTTTGACTCATTTCCTACTTAATACTTACAGTAGTAAGAAAGCTGTAATTTATGCCATTAATGGTCTTTCAGCAAAAGGTGGAAGAAATCTAAATACTGGGGCAGCACTACAGTATGTCAGGAACAATGTTTTTACTGCTGCTTCTGGAAGTAGGCATCAGCTAGGAGTACCTCAGCTGTTGATTGTTATGACTGGTGGAGGGTCCAGTGATGATGTGGCAGGTCCAGCTGAACATCTCAAAAATATTGGAGTTCTGTCCATTGCGATTGGAATAAGAAATGCTGTTGAGGCAGACCTTAAAAGCATAGCATTTTCACCTAGATTTCTTTTTAATCTTTCAGCCTTTGGTGAACTTTTAAGTATACAGCCTGATATCCTCTCTTTTATCAAATCCAAAATGGCAATAGAACCCCCTACTATTGTTGGTAAGGATTACATAAAATTCAAACTTTTTCTTTTGACATTTGATAGTTTGGACATGAAACTTGGACATGAAGCTGCTTTCTTCACTAAATTTCTTGCTCTAACTATGAGGCCATTGATTGATTGATTGATTCAGCTTTCTTAACATATGTTAAAGAATGGCAATTAATGGCCTTGGACACTAAATATTTACCTGTTCTGTTCATCTTTTGCTTTGTTCATCAGAGAACTTCCACGATTTTCCATTGGTTCTCTTAAGCATGGAAGAGTTTTACTACTTGTGGAGACTCTTCAGGTTAAAGCTCTTGTTTGAGCCAATGATTTCTCAATCATTGCTGATCTTTCAACTCCTTGTTCTTGCCAATTCTTTTCTGGTTGCTTGATTGATCTTACTTATTCAACTGAGCTTGAAAATAATGATATCTAGTGATATCCTGCCATACATTTTTCTTTGTGTCAGATATTTTCTGCATATTCTTAAAAACACAAACATAGCATAATGCATACAGACTGTAAATTTGTCTGTAAATCGTTTGTTCAAATTTTGAATTTTATTGTAATTGCTATGAAAATCATTACATACAATAATGTCATTTATGTATTTAGTGTGTTAATGATGTTTTGTCTAACACTTTCATAATACGTTTTACTAAAGCCATTTAATTTTCATCCCAGTTGAACTGGATGCAGCTCAAAGAGACATTGTCTTTGTAATGGATGGGTCTGATGACACCAGGCATGCATTTAAACAAATGTGTCAGTTTGTTCAAAGAGTGGTGGACAAACTCAATATTGGGCCAAGCAGAGACAGAGTGTCTGTAGTTCAATACAGCAGAGAGCCACAGGTCAATTTTTACCTCAACACACATGCCACAAAGCAAGACATTCTCAATTCAATTGAGAGTCTGAAACACCAGGGAGGACGTCCTCTCAACACGGGAAGAGCCCTTGACTATACCAAAAAGAACATATTCATTGCTTCTTCTGGGAGCAGAATCCTAGAGGGGGTTCCTCAGGTGCTTGTGCTTGTGACTGGAGGAAGGTCTCAGGATGATGTTAGAGCTTCAGCTGCTGCTCTGAAAAAGGATCAAATTGTAACATTCAGTATTGGCAATCAAAATGCAGATGTTATTCAACTCCAGACAATTTCATATACTCCTGGTCATACCTTTACTATTTCTCAGTTTGATGACCTTCAAACCATTGAACAGAAACTTGTATCATATGTAAAAAGAATTCCTCGTCAGCCCAGGAGGCTTCCGCAAACTACAGCAGGTAAGATTATATTTTTATTTGTATTTATTTTTGGAATGTGGTTGATTTAAAGGTGTTATGGGCTATGGACATAACTATATATTCTTGTGCTCATTGCAACAGATGCTGGAGTAAGAGATGTTGTGTTTTTAATGGATGGCACTGATGAAACAAAGGAAAGTTTCTCAGGAATGCAAAACTTTGTTCAGATCCTGGTTCAGAAACTGAATGTGTCACCAAATAAAGATCGTATTTCGGTGGTCCAGTACAGTGATAATGCAGCCTTTGATTTTCTTCTGAATACATATTCATCCTCTGATGACATTATAAATAATGTAAAACGTTTAATTCATAAAGGAGGAAGGCTCCGCCACACTGGGGCAGCCTTACAATATGTTAAAGACAACCTGTTTACTGCTGCTGCAGGGAGTAGACTTTTGGAGGGTGTGCCACAGGTTCTAATTCTGTTGAACTCTGGAAGGTCCAGCGATGACATACATGGTCCAGTTAAAGCTTTGAAAGACATTGGTGTCATTTCGTTTAGTATTGGTACCACAAATGCTGATACACTTGAGTTACAAACAATATCCCATCAGCCAAACTACTTTTTCATTTCTGATTTTGAGACCATTCGTGATGTTCAAGAGAATATTTTAACATTATTAAACAGGGTATCTTATCAACGGCTACCAACAATGACACCTCAGGTCTCTGGTAAGAGAAAAATCCATTCATTTCATAATGCATGTGTGCACACAAGCCACTGTATTATAACACTTGCATAAAAAATTATTTAGATTTGTCTAAACACATGATCTAGTGTTGTAGAATATACTGTTGAAGCACTTTAATCTACTAATTTCATTTCTGTATTGCAGAATTTATCAAAAGGGATGTTGCATTTCTTATTGATGGATCTGATGATTCTAAAATTGGTTTTGAGGGAATTCGCAATTTTATCCAGAGGGTAGTTGAGAGTTTAAATGTGGAGGAAGAACTTGATAGGGTGGCAGTTGTTCAGTACAGTCGGGATGCCACAGCTAATTTTTATCTAAGTTCATACTCAACCAAAAAAGAGGTACTCAATTCCATACGATCTATGAGACACAAAAGTGGAAGGCCACTGAATACTGGAGCTGCTCTACTGTTTATTAAAGAAAATATTTTTGCACAATCCTCTGGAAGCAGACGTCATGAGGGTGTACCTCAGATTCTGTACTTATTTAGTGGTGGTAGATCTGGTGATGATGTCAGAAGCATTTCACAAAGTTTACGAGAAAACAACATAAAAGTCATTACAATCGGCACAAGTAATTCTGATACACTCGAGTTACAGACAGTGTCTACAACACCAGCGTATGCTTTCTCTGTTCCTGGTTTCACCTTCATCAACAGCATTGTCCAAAGAGTTGCCTCTGTTTTGACAAGGGGTGATGAAAATCCTGAGCAATTACCGACTCCTGGTGGTAAGAACTTTGATAAATTTTTCAAAGATAAGTCTTTGTTGAACATACTTTTATGTTAAAAGAAGAAGAGACTTGCAGATGTAACTTGCACTATATCTATTGTGTTTCTATAGAATTTTTTTTAAAATACTGTTGTCTATCCTTTATGGAAATATTATTTTTTCTATTTTATTTATTGTAGGCCAGACTTTGGATGCAGGAAGAAATATTGTGTTTCTTATTGATGGATCAGATGATGCTAGTGATAGATTCACAGCTATACGAGAATTTGTGGCCAGTTTGGCAGAGACATTTGATGTTGGTAAAGAAAAAGATCAAATTGCTGTTGTGCAGTTCAGTAATACTGCAGCAATAAGCTTTAATCTCAGTACATACTCATCCACTTCTGAGGTGGCAGATGCCATACGTAACCTCAAACCAAAAGGGGGAAGGCCGCAATATATTGGCCAGGCTTTGCAGTTTGTTAGAGACAGTATTTTTACCCCTGGTGTTGTAAGTCAACAAATAAGCCATATTAGCCAAAATCTTGTGCTTGTGGCTGGTGGCAGATCAAGAGATTCTCCTCATGGACCAGCTAACGCATTGAAGAGTATGGGAGTAGCCATTTTTGCCATTGGGTCAAGGCAGACAGATCCTATTGAAATGGAAGCCATTTCTTCAAAGAAAGATTATACCATTGCTGTTTCTGATTTTCATGATTTAAAAAATATACGCAAAAGACTCATGACAGAACTTTTGGGTGAAAGACAAAAAGGAGACAGAGAAGTTAATGGTGAGAATAAGAAAAACCCATTGTAAAGCTTTAGAACATTTATAGAAGTTCATAGAAGTTTTAAGATTACATGTTGAGACTTTCAGTATAAAGTGATCATTTCAATTGATTTTATTTATTTGTATTTAGTTTAGGGTTATTTCTTTGTTAATGGACAGCTAAATGAATAAAGTGTATGATTTATGATATTACAGAATATTGAATTGTTAGAAATAACATTTTTTATGAATTTATTTCTTTTTAACATATCTATGTATTTGCCTACTAAGCATGTTAATTTTAATTAGAAAAATACTTTAATGGTATGTCTCTAATCCTGTAATTATTGCTATTCTAGGAACAGAATTTAAAAGGGATATTGCTTTTCTTGTGGATGGTTCAGACAGTACAAGAAGGGGATTTCCAGAAATATGTGATTTTCTGTACAATATTATTTCAAATCTCAATGTGGGTATTAATAATGATAGAATCTCAATAATCCAATACAGCAATGTGGCTGTAGCAAATTTTTATTTGAATTCATTCTTAAGAAAGGAAGATGTATTGAATGCAGTAAAATTGCTGAGCCATAAAGGTGGAAGGCCCTTAAACACAGGCTCTGCCCTTCTATATGTAAAGGAAAATATCTTTATAAGTGCCTCAGGAAGCAGGCAAAAAGAAGGCATCCCTCAAATTTTAATTCTGCTGACTAGTGCAAAATCAAGAGACAACATTTCTGAAGCATCTTCTGCTTTAAAAAAAAGTGGGGTATTAATATATGGAATAGGAGGAAAGTACTCGGACTCTTATGAATTACATACAGTTTCCTCTGAAAATAAAGTGCTTTCATTGGCTGACTTCAGCGAATTACCAAAAATCCAGACACAGCTATTGGAAGCAATGAAAGCCATTCCAAGATACAACAAAAAAGAACTGATAGGTAAGTAACTGTGGAGATGACGAGTCAATGTCGTCAACTTTGTCACTGCAGCCAAAAAAAAAAGATAACACTAGCTTATCAATTAATTTATCTATTATTCAATCAGAATAATCTTTAGTCAAAGGCAGCTCTACTATTATGAAATATTTTCAACATAGAAGTTTCTATTAAGTAAAAACTACATATTCAACATTTTTTGTTTTATTTCAAAGTGGGAGATATCTATTGATAATAGTATGGATTGTTCTTTTTCATTTCACTCTTTAATATTTGTTTCATAGCTGAGAGTAAAAGACAGAGTAAAGATGTTGTCTTCCTAATGGATGGATCGGATGAAAATAGGAATGGGTTCACAGCAATAAAAGAATTTGTGCAAAGAATGGTGGAAAGATTGGACATAGCTGAGGACAGCGATCGCGTTTCTGTGGTCCAGTACAGCAAAGATGCAGAGGCTCATTTCAATCTTAACACGTACACGACCAAGAAAGACGTTCTCAACGGTGTCAGAAGTCTGAGGCACAAAGGAGGCAGACCCCTCTACACGGGGGCGGGTCTTCAGTACGTCAGAGACAAT
>JAUMHR010000056.1:10262426-10279881 GCA_032361145.1 Enteromius fasciolatus
TGAATGTCTCAACAGAAATCGAGACTCATCAGACCAGGCAACATTTTTCCAGTCTTCAACTGTCCAATTTTGGTGAGGTTGTGCAAATTGCAGCCTCTTTTTCCTATTTGTAGTGGAGATGAGTGGTACCCGGTGGGGTCTTCTGTGTTGTAGCCCATCCGCCTCGAGGTTGTGCATGTTGTGGCTTCACAAATGCTTTGCTGCACACCTCGGTTGTAACGAGTGGGTATTTCAGTCAAAGTTGCTCTTTTATCAGCTTGAATCAGTCGGCCCATTCTCCTCTGACCTCTAGCATCAACAACTGGATGCTTTTCTATTTTCACACCACTCTTTGTAAAACCTAGAAATGGTTGTGCATGAAAATCTCAGTAACTGAGCAGAGTGTGAAATACTCAGACCGCCTGTCTGGCACTGGCACAACCATGCCATGCTTAAAATTGCTTAAATCACCCTTTTTCCCATTCTGACATTCAGTTTGGAGTTCAGGAGATTGTTTTAACCAGGATCACACCCCTAAATGCACTGAAGCAACTGCCATGAGATTGGTTGATTAGATAATTGCATTAATGAGAAATTGAACAGGTGTTCCTAATAATCCTTTAGGTGAGTGTAACTTCAAGACAATCACACTTCTGTGAAATCAAACTGACCACTTAGGAAGCAACACTGATTGACAATCAATTTCACATGCTGTTGTACAAATGGAATAGACAACAGGAGGAAATTATAGGCAATTAGCAAGACACCCCCAATAACACAGTGGTTCTGCAGGTGGTGACAACAGACCACTTCTCAGTTCCTATGCTGGTGGTGCTTTACCTCTAGTGGTAGCATGAGACTGAGTCTACAACCCAAACAAGTGGCTCAGGTAGTGCAGCTCATCCAGGATGGCACATCAATGCGAGCTGTGACAAGAAGTTTGCTGTGTCTGTCAGTGTAGTGTCCAGAGCATGGAGGCACTACCAGGAGACAGTACATCAGGATACATAGAGAAAGCCATAGGAAGGCAACAACACAGCAGAAGGACCGCTACCTCCGCCTTTGTGCAAGGAGGAACAGGAGGAGCACTGCCAGAGCCCTGCAAAATTACCTCCAGCAGGCCAAAATGTGCATGTGTCTACTCAAATGGTCAGACACAGACTCCATGAGGGTGGTATGTGGAGGTTGTGCTTACTGCCCAACAGAATGCAGGACATTTGACAATTCGCCACTGGCGCCCTGTGCTCTTCAGAGGTGAAAGCAGGTTCACACTGAGCCCATGTGACAGGCATGACTACCATTAGGTACAGAGATGAGAGCCTCAGACCCCTTGTGAGACCATATGCCGGTGCGGTTGGCCTTGGGTTGGGTTCTTCCTAATGCAAGACAATGCACCTCGTGTGGCTGGAGTGTGTCAGCAGTTCCTGCAAGATGAAGGCATTGATCCTATGGACTGGCCCACCCGTTCCCCAGACTTGAATCCAATTGAGCACATTTTGGACATCATGTCTCGCAGGACATCACATCAAAGTTGGATCAGCCTGTAGTGTGTTTTCCACTTCAATTTTGAGTGTGACTCCAAATCCAGACGTCCATGGGTTAATAAATTTGATTTCCATTGATAATTTTTGTTGTCAGCACATTCATCTATGTACAGAACAAAGTATTTAATAAGAATAATTCATTGATTCAGATCTAGGATGTGTTATTTTAGTGTTCCCTTTATTTTTTTTAGCAGTGAAGACAGCAGTTATTTAAAATCATATTTTTGCTATATTTTTTATCAAATAAATGCACCCTTGTGTCTGTTAGTAGACTTACAGAAAATAAATTAGTTAAAAAAGTTAAATATTATTATTTAAATTGGGCCTCATATTTTTGAAAAATTACAGGAGTATGGTTTGAAGGCTAAATAAATATTAACCCTTATAGCAACAGTGTTTACAAACAGCTCCTTGTAAGCAACACAAAGGTATCTACACACTCGCGATTGAGAAATTACACACAGACAAAAACATGTTATACTAGAATGCTCTCTACAGAAAGAAAATGACATTGACCCCATCTGTAAAATATGTCTGAGCTTAACACCTCACAAGCAACAAACTACATTTGGAGGATTTAACGGGATTACCATGTTGCTTGTGTATTTTTAGTTCTCGTCAATCTATACTAGACAACCCGACTCCCAGTTCCTGATTTCTCACTCATCTTGACCTGCAATCATGAATAGCAAGAGCTGCTGAGCAAGGCAGTGCTGGGGGAGGTGAAAGCAGTGTCCATCTGTCCTATTCTGGTATTCTACCCCCAAGGTCCCCAAGCCATATCTCATCCTCTTACCTTTTAAAAATAGCATGTGCCTTTAACCAGAGAAGAAAGTTGAGGGTAAAGAGTGCACAGAGTTTACTTAAATTTGATTTGTACTGTACATCTCATAAAATAAAATAAAATTAAAATAAATAAACTCAAATCTTAGTAAATTTAACAGTTTATTTAACATCAAAGCATTAAGTACACAACTGAACATACAGAACTATAGAACCACATACTGTAAGAACAATGCTAAGTAAAACAAGTACAAGTAGGAAGACAACTTCTAAAGTGACAACAGCAACTACATTATAAAAAGTATAAAAATGGCACCTAGTTATTCTGAAATAATCATACAAGTTGAAATGCTGACACTGCTTAGCAGTGATATACAAACACTAAACCTTGTTCTTTCTCATCGTCATGTCCTTGATCTTCTTGTCCTTCATCACATTCTATTTGCCCTCTATAACACTATTCCCATTCACTCCTCTTCCTGATCTTCAGCATCTTCAAATTCTTCATCATCATCTCCTCCAAAGTCCATTTTGGACAACAAAGTCTCCACTTGTTCTGTATCCAGAGTAAAATGGTCCATTCTTTCAAAGCCTGGCTCAGGCCTTTCTTCAGCCAATGAGCTTTTCGCCACGTCCTTTGTCTGGGTGATCAGGTTCTTGGAAGCTAGCAGGAAATCTGCAGCACCACTTTGCTCCAGTGCCTGCACTGCCGTGTCCGTCAACTCTGTGGCTGCCTGAAGACGATCCCCATAACGCCTGGCCAGGCTCCTGAGGGCAGCTACCTTCTCATCCTGCTCCTTGCTTATACGTTCCAAGAGGGCATTCTTACGCTCTTCCAAGGCTGCGTACAGGGAATCGAAGCATTCACCAAGCTTTTGCTTGGCATGCTGAGCATTGTCTTGAACAGCTGTGCAGGCCTCCTCCATCTGGTTAAGTAATGCTTGAAGGCGACCGTTAACTGCTACAAGACTATCTATGGCATTACTCAGCTCTCCTTTTTGAGCCTGATAGACACTAGCAAGTGGTGACACCTCACAGTCTTTATGTTGGCCGAAGACCTTACACATAGAGCAAGTGGGAACTTGGTGAGTCACACAGTAGATGTTGATCTTCTCTTCCTCGTGCTCTTGGCACATTGGCTCTTTAGAGCTTTTAGGTTTTATGGGTGTTTCTGGGGTGCTGCCTCCACCTCCGCCTTCTTGCTGCTGTTTGTATATGTCAATTATGTTCTCGACTAGAAGATTTCTCTGAAGTCCATGCACGCCATGACGGTCAAGAACCACTTCAAAACGGCAAGTAGGGCACCGGAAGACACCACCAGAGAAACGGTAAGGGTTTCGAGAGTCATAAAGATCACTAGCACATCCACGGCAAAGGTTATGCTGACAGGGCAGTATCACCACCGGTTTGGTGAACATGTCCAGACAAATCGGGCAGCTTAGTTGTTTCTCAAGGGTCTCCATGGAGCCAGGATTCCCCAACAAAGAGGAAGTTCGCTGAATGTCCATATTAATCACTTTGTAGCCTTTTGCTGTATAACTTCAATAGCTGTCTTCCCAAAAAAAAGGTTAAAAAAAGCTGCGGCACAGCAGTAAATGATTCCCTGCAGTTGTCAGATCTGTTCTGGGGCAAAGTGGCCCTGGTCTTTATACTACCCTCACCCAGTGGATGACATGCCATCCATAACAGCCAATCAGAGTATGCATGCCTATCCACTTGTTTTCAAGATTCATTTTTGGAGAAGCAAAAGCCCCCACCCCTTTAAACCCATGTGTTGTGTCATGATGATACCATAACACCCCTAACCTTTTCATGTACAGTGAGATTTCTATGTTGAAATATTGGAGGGGTGACAAACAAGTTTCATGTCAAGAAAACAAACCCTGACCGTTACAAAACACCCTCTGAATTTTTATTGCTAGTTCTGCACAGAATAATTACAATATCTTTCACAAGAAAAAAAAAACATTAATTTGTGCACCAAGAACTCTACTACCTTAAATAAACAACAACAAAAAAAAAACTTAAATTTACCAACACCATTCTTTTTATTTACCTTTTATTCTGAGGATATTTCAGTTTGAGAAACAACCCACAAAACGCTAAATGTTTGATTTTTTTTAAAAACTAATTATTGTTTATAATTTGCTTTTAAAGAACAACTGTTGATGTCTTAAAAACAGTACATAGGGAACCCATGAACACATGGAAAGGCTTATTTTTAGCCTATCCTTGGCCTGGGTGGGTCAGGTGCTGGCACATGGGGATCATATGAAGGCTGTGTTTTAGCACGATCCCTGAAGATACTTATTAAATACGCACAAGATATTGGAAAAGATTGTTGCCATCTTATTTTTTAATTAGTGAAGTAACTTCCTAGTCTTTAATTGTCCCTGCAAATGGTAATCATTCAAAGGATTCACACTTGGCCTGTGAATATGTTAAGTTAATTCCTGAGCTAAGTTTAGTCCCGAACCACTTCAAATGGAATCTTGGAGCAAACACGTGCCACTTCCCAGGCTAAAACTGAATTTGTTTCTTGCACATCCATTTACATTCAATAGTGACTGAATACATTTTAATCACTGTTAAAGAGAAAGCTAATCACACAGAACCATGTATAACATGTCAAATAAGAAGCATATAAATTTGACAGTTATTAACTTGAAGAAGAGGTTGACTGACAAGTGTGACTTCTGCCAGGAAATATAAAACATGCAGGCTATTTTCGTTCTCTCTCTTTCTAACAAAAAAAAATAATAATCAAAACAATTTAGCCATGTAGTTAATTACAAAGACAAAAAACATGCGGACAGAAGTGCATGCTGTTATACTGTTTGAATCTGTCTGTGAATTTGTTTGGCTCAATTAGATATCTCCAGGTTAAAAATATCAAAGTACCTGTACCTTTGTAAATTACGATGTACCTATGTTCTTAAAATACGTTATGGACCGAGACAATTATTTGAAGACTGCTTAAATCAGTGGTTCTCAACAGAGGAAAACTTTCAAGAGGCTGTGGATGACTTATTAATGAATTACTTATAAATAGAAAATAAACATGACCTGTGTTTTATTTATAAATACATAAAATGAAATCATATCTTCAGTTTCTGTTAATAAAAGCATCTTCATCATAAATGCATTTATTCTACTCCGTTTCTAGCACTACTATTGTTGCGAGCCCACCATCTCTTAAATTCCAGACTCAACGGTGGATATATAATTAAACAGATAAGAAGAACCACAGCAAACAAAAATGTCAAGGCAATTCTATCCCACTTCATAAAACATTTCATTTTAGGAATACAGAATAAAATACAGCATAAACCCCCAACCACACAATCTCTGTACCTCTTAAAGCTTCCATCACAGGGAGAATGCTTTCAGTCCACTGATAAGCAGCAATAGTGGTGTAGATTCCTGGAAAGTCTCGCTGCCAGATACGCTGTCCCACAGCCCATATAGCAGCCAGCTCCGGGTTTGCCTGTAATTAAAATCTGTATCAGAAACCTGAAATTAATTTTG
The DNA here is from genome assembly GCA_032361145.1 of Enteromius fasciolatus. NCBI lineage: Eukaryota > Metazoa > Chordata > Actinopteri > Cypriniformes > Cyprinidae > Enteromius > Enteromius fasciolatus. The sequence goes on from JAUMHR010000056.1 coordinate 10,268,261, forward strand.
CTTTATGTTAGACTAACAGGATCTAAATATACAAACTCACTGTTTTGATTGCCTGTGGTATCCGTTTCCAAAGGTACCTGGCATTATTCCTGAATAAAGCAAAGGAATGTTACGAAAAAATCAACTGTAAATATAAATATGAATTAACATTAAATATATATATATATAACATACATATCATTGTGCAGGAGATACAGAACTAGTAACTGGGAATACACTTGAGGCGTAGCAATGCCACCAGGAGCCTAGGACACAAGGTAAACAATTAATATTAAATAGATGAATATGACAACTTACATATAAGTTAAACTGTCAGACAAACATGCCTGTTATACAATAACAAATACCCACGTGCACAAGGAAAATCATTGCTACACATAAAACCTATAATATACACTTACACATAAAATGCACTCCGCACTAAACAAAAATACATGTATATTTATTTTATCTTATATATTATGTTTAGGGTTGTCTTTGCATGACTAACGTTAGTGTTGTTAAGCTGACAACCAAGCTACTGTAAGTTAACGTTAGCTGTTTAACAGATAACAAACATCCACGGAATAAAAGCATTAATAAATAACTATATCTCCATCTGTTTTTACCTCCAGCTCTTGAGTTTCAAACTGCAACAGCAGCTTTTCATCAAATTCAGCCATCATGACAGACACGGGCATCTTTTACAGGAGCTTCATATGCTAACGGCTAAGGAAAACAAACCCGCCGCTGCTCTGGCTCTGCGACTCCACACTGACACCTGCTGGACTGGAGAGCAAACGACACGACGCCACTCCCAAAATTGTGGAATAGCTGACCTATTACCTATTATTTTGGATGCTATAGCTGGAAAACAAAAATGTGGGAAGGTACTGGAGACTAGTTTGAATCCTAATTAGCACGCAATTTAAGGAGTTGCTCTTTCAGAGACCAGTTTCAGCATTGTGTTAAAGAAGTACGGGACAGATTAGAGGCTTACAGCAGCTCTGTGAACTGCTCTTCTCAGAACAGCATAATATTGTTGGCTTGATTGATTGTTCTGATGCTGCTGGCCAGCTGCATAACAGGTTTATGTCTAGTGAGAAGTGCATGTCTACAGATCCTCTTCTCGCTGTCTATAATCCATAGCGCTGTATTTAGAAACACGTCTCCTAAATCAGATCCTTACTTTGACATCTGTGCTTTCACATGAAGAAGTTTGTAAATGAAACAAAAATAAATTAGGTTGTATTGCGAGTGTGATACAAAATTTCTTAGTACATTTTGTTTTTTGTTGCTCCACTCTGGTAGATTTGACCTGGGGTTTGCACAGTGTAAATGCTCACGCCAGTCTTATAAACATTTAGATCGACTTACAGTTGGACCTGTCTATATTTAGATGTAACCACAGAGAACAACAACAGATGCACCACATATGAAACTTATTACAGTCTCAGCTTAGTGTGAAAGGGTAAAACCCTACTATCAGTGTTATCAAACAATGTCAAACAACATTGTATTAGATTACCCTGTTGAATCTGAATTCGTTAAGGCACTTAAAGAAGCACAAAGTAAGGAGGACTCTACATATGTGCAGACCCTTCTCACAGAGGCAAGCAAAGAAAATCCAAATATCATCATAGAGTTGTCTAATGATGATTGGATGAAAGACCCTGATGTCGAGCTCCCCCCAGCTGTACTCTTGGGTAAGTACAACACAAACATGCCTTGACCTGTACAGGACAATGTATGATTAAATGCATACTGGTGAAGATTTTCTAGAGTTTAAGAATTAAAACATTTTAATCACATCAATCAACACCACTTCAAAAATGATTTTACATATTATTTTGTATAGAACCCTACTTTATTTATTTTTTTTAGCAGGGAACACATTTCATGTATGTAATTGTTACAGCTCTCAGCATTTCTCTCAGTCTGTAGACCTTCTGAAATAATAAACCGAGAGTTTTCAGTTTTTTAATACAATTTGTGAAAAAATATGCATCAAACAAAAATGCAAAATAAAGATACCTTCAACCAAAGCTAAACCGGCAAGGTAAAGTTCGGCTAAATGCTTTATCATCACTACCACATTATAAAATATAAAGCAATAAACCATTAACTTGAACTTGTCCTCATTGTTTCAACATATTTGACGGTGCATAAGTACAGTCATTAAATACTCAGGTATGTCATCAGCTCATTAAGAGATATTTTAAATTCAGCAGCCCATGTTTATGTGAGGTCACATGAAAGTGCAGCTAATGACGTCTTTCACATGCACCTACACAGCTGCATAAGAACTGCTTTTAATAGCTATCAGAACCTTAAAGCCCTAAGTATAACAAATTGTTTTGAATTAAATCCTGTGATCAGCACAGTTAATGTTAAATAAACTAAATTGTCTGCATCAAGGAGAAACTGATGCCCTTTCACTTCTGGAATTACAGTTGACAGCTCAGGGCACTTTTGGAATTAAGGTCACAATGTAAAGCACCAGTCAGGATCAGATTCTTGGTCAGCTGTGATTGGAGGACAATGGCATCACACCTCATGATTTGTTGAAATGGAGAGTTTGATTCTATTCTTGGTTTGTGCAGCAGTGATATCATCAGCAATGCTTTCCATGCAGCTGTGCATTTGGCATATTTATTGAACTGACCTCTCTGAACACTCAGCCTTTGTTGTTGATGAAAACAATGATCAAGGCCCCCTTGTCATGCAGTTACCCTGCTGATCACATGTCATTTGTACTAAAAATACAAGATATAGAGCAACAGCAATTATATAAATAGCCATAAAATCAGACAGGTAAGAAGTGGAAAGGATTGTCAATATTAGCAATGCTCTCCCAAGGCAGCGGGGCATGTGAGGTCAGTCGAAAGGCCACATTCTTGACAGAGAGAAGGCGGTCGTCTTTAGACAGCAGTCAGGGGGTCAGGAAAGAAAAGACAAAGGGTTATAAACAACCAGGGATGGACTTCGTTTGTCCCCCTGTTCTCAATGACCTTCTAATCCACCACTGGAGAGACCTGCAGGATGGATTCGCTGATCCAGAGCATCTGAACAAAGTTCTTGAATTTCAAAGCGATGAACTGCTGTGGACTGCTCAGAAACGGGGTGAGTCCGCTTTGATGAATAGAACTGAGATTTAAAATGAAACAACGTGTGTCTATTTTCAGGAAGATAATGTTTTTTTTTATATATTTCCGAATCAGCACCATGTCTGTCTGAAGCCTGCAGAAATGCATGCACTAATGTTTGTGCAGTCATTATACTCCTATATATATTCATATCAGTCATGTTCTTGAGCTTCAATATCCTGTTGAAATGCAGCATATGTTGTGAGTAACACCAACATATGTTTAAATCTGTATTCAGAATGGGATACAGCTTACCTGGTACACTTAACAGACTTCTAAAAATAGCTTAACGTGAGAGTCTACTACTTGTTTTGTGCAGGATTTGGTGTTAGCTGTGTTAGCTAGTTTGGTCTGATAAACTCGTATTATTATATTAATATTAAAGGGGTTGTTCACCCCACAAAGGAAAATGATGTCATCATTTTCTCACCCTAATGTTATTCTAAACCAGGGACAGCCTTCCTTGCCATACCCTGGTTCTTCATTGGATTTCCCCACCCACCCCTGGAATTCCTACTGTAGCTTTACCCTAGTGTTTTTTTTAAATGCCACCACCGCTACAAACCCATTAAACAAACCCACACTACTTGGTAGAGACATTTAATTTATGCATTTATTTACATTTATATAAATATAGTATGTTCCACCTAGCGTATAGAGAATTTTTATATTGAAAGTAACCCTACAATATTAAGAATCTATTGCACTGCAGAAATCTTTCACGATTGTTTAAATCCATATTTTTCCTTAAAAATCTATGCATCAGAATTACAAAGTGAAAACAGAAATGTTTGTAAATTTATTAAAACTGAATATTACGTCTACATAAGTATTCAGACTCAGTACTTGGTACCTTTGGCAGCATTTGCAGCCTCGAGTCTATTAGGGTAAGGTTGTGGGATTTTCTGCCCACTCTGATATCCTGAACGGGTTTTCATTCAGAATATCTCTGTACTTTGCTCCATTAGCTTTCCATTAACACTGACCAGTGTCCCAGTCCTTACCACTGAAAAAGCCACAGTCTACTACCAGCACACTTTACTTTTGAGATGGTACTCTGCAGGTGATGAGCAGAACTGGTTTCCTACAAACATGAGTCATCAGACCAGATAATAATGTTTCTTAGAGTTTAAAGGTCCTTTAGGTGCTGTTTTTTTTCACTGAGGAGAGGACTGATTTGGCCACACCACCACAAAGCCCAGATCGTGTTACAGTGATTTTTGTCATTCAGTAATGACAGTCTCCAATAATAATAACAATAGAAATTAAACTTCAGTCAAGTTGTAGAAACATCTCAGCAATGATCAAAGGAGGCACCTGAGCTTCACCTTCAGGTGTTATTGCAAAGGGTCTGAATATGTAAATATGATATTTACATATTATTATTTTTTTACAAGTTAACAGACATATCTTAAATTCTGTTTTCACTTTGTCATTACAATACGCCGAGTGTAGATTAATGAGAAAAAATATATTAAACAATTGTGATATTAGGCTGCAAGATAACGAAATTTAAAAAATGAATGCAGAAGCTCAATCATACTTGCTTGATATTTTCTTCAAAAATATCTTAATTTGATTTCAAAGATGAATGTTTACATTGAAATTAAATAAGGGCAAGTATATAAGGGTATATAAAGTATATAAAATTATATAAAATTTAGTATAGTATATAAAATTTTCATATTTGAGTGTACTGTCCAAAAAAATCATATCATGTGATCATGTGATATAATAATATCACATTTTCATTATTACAGCATATACAAAAACAACAAATCTTAATGATCTGTTGTAAAGTTGGATTTCATCTGGATATGTATATGACATATAAGTAATAATCCAGGCTTTTACCCTGGACAGCTTGTCTGCTAGTAAACACCCCTCACATTCCCTGCACTCCCTTTTGATGAGACACGAATGAGGCATCTTACATGAGGCACACTGACATACTGAAGCTTTTCATGCAAGGATAACAAAGCTTGCATCTTTTAAAATAGACTAAATGTGCCATGCTCTACAAGTTCGTTATCACTTAACTCACAGCATTGTGCTTCATACTATATGTGTGGGTAAATGCAGCATTACTGTGGAGAGGAATCTGTTTGGAGTTGACACAAGATTTCTAAGGGATTGTGGTAATCTCCTGTGTATATGAATGCCATGCACAGGTCAATACTCAAGAGCCCTGATGTGAGTCGCTGTTTGGGTCTGTCTCCATGCAACACCCCTACGACATATTCTGCAGATTCCAGTAAAGATTTTTCTGGTGTGCCCACAAAATGAATGACCTCATAAAACCAAGAGATTATGCCATTGCAATTAAACTCTTTGCTCATATTGTAAATATCTAACTTGTGACACTGCAGGCACTTTTTAGCATACATAGAAGCAGTATATAAAATCTAATACATTTAACAATGCTTGTCTTAAATGTCCGTGAAAGACAGGTCTATTATTCAAATATAACAAAAGGCAACAAATGGGCATAGATGTTAGAAGCTCAAAGGATTTAGCGTCCATCTCATACATCAACAACTAAAATAGGCCCCAGTAAGCTATGACCAACTGATGGAGAACAATGGCTTACTAAAAATAGAGGCAAAAAGTGCTTGAAGCCATAGGAAAACATGACTAGCACTATATAAACTCAAGTCCTTGAAAGCCTAAGCCATTTGAAAAGGTAAGAGGATGCTAAGAACTATGCGCTTTGAGAACCTATGTTCCACTGTGCAGCTAAATGGATGGCAGGCTCTGCTGGATGATAACTCAGAGTTAGGACAGGATCATTGGGAAAGAGCTCATTTACGCTCCTTATGGCTCTATAGAGCAGTAGTGAAGGGAGACACAAGAGGGCTGCGTAACCTCCTTAAAAGGAACTATATTGATGTTGATGTGTTTTACAATGTGAGCCGTGAGGAACTTGAGTGGCAAGCTCACACAGACACGCCCTTTGGACCCTCAGGTAAAAACAGTTATTTGTGAGATAGAAACTTTGGAAGTGTGCTGTATCGATAAATGAAACAAAGACTGAGTTTATTCTCTGATAACAGAAAAGACTGCTGTGAAAGTTGTATGCATGCTGCTCTGGATAATTTTGTTTCTATATATTTATATATATATATATATATATATATACATATATTAAAATCTATTATTTTTAGTTTTTTTTGTACTATTTCTTCTATTTATTTTATTTTATTTATTCATTTTTTTTTTTTTTACAAATGAACAGAAGTTACTGCTGTTTTAGTTAATTTTTATTAGTAGTATAATCTATGCCTAAATGGTTTGAGATAAACTAATGTTCAGTAGATTGGGGTTAATAAGTTTTTTCTTACTTTTTCATAGAAGTACCATAAAAGTTCAAAAGAACAGTATTTGTCTCAAGTAGATGAAAAAAAGGGTTTTCAAGTTATGTTAATTCCTTTCATAAAATGGAAAAAAAAACTTACCAACCCCCCCAAACCATTAAACAGTAATGTATGTTTTTTTTAAATGATAGTTTTAGTGTGTTTTTTATGAGATTCGTTAAGTTATTTCGACACATCAGTTATTCTGACACCTACAGTATTTCCCATTTCAGGTCTTTGGTCTTTGGAGTATAAAAGAGAACTGACAAGTCCACTGTGTATTGCTGCTGCACAAGGTTTCTCTGAATGTCTGCTATATTTACTGGAACACGGCGCACACCCCAACCTTATCGCAGGAGGAAAAGCAGCACTTCACGAGGCCTGTGCAAACGCCAACCTCGAATGTGTAGAGCTGCTGCTGGAACATGGAGCTAATCCTAACCAGATGACAGAGGAGGGACTGACTGCCTTACATCTCTGCAGAACACCACAATCACTATGGTATCATCATATGAATATGATACAACACAGAATATTATTGCACCTTATAGTAAATATACTCTTAGGTATAATTTAAAAGTAATTGTAAAAAAATATGTATATAATAGTCAAAAAAGTCAAACTGATTTTAAATCCATATGATATATCTCTATAAGTGTGTAATGCAAAAAAAAATGAAAAATGAGTAGGCTACTTCAAATTAAAAATTGTTTACAATTTCTATTGTAGCTGTGCAAAGGCCTTGGTGAGATATGGTGCCAAAGTGAACTCTCCCAGTGAGGAAGAGGATGAAATACCTCTGCATGTGGCAGCTAGATATGGTCTGCCCCACCATGCACAGCTGTACCTGCGATTCGGAGCCTGTGTGAACCATAGCAGCTCTTCTGGTGAAACTCCTCTGGGGGTGGTTTGTGGAGCCATACCAGAAAAGACAGATGACAGCCAAGATGAACGATACCTGGAGATCTGTCGTCTCCTCCTGGCCTACGGAGCTAAGATTAATTTGTCTGATAAAGAACGCCGCAGTCCTCTACACAAGGCAGCCCGCAACGTTCAGCTTAATCTGGTGGAGCTTCTCTTGGACCATGGGGCTGATATCAATGCCATTGACTACAACGGATGCTCACCGTTATCGAGCGTTCTACAAAGCTCCGTGGTTCGGCATGAGTGGGAACCTCACAGGGTGGTTCAGACTTTGTTAAATCGAGGCTCTATTAAAGTGTGGCCACAAGCACTCCTGAAGGTGAACACTAAGATAATAGCCCTGGGATTTATTCTACACATCAAAATCTTTTTATTTCATGACGTTAAACATTATATAATTAAAAGGCAGATTTAAAGTCTGTTATTCTGTTGGTATCTTATTCGTCATTCTTTTATATGCTTTATGGTATGATTGGGTGGCAAAATTAATTCTGAATATTTTAAATATTTTTTTAAGGTATTAACAGCTTGTGCAGGAGCACCTAAAACTGTGGAAATCCTATTTAACTCGTACACACTTGTTCCTGTGACCTCCAGATGGGTTGAGGCTATACCCGAGGACATTTTTCATGTAAGTCTTTATAATTTCACAAGGATTTTTGCATTCACTACAAGAAAAACATGATTCACACTGTAACAATGTTTTTTATTAAATTTCATACATTTTCATTTATTTATTTTTTTTTAGCTTCACAGATCATTTTATGAGTCTCTCTTTGCACTGGAGTATAAACCACGTAGTTTACAGCATCTGTGTCGGTCTGCACTGAGGAAACAGTTTGGAAAAGACTGCTGCTCATTCATTCCCAGACTCCCGGTACCAAAGCCACTTGAACAGTATCTTCTTTTGGAACCGGAGGGGTACATCGACTAGAATCAGACCTTTTGGCAGAAGCTTTAGGAAACTGTGGAAAAGTTTTTTAATGCAATAAATGTTTTATTTGCATAGTCACCCTACAGTGATATTATCAGGAATTATTTTTTTCTCCACCTGTTTCCATAATCTAGTGTAAATAGCTTTACAATATGTTTTATTGTTTGAATGACAGTGTGTTGCAGTTGCAGCTCAATTAACATTCATTGCATATTATTTCATTACGAAATAAATTTGTCAAGCAATAAAATCTTTTGTCAAGTCTGTCTGTCTTTTTTTATTTCTCCAGTGTATGTGTTAGATGTAAACGTTTCCTCACAACACAGCTATAGCAACGGATTGGTGGAAATAAGTAAAGAAAGAGAGGTTGTACTGATATTTATCAGCTTCTGTGCATGACATTTGATCATTAGCTGCTGTCACACGAAACTCTGTTTGTGGACCTGTGAATTGCTATTGTTTTGATGTATTTTTATGCTGGTAAGTTGCCTTTAGCACTAAATAAACTTTATATGTTTGTTTTTGTTATTACTGTTGTTTTTACTATTATTATTATTATTTTAGTAGCCTTTTTACGTCTTTTGATGTTGGCGCCATGGCGGCCATGAGAGGGCGACCTGCTCAATGTGAAATATTTTTTTATTTTATTATTTTTATCTTCTTTTTTTTTTAAGAAAAGAGTGTAAAATAAATAATAATAAATTAATTATATCTCCATTGCATCCTACTAAATGTTGTATTGTTTTTTCGCGTTTTTGCCTAATGAAACACTGCGCCTTAGTTTTTAACTTAAATGTTGTCTATCCTTTCATAATACAAGAGCTTTAGCTAAAGATCTCTCTCACACACACACTTTAATTCCTAATTTCCACATTCCACAGACTAAGTTCTCATTATGTTCGTCTCTTGGTCAAAAAGTGCGTACTCGCTTTAACTGTGTTGTGCCACCTGGGAGCGGTAAACGCACCGCTATTGAACTGAATGAACGGTGGTGACGCACAAGCTTCACGAACGAACCGGATCAGACAGACCCTAACGTGTCTTGTCACTATTAGCCGTGCGTGTCACCGTTACCGGAGTCGGTTGTTCACCCAAGCTTTAACCAGTTTCGCCGCCTTCATTTTGCACAGTGTACGTGAGCGTTAAAGTACAGAAGAGAAAACGGGAGGCATGTGAAGTTGCTGTCACTTTCACCAGAGATGGAGAATTCAGTTGAAGATGAGTGCGCTGATTCGGGAGCGGAGACCGGAGGGTGAGTACTGATAAACACCCCTGTCTTAACAAAGAAAATGAAATACATATGATTGGGTATATAGCTATACTGCTAATTACGGTAAACACCAATAGAAACAAATATCAAGATTCTGATTCATTTAAAGTGATTAATTTAAAGAGGATTCTGTTACCTGAGCAGCGCAGGTTATCAATAAAATCATTGAACAGCGTGCTTGTTTAAAGTTCTCTCGTTTCGTGTCTACCTCATTTGGCCCATTTCTTATTTAACCATCTGTTGTTTGGTATTAACACCCAAGACATCTGGCGCAGAGATTTACTGCTGAAAAGTAGCTGGAAAGCCAATGAGCTGAGCTATTAGTGCATGCTGCTTAGGCTTTTTAGCACAAGAGAGTGACAGAAGTAGCCAAAATACTAATCACACAGATCTGACATCAGCTACCTAAGATTTAACTTAACTCTCTATTATCTCAAAGTCATGTATGATCTGTACCATCATTCTGTGATTTCAGCTGTGAACGATGAAAAGATGCATCCTGGTTTGTTTATAGGTATGTCATATCATAATGGCTGTCCTGTCTTGTTGGTGTGGGTATGGTGATTTAGTAGGATAGTAGACTATCCTCTCTTCTTCAGAACACGTGACCTGTGTGTTTGCTTGGTATATATCTGCTTTCAAATATGATTTATTTAGATATGCTTTAAGTCATTTGTTCTGAAGAAAATGGCCTTGATACCTTTCTAATGACTAACTCTTCAATTAGCTGATGCATTTATCTAAAGCTACTTACAGTAAAACATGAGCAACCTGGGGTTTAAGCTCAAATGGTGATAGCTTATCCCTTGTTGAGTTTGAACTACAACCTGTAATCTTACCACATCTAACCACTAAGATATGGTAAGGTTTTGTACTTCAAAATGTACATCTTAGAAATCCATCTGACCCAAAAATGTATGTGTGGTTGATCCTGTAATTTTAATGTGAAGGATGTATTGTTCATATGTCAATATTCCAAGCTTTTTTGATTAGCTACATTCCGAAAACTGTTAAAAATATAAATAAATATATATGTGATCCTGGATCAAAATCTCATGTTATGTCGCTGGGATATTTTTATAGCTACAGGTATAGCCAAAATATGTATTGTGTGGGTTAAAACTATTTATTTTTTATCCCAAAAATCATTAGGATATTATCATGTTCCATGAAGATATTTTGTACATTTCCTACGCCAAATATATATTAAAACTAAATTTATGCGTAAGAATTTCATTTGGACAGCTTTAAAGGTGATTTATTTGCATCCTTAAATTCCAGATTTTAAAATATCTCAGCCAAATATTGTCATACCCTTTACCGTACATCAATGGAAAGCTTATTTATGCAGGTTTCAGATGATGTTTAAACATCAGTTTTGGAAAATGGACACATTATAATGGTCCAGGGTCACATATAGAGATTCTATAGGTTAGAATGGTGCTAAATCAGTAGCACCAATCCTCATATAGTTAATTTGCATGACGGATATACAGTAAAATAGACCATTTCAAAAAAGGATGTTTTCTAATGATGCTTGAGAGTGCATTGTTTAGTGTGCAGACATGCAGAAAACTATAAAGCACTCATTGATTCAGGAATAGCAAATATAAAATATGAGATTCACTGTAATGTCTTTACTGACCACATTTATAGACTAATAAGTCTATAAATGTGTATTACTGTACATAGAAGCACATAAAAGTGCTTTTGCTGCTAAAACGGTTAATTAACGGTTAGTTTTTCTGTTACACAGAATGGGACTGTTGCAGCTTGCACAAAACTAAAACAAAGTTACACTAGTGGTACACCGGCTTAAATGACACGCTTATAATGAAACAGACCACCAAGGCTTTTACACGCATTATTAACTGTGATGAACAGATCCTTTATTTCCATCTGAGAAATGTCTGTCGATAGTTTGACACCATTTTGGGTACACCAAGAAGGTGTCATTTAAATATTGCCGTAAAAAACTGCTGCTAAAGAATGAATGCATAATGAATAACGGACGG
>JAUMHR010000056.1:10285832-10296133 GCA_032361145.1 Enteromius fasciolatus
AGCTCAGCCACAGTGATCTTTGGGCTCTTCTTTACCTCTCTCACCAAGGCTCTTCTCCCCCAATATATCGGTTTGGCCGGACGGACAGCACTAGGAAGGGTTCTGGTCATCCCAAACGTCTTCCATTTAAGGATTATGGAGGCCACTGTGCTGTTAGGAACCTTAAGTGCAGCAGAAATGTTTTTGTAACCTTGGCCAGATCTGTGCTGTGCCACAATTCTGTCTCTGAACTCTTCAGACAGTTCCTTTGACCTCATGATTCTTGTTTGCTCTGGGATGCATTGTGAGCTGTAAGGTCTTATATAGACAGGTGTGTGGCTTTCCTAGACCAAGTCCAATCAGTGTAATCAAATACAGCTGGACTCAGATGAAGGTGTAGAACCATCTCAAGGAGGATCAGGAAAAAATGGACAGCACCTAAGTTAAATATATGAGTGTCACAGCAAAGGGTCTTCCCATGTGATATTTCAGTTTTTCTTTTTTAATAAATCTGAAAAAATTTTAACAATTCTGTGTTTTTCTGGCAATGTGGGGTGCTGTGTGTACATTAATGAGGAAAAAAATGTGTTTGTGTTACGTTAAAAAAAGAAACTGTTTGTCCTAGACTAGTTTCATTACATTATTAATTTTCTATGGGATGGAGTATTTCATTCATAGTTTTGTTGCTTGTCTTATCTATAGATTTTCTTTGAAATACTTTTCATTTTGAAGACATATTGTAATTCATCACAGAGTTGCTTTGGTTCAAGGCTTAGGGCTATTAATTCAGAAATTTTCTTTCTTGCCTGTGGTTAAAAATAATGAGGAAAATGCTTCCATAAGTCAGGCCCCTGAAATTAGGTTTGAGCTCTGTAATGATGCTCTGAAAGCAGTTTTTTATTAATGTTGTCTCTGCAGAAATTGCCTTCAGAGTGCACTTTCTTTGCATTTCTTTCAGTGGCATCCTGAGGGTGTTTTGGTAGAAACCAAACAAACCAAAATTGAAAAAAATGTAGCAGCGCAACCTTCTCTTCCTGAGTTGTTACCTAGCTACTGTAGAAAACAACTGCTGCTAGTAACTACACAGATGAAACAAATATACCACAATTTTGAGCAAAACTGTTTTTGAGCTCAGGTTCAGACCATGCAACTGAGCATTACGCCTTAAACACCCTGCAGTGTTGCATACAGAAAAAATTGTATTCAAACACCAAGGCATTCCCTAAATTGTACACATTTTTTAAATGTGTTCTGGTTCAGAACCAAACACCTATGGCCTTTTGTGTTTGTGTACTAATGTGTGTGGAAAGACTGTACACAATATACAAATACTTAAACTAACCCAAAGACAGGCAAATTAACTAACACACAAGCATATACAGGTCAATTCTGCCTGACCTGGATTAGCTGTGATCAAAGCAGGTTTGGCTCTCTGTCACAACTATAGGCTCATTACTAATCAACCCCTGCTGGTGCCAAATGGCACAGAGAGGATTTCACACATAATACACATTATGTCTCAAAAGGAAAATAAAATATAGACCATATAGACAAGCTCTGTCTGTCTTCTCTGAATTTTTGGACTATAATCTGCTGCTGGACATATGAAATATTTCATGTTTATAAAACAACAGGGACGGGGGTATATATACTGGGCTAATGACTTCTGAAAAATATTTTTTGCTGTGACAGGAATATGAAAAAAAGCAGAAAACATTTTCATATTTCACAAATGTACTGTTTTTACTTTATTGTTGAAAATGTAAATATTAGACTATTTTCAGAAACAATTCCAAACTTTTAGAGAGGTATTGTAAATACATAAGATACTGAAATTATTACAACATTTTTGCAAAACTACAAATTTGTGTTTTCTCACCAAAGGAAAATTTTATTTACATTTTGGTGCTCAGAGTCAAACATTTCCCTACAGTTTGATATATACTATTTTGAGGAAGATATTACCCATACAGAATTAATATTATGGAATATGATGAGAGAAATGTATGAATGTGGAAAACGTGGGAAATATGTGAGTAGAGCAGTGAGGAAGAAGGGCACAGAGAGGCTGAGAGATGGAAGGAAAAGCAAATAAAGCAACAGAGGAAAATGATGGAGGGAATGTGCAGTGAGGTGTGCAGCAGGAAACAGTGGAACTTTGTTACTCTAATGCACACACACTCAACAATGCTTGCTAAGTTAAAAAGAGAAATTTTCCTCTTTTCCTCTCTCTCTCGCTCTCTCTCACACACACACATAGGTATACTGTTACCTTATCAAAGCCACATTCCCACATTGTGCTTTATTTGGCATTTGCAGGAACATGGTTTCCTTTCCCAAGTCATTTTTGTTTAATGTCAGACTACTTTGACAGTTAACTGCAGAATCATTCTCCACAAAGAGTTACATTTCCGTGTGAACAGTTCAAGATTTAAAGCAGTTGTTTTTTCCCTTTTTTCCCTTTAAGATCAGATTTTATATTTATGTAGATTGTCATATGGTGGCCAAATGTATTCTACATAAGCCTACGTAATACTGCTAATATCACACATTGAAGTTTACTGTTAACAGATTTTCAAATAAATGCAGTCTTACTAAGCATTATTTCCAAACATCTGAATGGTAATGTTTGTGTAGATTGTATTATCAGTATAGTAAAAGGTCCCACCTTATATTAAGTGGCCTTAATTACCATGTACTTGCATCAAAAATTACAGTAGACTTATTGGGCCGGTTTCCCATTTAGGAATTAGATTAAGCCAGGACTAGACCTTTGCTAATTTAGGACATTTAAGAGTTTTTAGAAACATGTCTTACAAAAATGCATTATCTGTGAGCATTTTAAGACCAAACAATGGCAATGATGTATTTTAAGATATCTCAGTGCAAGCCTTTTCCAGTTTAGACAGCTCTTAACGTTTATTTTAATCTAGGACTAGTCTTAAACCCTGTTCGGGAAACTGCCCCATTGTGTTTATATTGTATTAGAAAACCCTTTTGCTTCTTGAGGTGGGACACAGGTCAGTTAATTATAAATGCAATTAGAGAAATTGATTGCAGACTAATTACAAGGTATTTCTTCTATATATGAAGTTATTTAATTCAAATGTTAAGTACATAATAGTTAAAGCCGTTTTAATTTGGGACCAAGTACTAGGATCTGCATATATGCGTAATTTCATGCTCTCATTTTTACTTTGTCAGGTTCAAGGTTCACGCTATTACCGCAAACACACTATTGCGAAGTTCTGTCACCTTCCTCCTGATGATCCTCCGGTTATCACCCCTCCTCCACCCGAGCCGCCCCCTCCACCTCCTCCACCATATGGCCGCGGGCCTGCCTCCTATCGTAATCGGCGTTATCATCGGAACTCATCGCGTTCGCGGACCCAGACCCTTCCCTCTCCGGTCACCTCCAGGACGCCTACCCTGTGCGATCAGGAGGGCCGCATGGAGAGGCTCCAGAGGGATGTGGAGCTCTTACGAGCAGGATGGTCAAGCCACCGCACACAGTCCCTCTTTTCTCTGCCTACAGACGAGTCCCGCTCCTCGTGTGCCTCTCCGTCAAGCTTCCGCCCTCGCTGCTTCTCTTCGATGGCTGCTCCAATTTTTCGCGTCAATGTCGATACGCTAGTGGGAGCCGAAGAGACGGATGTGGACACAGGACAGACCATCAGCGGCAGCTCTGTGGACCTGTCGGTGGTCTCAGGTTATTCCCATCCACAGCTGAGGCCCCATTTAAAGGCCCCAGCACCGCGGCCCAAGTCTGCTCCTCCAACAGATGGAGGCCTTGAGTTTGCTGATCTGACCTTTAATAACACCTCCTCCATAAGACAGACTCTTGTGCCGTCTAGAACACAGAGCATCTCTGCAAAATCCACACCTTGTGTAGTACACAAACCACAGCCAAAGAATGAGAAGGATGTGTTGCAGGACAAAGTACAGCAGAACAGCAATGGCCTTGCGACAGCAGAGGATTGTGGTCAAGAAGGCATTGCGGAGGAAGAGCAAGAATTTTATATCTGACACGTGTAGGACGATTATCAGCATGTATGCGAGCTTAAGGGGTTACTCAACCCCAAAATGAAAATTTTATCATTAATCACTTGCCCCCATGTCGTTTCAAACTTTTGTTTGTTCTTGGAACACAATTTAAGATATAAGAAAGAGATTTACGAAAACAGGGAGGCTTGTGACTGTCCCATTTACTGGCAGGTAATAAACACTGTCAAGGTGCAGAGAAGTATGAAGAAGACTTCTTCAGAATAGTCCATCTGTTATCAGTGGTTCAGTCTTATTCTAAGAAGTGATGAGAAATGTACTTTGGATACAAAAAGTATTGTCATTGCTTCATAACGTTATGGTTGAACCACTGATGGCAGACGGACTATTCTGAACAAGTCTCTGCACCTTGACGGTGTTTATTACTTGGCAATCTGGGTCACAAGCCTCCCGGTTTTCATCCAAAATATCTTAAATTGTGTTTCAAGGATAAATGAGGCTTTTATGGGTTTGAAACAACATGGGGGTAAGTGACTTATAACAACATTTTCATTTTGGGGTGGAGGGAGTTTTTAAAGAGAGAATTTTGAGGTCTTGTATAATTGCAAGCAGCTGAGTATTTAAATGTGGAAAAACCTTAAACTGATCACTCTTTCATCATTTACTCACTTTTATATTGTTCTAAATTCATAAGACTCATGTGAAACACAAATGAAGATATTTTAAAGACCTGAGATGGTTCATTGAAAGTCCAGGTAATCAAAACTTCAGTTCATTAAGGTATTGACAAATATTTGCAGTTTAAGTTTAAGTTTGTGAAGAGGTATGATTACTTGAGCATTTAATTAGACATTTAAACCCATGGTAAACACTTATGTTAAATATAAATAAATATATTAAATATATAATAATTCATACATTGTAAATTAAATATGAGCACTCACACGTGCATTGACTTTCAGTGGAGGTACAGAAACATAGGTTTACTTAAAAATATTTAAATTTGTGTTTCCCAAAATTTTACGGGTTTGGAACAACACAAGCTTAAATCAAGGATAACCAAATTTTGTTCTATAGTGGATTTGTTTTATTAGCAACAAGCCGTGCTTAAGAGTGTGCATTCATAATGAATGATTTTAAGACTTGTATTTGTTGTCTGTTGTGGTATTCTGTAGTGTTTCTTGATAGTTGGAATAACAAGAGCTTCATTACTTATGTCAGAGAGCCCAGCGAAGAACAAAGTTCTGCCATCTAGTGGTTGAACATGGCAACTACAGTTTCACTATTTGTTTCTTTTAAGAGTTTAAGAAAATGTGTGTCTTTGACCAGAATGTAATGCTTTACATTGTCACATGTTTTAAATTATATATAAATATGTTTGTTTTAATGACCTCTTAGTGACGGATGTCAGTACCCTGTGCACAATGTCAGTGATTATATATGGATAGACAAGAAAATAATCAAGGAACTCATTAATGTCTGTGTTTACTAATATAATGTTATTATGGTGTGAATTACTTGCTGTTGATGTTAAAAACAAAACCCAAATACTTTTTATGGTTATTATAGGGGCTAGCAGCTGTTTCTCTGAGGAAAAATAAATAAATACATAATCCATTGTGGAAAGTTGCCTACTTTTACAACAGTTGGTCACTGGGACCTGTTATAAATTGTTTAGAAATTCTTCATCTAAATGCAGTACATAATGTTGCCAATATGTTCATGTTGTCAAATTTTAAAGTAATACGCAGGCTTGTTTATCAAACCATTACTATTAGTTGCCTATACAAATCTAACAGTTCTTTTCAAAACTTGGTTCATTGTAGGGTCAAAGGTCAAAGATGTCGATGTAACTATGTACACATACAGGACAGCCCTTGTGAGTTGGCCCTCTCTCTCAGTGCCAGATCACTCCCCACCCGTTCCCAGCTAATCCCATGAGCGTACCTGGCACATCGCTATGGCGATACCGCCTCTCAGTGCTACTGCGCTCCGGCACTGGACTGGGATTCTGTTAATCCTATCCAGCAGCCGTAGAGCTACAGAAATAGGGCAGGAGGGGTGAACGACAGCGAATACTAGTTCCCTGCTAGAACATAAGTCACTTCTAATAAAGTCAATTCATTTGAAGCAGCTCTAGAATACAAACTTGCTGGGATACAATACCAGAATAATCAGACAGGAAACAAAAATAATGCTTAGTTATTAATAATTATTATTAGTAGTAGTAGTGCTGCTTCAGATATTATAAAATGTATACTATACATAATATACAGTATACAAAATTTGAACAGCTGTAAAACCTGTTAAATGGTTAACGGTAAATTCCTGTAAAATGTACAGAGAAAAAACATAAACTGACATTCCCAGAATTCCCTGCATAAAAATTTGATGTTTTTTCTTTGGAATAACTATATTTCTAGTTTGTATGGGTTGTATGTTGCATCTAATGTTGTTAAATGAATGTTTGTTGCATATTTCAGTTTAATTCAGTTTAAGTGTTTGTGTGAGCACCTTCTTGTTACAAGTTCTTATTTAAAAGCTGCTTGTGATGGGCTTTGGTTCATCTTTCTCATTTCCACCTGCATTTGGTACTTATCAGTGTATTTCAAAGGTACAATACACATTTCGGTAAATTATGGAAATTACGATATTTAACTGTACATTTCACTTAAAATCGTAATTTTTTTGTATTTTGTATTTTACTGTATTTTTTTGGTCAAATTCTGCCAATCACAGCTGCCGTTATTTCATTGTAAATTTTACCAATTTTTTTTACGGTGTATACCCAAAATTAAAAACTACCTTACTGATTATTAATAGGCAGCAAATTAGGAGTCATAGTGTCAGACTTTGTGTTTAGTGTGCCATGTGCTTTTGCTCCTCTTGTGTCTGCCCATGTCTATGTTTGGTATTTTCTGTGTCCTTGTAATTATGAGTTAATGTCCTTCCAGCTGTCTTCCCCAGGTACCCTTAGTTTTGCCTTAATTAGTGTTTGTATTTAAGCGCCTATGTTTTTGCCCTCTGTGTCGGTCTTTAAAGTGTCTATGTGAGTGTTATATTGTACCCGTTGCCGCTATGATTAAAGTTCCTGTGTATCTGCAATCTCCGTGCCTCCCGTACAATCTGTGTGAGACCAAGCGTGACAGAAAGACTGACCATAACCGAATGAAGAGGATGATTTTGGGCTTCTTCCACTTCCCGGTTGGCACAAGCAACGGCCAAGAACCCTTCCTCGAATGCCCGGCTCACACCTTGCTGTGAGGCGGAGTCCGCTGCCTAAAACTGATCATTATGGGATTCCATCGGTGCCAAAATTCCCGAAAGGAAAGCGGCCCAGGATTTCCACGGTTCCCAGTCCGTGATCCCGTTCCGCCGATCCCGAATTCGGTTCCTGATCTTCAGCTAACAGTGCCAGTCCCGATCCATGTTCCAGTTCCTGAATCACGGCCAGTAGAGCTGATCCCAGATCCAGTTCCTGAGCCACAGCCAGGTGAGCCGATCCTGATTCCAGTTCCAGAGTCTTCCCGATTCCAGCCCTAGTTTACAGCTAGGAAAGCCGATCCCAATTCCAGCCCGTAGATTACAGCTAGCCGATCCCAATTCCAGCCCCTAGATTACGGCTAGGAAAGCCGATCCCGATTCCAGTTCCTGAGTTATGGCCAGAGGAGCCGATCCCAGCCCTTAGATTACGGCTAGGAAAGCTGATCCCGATTCCAGTTCCTGAGTTACGGCCAGTAGTGCCAGTTACAGCCCCTAGAGATTTCAGTTTGTTGACTTCTAAGGATGTCCTTGGGATGTGGCAAGGAGAGCCAGTCTCTGTTCCCGTCCCTGAGTCTGTGCTGCAAGAGCGCCCTCCACAGTGCGCGCTGCAAGAGAGCGGGCTATAGGGTCCCGCAGCAGCCGAAGGCTGGCCCTGAGTCACCACAGCCACAGGAGGCTCCAGATCCGCCATGGCCTCCCAAGGCTCCTGATCCACCCTGGTGCGGACTAGTGACCCTGCGCTGCACGGCCTCCAGGGTGTCCACCCCCCCTCCCCTTGAGATGGTTCTTGGTGCGAGGACGCCCCTTCCGGGAGGGGTAGGTGATGCCAGACTTTATGTTTAGTGTGCCATGTGCTTTTGCTCTCCTTGTGTCCGCCCATGTCTATGTTTGGTATTTCCTGTGTCCTTCCAGCTATCTTCCCCAGCTGCCTTTAGTCTTGCCTTAATTAGTGTCTATGTTTTGCCCTCTGTGTCGGTTTTTAAAGTGTCTACGTGAGTGTTATGTTGTACCCGTTGCTGCTATGATTAAAGTTCCTGTGTTTCTGCAATCTCCGTGCCTCCCGTGCAATCTGTGTGAGACGAAGCGTGACACATAGTTAATCAATAATAATTATTTGAAAATAATAAATATTATTGCTACAGTATAAGTTGTACTGATCACCCTATAATATTTATAATGGTAATTATGCATATTATTAGCAGTTATTATTAGTGCTCACCCTTTATTAATGGTATTATTACCACTACTATTAATAATATTACCATTGTGACACTAATAGTTTTACTATTAAATAAACAGAGTTGGGGAAATGTTATCTGTGTCTCTTGCCTCTATCTATTTGCAATCCACTACATATAATTGTGAGAATGTAATACTGAATCTGCAGTAGTATGTCGAGGCTACTTCCAACTGTCCAGTTGAAACTGAAAAGGTTAAAGAGTGTTCAAATGATTTAGACAGATATTTTTAATCTTTTAGTTCATCGATATTTGACCCATTAAAGAACCTTCTCTATTCAAAGTATGTACGCATACCAACTTTTAAATATCTGACCTCAAGATGAAAGAGGAGTTGTTTACTTCAAACGGCATTCCTTTGGGTGCATTGTCCTTGCCCAAGTGACCGTGACTTTCCCATCATCATTTCCCATCTTAAAAATGCCATTGATGGAATACTGGAGTTAAAGAATCTGTCTTCTCCACTGACTGCTGCCAAGTTGGTTCTTCTAATTAACATGCTTTCTGATGGGCACCATCCAAATACCTGATGCTTACTGATCATTTCCCGCTTGCAGTTTACCATGGGAAAAAATGTCTCTTCAATCCATTAGGGTCATTTATGGAAACTCCAATTACAGATATGACAATGAGAAGAGAAAAAAAACTGTTAAATATAAACGTTTTTTAAAATAAATGTTCGGTAAAACTTTAGTAAAGGGATCAATTCTTACTATTACCTAATTGATTATTAGCATGCCTATTATAAACATAGGCGATTAACTGTATATAAGAAAATATTCTGCATGATCATATTCTACATCCCTTATTCACGACTTAACAAATACCTTGCTAACCATTATTCAGCAGCAAATTACAAGTTAATTGAGGCAAGAGTTGTAATAGTTTGTTAACAGTGAGAATTGGGTCTTAAAATAAAATCTGACTAAATTAAGAGTTTATTTGCAAAAATAGATAATACATTTTCAAAAATATATATGTGTTGTGTTAACATGGTTCATTGTGTTTTATTTTGTTAGTGCATTCTTAGTTTGTAGCTGTATTTTTTAGTTATTTAAAAATCACTGTAAAAAAAAATATTAAGTAGCACATACATCAAACATTATAATAATAAAAAATGCTTTAGTAGCAAATCAATATATTATAATCATTTCATATATAATATAATATAATCATATATAAATATAACATGTAAATGCACGTGCATATTTTCAAAATATATACTATATGTCAGTGTATTTATGAAAATTTCTGAAATGTTTAATGGCATCTCATACAGAAATGCTGATGCAGCATGTTGCCCTGAGTTATAGCTGCATGGCATTTGTTCACTCTATCAAAAGAACAAGCTGCTTGTGTAATGACTTCCTCTCTCTATTATATATGTGTGTGTGTGGCTGAACTTGTTGAGTGCGGATTTGCTGGTCGAGCGCATGCCTCCCTCTGCCTGGCTCCTTATAGTGCTGGGCGGGAGGTAGGAATTCTGACCGAGTGGTACGGACATCGCCGCCGGAGACCACAAACACGAAGCTCTCCCTTTAAACAAGATCTCACGATCGACAACTCTTTCAATCAGTTGTCCTGGCGTGGAGGATCAGGGTGAACACACGTCCTCCTGGAGTGACAGTGATAGTGGAGCTGAACCGCAGCTGACACTCACCCAATCCAGAGGAGCAGCTGGCTGGTAAGAAGTTCCTGAATATTTGAATTCAGTCATTTTAATAGTAAAATTTGTTTTTTTATTATTTTTTATTTATGCAATGTAAGAAGTAAGATTTTAAATATTTTATTTCAATCATAAATTATAATTATAATTTT
>JAUMHR010000056.1:10356460-10367603 GCA_032361145.1 Enteromius fasciolatus
ATTATTATATATTTCTTTTTGTTGTTGTTATTGTTATGATGTTTAATTTCTGCCGGTTTGCATATTTATAGCAAAAATATTGTAATACAGACTATTTGACCCCCTGTTCTAAATCTACATTATGACACTTATTGAGTGATTTTCAAGTTTATAGACTATAAGGTAATAATTAAGGTTAAACTGCAACTAATTTAGTACTAATAAAGGAAGTTTGATAAATGTTTGTTTTTAAAATGACTAATGAATTGTAAATAACGGCTAATATGCCCTTATTATATGTACAGATAATCATTAGTCATATGTGTGTTTTTGCTCAACTAATGATTAATTGTGAACAATTTAACCATTAATTAATGCTTAACTAATGCATTATTCTGTACCCTTAAAATAAAGTGTTACCGATTCTTTTTATAATTACAAAAAAAAAAAAAAACAACAACAACAGAAAAGTATATCAAAAGATGTTGGGTGTAGTCATGTTGGAGTACAATAAAATGTTTTTTAAGCTCTTTTTTGAGTCTCAGTTTTCATAGTTTTAAGAGACAGCTAACAAATGGAAGAAAAATGCAGAGTGAAAGTTAATTTCAAGTGCTAAACAACATCTATGAGGTTCAGGTTTTAAAACTTTCTTCAGTAAGAAGCATCAGAATTCAAGAATATGATTCAGACTGATGATTTAGTGATTTAGAATTATTTTAAATGCCACCTATAGAAATTTTTAAAGATAAATGGGGAATAACGAATGCCAGGAAATGCCAGTCTCAAATCTTGCTGCCTTGGTCTGGATATTAAACATTTAATGTAAAGATTCCAGGTCCTTAATTTAGTTTGCTATTTATAATTATGTTAAATAGGATTATTAACTATGCTAAAATGTAAGTTTGTAGGTAGGTTTGTAGGGGAATAAACAGGCATATTTATTCAACCTCAATAATTTAATTATGTTTTGGCACAAACATTTTCTTGTCATTTACCTTAAACATCCTGTGGGTAGGGACATTGCAATTAAACTTACACTTAAATCTAACATTTCGTCTAACCTTGTTCAGAACTTTATTTACAGGGATTATGCAATGTCCTTTTTATTGCTTTCTGCATGTTTAATTTCATCCCTTTTTTAAAATCATATTTCTGGACACTAACATGCTTCTCCTTTCCACAGAGCAAAAATTTGCCAGATCAAAGTAGTCTTCTGCAGCGCCCCAGAACTGGCCCGTAAGATCAGAATTTTCACCATGCACAGTAAACTCAGAACATTTTTTTGGGTGTGTTTTCATTGCTTTCTGATTTCCATAATTCTCTCCTGTGCTAAAACAATGTAAACAACATGTGTAAACAAAGGACGTTATCAGCTGGTACAATTCATTCATGGTGAATTATTCTCAAAGTGTACTAATGCTGATTTCTGTTGATTATCAAGAGCCGTGCTGTATTTTGACTCTTATGGGCTTGTTATGCTGTCGGCTATGTTTTCACAGCTGGTTGTTCCTGATCTAGTAAACATATTCCATATCTCAAATTCAGGGCTGTACCACACTGCCATCACGCTCTGTCAAACAGATTTCAGCAAATTCAAACCAATACAACACAGCAGTTCAGGAAACAACCAAAGGTCCACAAAATGTTTGATGTTTCTGTTGTTTCACTATTGTGATATATAGCAGAGGTAGTTTTTATTACTATACTGTTCAAATGTTTGGTGTCAGTAAGATTTGCTGTTAACACTTCCATTATTAATTATGACTTCCTCAATAAATTCCTAATTTGCTGCTTATTAATAGTTAGTAAGGTAGTTATTAAATTTAGGTATTGGTTAGGATTAGTGGTGTACAATAAGGTCATGTAATAAGGCATTAATATTATTTAAGTAATACTAATAAATTGCTAATATTCTAGTAATATGCATGATAATAAGCATCTAGTTAAGGGAACCTAAAATAAAGTGTTACCAAATTTGGTCAATTCAGTGCATTGCTGAATGAAAGTATGAATGACACTCCTCCACACACTTTTGGAATTTATATATACATATCAGTGAATAATGTAAACTACAATCGTATATTATACCTTACAAAAATATCTTGCTCACATAAAGCACACATCTAATGCCACACGCATGCTTGCACGCCACACAAACCACACATGCTCATTTCTCTCACATGGTTACTGAGAGTCACAGCAGTATGTTCTTCTAAATGTCATCAATCCACATCCAAACACACCCATTTGATAACGCTGCACTTTGTTGTCACAGCTTGTGCTGACACTTTTTCAGTATAGTGCACAGAACTACAAAATACTTACGAAAAGATATGGGTGATGTGTCAGATTTGCTTTCAGTAGGGGTTATGCTACGTTCTGTGGAGTTGGCCATTACAGACATGTGAAGGAATATTTGGCAGTGAGATTGAGGGGGACAGCTGTGGGAGAGTGTTCTCAGGGATGATGAGATGTCTGTAGAAAGAAAGAGAGGGCAATTGCTTCACTCCAATGTGCTCTCAGGGAAACAGAGCGAGGAAATAGCAGGAGAGTGTCGTTTATGTTCCAAGATAAAGCACATAACATATTACATCATCCCAAACCCCAATGTGAATACTGAATAATATTTGCACTTGATTTTATAATGCTATCCATTATTTACATAAGCTTCACTGCATGTTTAAATTATCATTAAGACATTATTACGCATGTTTATTGAGCAAGTTTTACTTTGGCTGATACTGATTATTGTAGCTCAAAAATAAAAAACTGACTCCCAACTCAAACACGATTTTTTTCCAATTTTGACCATATAAAAAGAATGTGACAAAAAGGCAGAAAGTTGTCACATCTCTAGCCAGCAATGTTGATCTGAGGCTTGTGTGGCTTTCTAGCTATTTTATGAATCTATGTTATGAGGTTGCTTCAAATTTCTGGAAAAAGCTCTGTTTTGTGACACAGCAGGGGGTTGATAACTTCCTAGTGGTGTTTGACTAGGTCAGAGGAGCGTATTAAAATAATTTGAAGGGACAAATCAGAGGTTAATTTTAAAGTTGCAATTATTATTTTACATGTAAATTTATGCTTTAATTTGTGCTTTTTAAAGTGGATGCAACCGTCTTGCAGATGTTAATGAGTCAGTGATGGATCCTGTACAATGTGCAGTTCACTTCTCGATTGCATGTTACTTTTATGTTACAGAACTTGCTATAAAGTATTTACCATTCACCCCTTTCCTTAAAGATTAATTGGGTCCTGGCAACCAAATCTGGGTGGTGTTAGAGTCATAATGCATGATAAAAAAATAACATCAAAATGTCTGGGTCAGTAAGACTTGTTCTTTTGAGCAAGGTCATAATCTAATAAAATGCAATAAATGCAGCCTTGCTTAGATTCTTTTCATTAAAAAAATTCACAGACTCTGGTCAGCTCTAAACGATATGTTTAGGTACTCTTCTCTGCAGATCTGATATGTTGATGTGTACACAATATAGTGCCGTGTGACACATTCGATTAAACTCCACTGGCCTTATTTAGCCTTGGGTGACTTTTCTGGCAGTTACTAAACAAAGGAAGGGGCCTTTAAAGACCTTGGGTCTTATCACTCACTGTGAAACAAAGCTAACATTCACAGTATTTCCTTCTCTCATCAGCACAGTGTCCACACCCTGTACTTCCTTCCTGAAATCCAGTGATGGATTTTCTTTTTTTTTATTTACTTATGTCAAAAGTATCATACACTGGCATTCCTATGTTTTTAGTTTGTAAAACTTGCAGGATAGGAGGGCTAGAAACACTGTCATTTTTAAAAGATAGGTTTGACAAGGCTACTAATGTATAAACCTGTTAGACTCTATGAAGTTGTGTCAATGTTTATGCCTGAAGATCAAGGAGGAGTTCTCACTCTTAAACTTGTCTCTAATTTAAGATCACTTTTATTTACTTGCCTCATTATGACTCAGTGCTAGAATAAAGCGATTTCTGCTCGTTTTAAATTTAGCTTTCTGTTATTTTAAATGTTCAGCTGGGCTCAAATATAAGCTTTGTGTACCAGCATGACTGGCTTTTACTCTAATATTTACACTTGAAGCTTTTATACAAGCCTCAAGCAACAGGACATTGTCCCTGCATGAGTAGCAAAGCAATTTCAATCCAACTGTTTAAAGGTCATTTACCCATTTTTCACTATCACAAATCTGAGTCTCTACTATAATATGTATTGACAGGTTCAAACACAAATTCAGAAGAAAAATGGCTTCTTATGATCCCAAAACCCTGAGATTAATTTCACATAGACAATAGTCGAGGCAATTTAAAAACCTCCCAGATGGCACCTTGTGAAACTGGTTAATATATTGACCAGAGTGTGCAGAATCAAGGCAAAAGGTGACAACTTTGCAGAAGCGAACACATAAAAAAGGTTTAATTTTGCGTAATAATACGATTATACAATATTTCACTCACTCTTATGTCTGATGAATGTTTATTAATACATTTAAAATATTTTTTATTTTTAAGCTTGTTTTTATTTTTATGTTATACAGATTTGCAATGACACGATGGTTAGTAAATGATAACATCATTTTAATTTTTGTGTGAAGTACCCTATTAGATTAATATCATTCAGAGTTATCAAGGAGTTTACTATCACTGAGTAAGAGAAAAGACTTTTTTTTTTGAGATATTGTGAGATATTTTCTGCCTGTTTGGAGTACGTGTGCAGCTTAATATAGCAAGGCAGATGTCACTTACAAGTGTTTGTGGTTATTTGCTGACCTCGCATGTTTCATCTCTGTCACTCAACACTTTTAAACTACACACAACCCTCTCGGAGACCAGACTCTCTTTTAGATATGAAAGCCACAGATTTTGACATGAAGTTAAAATTAGTTCTGATGGGAGAAAAGTTGGGTGGATATAAATATTAGAAAAACTCTTGGACAGTTAGTACTTGTTACGATCGGGGGGAAATTTTTTTTTCTTTTAACAATGTATTCTTTAAATTTTACATTTAAATCTGCAAAGCAGCACATTTCATGACAGCAGGCTTTATTTTAAATACTGAAGTGAAATCTAACTCACCAACTTTTCTTCAACAGTTCTGCAACAAGTTCTCCCTCAGCCTGTGAGCTGTCCTCCTGTCCTTTTTCTAGGAACAGAAATACTTCCTCTGCTCAGTTGTACTTTCACTTTCTAAAAGGGTGGAAATATTAGCATGAACCATATCAGAGGTCTGTTTTTAGAGCTGTTAAGTTTAAATGTATAGCACGTGAACTTCCCCTTTCAGCCCACTCCACCCTTAACATACTGCTTTACTAATAGTTTCTTGTGCTCGACCAATGACTGGGCAGACTCCTCCTCCGGAGTAAAGCACAACTACACAGACTCCTCCTCTGGAATAACACACAGCTGTTGTCAGACTGAGCTCAGGAAACGGGGAAGACAGCTTGGCTGTAAGAGGAAAGACAGAGGCAGACAGCAACAGTTATGCAAGGGAAATATGCAATTGTGAAATATGCAGCTATGAAATATTGATTTTTTTTTCTATTAAAAAAATTGCAATACTAAAAACATTAATAATTCTGTTTTATTATTAATTTTTTTTTTTAAATTAATAACAGTCCAATCATTTACTGGCAATGACTTTAAACTTTAGTAGAGGGATCGGTTCTCACTATTAAGTAGTTTTTTGTTCGCATGCAAATTATCAACATATTGGCTGTTTATTATTACTTACAGCAAATATTCTACATGAACATATTCTTCATCTCTAATCCTACCCAATATCTAAACCTAACAATTACATTGCTATAATACGCACAAAGTTTAGTGAGGCAAAAACCATAGTAAATGGTTTGCTAATGGCAAGAATTGAACCTTAAAATGAAGTGTTACCAAAAAATATATGCAATTAATTAATCAAATAAGCTATATCAATATTTGCTGAGAATAGCCCACATATTACGATCATTCAGAACATTAACTTATTATTTTCTCAGTACCATTAGTTATACAATTTTTTTTTACTTTTTATTTTTATTACATGATTTTTTTAAATTAAAAAATTACATAAAATAATATACAAATGAGATCTTAACAGTTCTTTAGAATTCTACAATAAGACCAATCTACAATAAGAAAAACTGAATTGGAAAAACTTGCCATGAGATTGTACTGATCAATGTCTAAAATCCTTCTGTATGCCTAAATATTGTAATATTAAACATTGAGGCTTCTCTTCAAATGAAATCGAAAAGTTTGTCTGTGGAGCAATTGCAGATCTGGTTGTCCAGTAGTTGTATCAGTTCTAAAGAAAGCAGGAAAACAAAATAAGTGCTTGAAGGCCATGAATGCATCCAGTCACACCTGTTCATGTTCACGCCGGCCAACTGCAATCTCACACCTAGAAAAATAAGCTACAATTCATCAGACAGTGACTGTAACACTTGCCATCTGTGCCTGGATCTGCATGTAGGTTTCTCTGTATGTGTGAATTCAGGTGTGTTATCCTGCACAGCCGTTTAAAATAGATGACCATGATTCTCTTCATAATATAAAAAAAAAAAAAACTTTTAAGTGCAGCAGTTACTTTGTAGTTGTATTTTGGTAAATATGTATGCGCAAATCTACAACAACTATCCTCACGCATAATCTCACAGATAAACTACTACACATGTTTTTACTACTGGTCCACACAGACACACAAAAAAGAAACTATGCACTGCTCTGCAGGAAAAGGAAAGCATCAGAAGCACTGATTGGCTGATGGCACCATTAGAACACGTCCCAAACTCTTCATTACAGTAACTATACTGAGATGTGTCAGAAAGAATGCAGGCAAAAGGAAATCATGACAGCATTTCATGTTTTAAAGAGCTCTCAAAAAATATTCTGCCACTAGTAAAATATTTACAAAAATAATTAGTAATTGCAGTTTTTGTTTTGCTTACTTTTGAACAAACTTGCAATAAAACATCTTCCCAGCCAAATCTATTGATCTTGCCACCTATTTCACAGGAATGAAATAACTTTTCATTTAGTCTTTTCATTTAAAAATCGCTTTTTCATTTTAGAGGGGTCTTTATTTTTAATAATGGTTTATACATCCGACTCTAACTTTAATGTACTTTGAATGAAGCAATTAATTTTAAATGTGATTATTTCAGCTAGTTAAGCATGGTGTGACAATACATAATAAGAGCTTTAATTATTCATCAAATTGCAACACCTAGGACATGCCAAGCAGTATGTTTAATTTAATATTGTTAAATTAAACATATAAAATCCTACAGACCATCCATTCCCCCCTCTGGCCTGAGATACATTGGGCCCCTGGTGACCCTGAAGAAGATAAAGTGGTTTGGAACTAGATGGATATATCATCTTGATAATACAGTGTGATTAGTATAAATATTCATAAAGAAATAAATTGGTTTCCAATGCATCCTCTTCATTATTTGTACTCAAGAGTCGCAGTGGCATTTTGATTGACTCTGAGACTATGATATGAATTCAAGTTGGTTATGTCAGAAGAGACTGGGATTTTAATTGCTGTCATTTTCTTCCCTAAAAATGAGGGGTGACTTGTGACTGCTGGATAGCACATATGCTGTGCAAACTGTTTTTCATTTCTGCTTTGCATGGACCAGATGCTGTCCCATTCTCTCCCTGAACTCCATCAATGACTTGAGAACATTATTTCTGCATACAGTGCTATCTTGAGGGGTGCCATATCTGTTCAAAGACTTCTTAATTAATGATATCCTTCATTAGCACAGGAAGTCTAACACAGAATAAATTAGACTGGCTCTGAAAACTTCCTGACACAAGCTATATGGAAGTATAGCTCACAACAAACTAACAAAAGGTTATGTCATTGTTGGGATATTTCAAGGTTGGTCTGAAAACTGGACACCTTTGATGATATATTACACACACACACACACACACACACACACGGAAAAAGAAATTCAATGCCATCATGTGCTGACTGTCATGTTGTTCCAAAACCTGCGTTATTTTCTTGTGTGAACCCAGGAAATCAGATATTTAACTAACCCAGGCTCATTGGGAAAACATGCTTTTGTAAACAATTTCTGAAAATTGAGCATAGTAAAGGTCTTTGTGCTAAAAGAGCCAGGTACATCCATCAACATTTGCTTTCATCATAAATAAATACATAAAATTTACAGTGGAATATATACAAATGCATAATATACAAATTCAAAAACAAGTTATTTTTTTTTTAAAAGATATGTCCCCACAAAACTCCCCACTAATTCTCTGGTGTCTCTTGGATTCTGCTCTGCTTTTGCAACAGTCATTGTCTTCCATTAGTGAGATGGGTGTTTACAATAATTACAGAGAACAAAATCACTCATTCTCTAAGGCAAGATGGTTAAGACAGACCTCTGATTGGCTGCCAGTGAGAACATTACAGCCTCCTAAAACATAGAGATAAAATTTAGAAATTACATAAGCACTAATGTTGCTTATTTTAAATGGCAAACATGCTAGCAGTGTGAACCTGTACTGTAATGACCTGAACTTAAAATGCCCTTTTAGGAGCAAATGGTCTGATGTCTTTAGCAGAATTAGTTACATTTCAAAATATTGGAGAGCATTGTTTCTCCAGTCCTTCATCTTCAGGCTCGAGGTGAGTTGCCAGATTGACGACATGCAACAAGAATATGACTCTGGACTTTGAGTTTTTAATGTGGATAAAGAGGCTTTTAAGGCCGGACCGACTATGCAAACTCTGACCAATTTTGTTTGCTTGCTTTCCTTACTGCAATATGCTGCTGTGTTCCCTGCCAATTGGCAGCATGGGTTGTCAAAATACTATTGGGTAAATTGGAAGTGGGCGGACTCAAACAGACTAAAACCAAAATAGACATTACGAAACAGAATGCACATTTCAACTTGCTGTGGCAATTTTTTTTAAAGAAACAATTATGTGAAATTGGCATGTTTCCTAAATATGCAAATGTTTTACAGTATTTTTGTGCTTTTGTACAAAAAAAAAAAAAAAAAGATGCATACAGCACCTTTAACTGAAAGTTTGGATGGGATTAAGTGCTATATAACAGCAACGTTCCTTTTCATGGAAACACCTCCAGGTAGCTATTTTGAGCATCCAGGACCATCTCCTATCTATTTGAATAGAGAAATACTGAAATCTTAAAAATTGCTTTCTATACTCACTTTCCAAAAATGACATTTTTTACATTTTAAATCACTGCATGGACTATAAAAAGCTTAACGGTGTCTATCCAAACACCTTCACAAGTTCCGGTTTTTAAAAACGATGGAGGTATTTGGATAGACGAAACGTCTTTAGCTTTTTTAGTCTAGTGATTTTAATAAAAAACAATAACATTTTGGAATGCTTTAATACTTGTATGGTTTAGTGATGAATCTACATTTTTCAAATCAACAACAAAGGAGATTTTTACAGGAACTACAAATATGGTAAATATTAATTATAAAATTGCATTAGTTAATCAGCGTATACATTTACAATAATTAAAACAGTATTTTACCAAATTTAACATTTTTAATGCAAGTAAATTACATTTTTAAACTTGCATTACCTGGGTTGAATTTCTCCATTTCACATAATCACTACAACAAACAACCTTGAGAGGAAAATCTATTTTAATTGGTTGTGTAGACAAACTTCCTCTCTTGACATTGGTTTGATGGTTTCAATCAAGGACAGTGAAACTTCTTCAGTTTAAACTGCATCAGAATACACTTAATAGTATGTGTACTGTGATTAAATGCTGAACATAAAAATAGCAGCCAAGAC
The DNA here is from genome assembly GCA_032361145.1 of Enteromius fasciolatus. NCBI lineage: Eukaryota > Metazoa > Chordata > Actinopteri > Cypriniformes > Cyprinidae > Enteromius > Enteromius fasciolatus. The sequence continues at coordinate 10,366,251 of JAUMHR010000056.1, forward strand.
AAAATATGAAATACATGCATTGCTGACAATATAAGGTCTGTGCAGGTAATACAAGAAGAGACTCAAGAAACCATTAAATTACTGACAGACAGAGTATAAAGAACCAGGAGATGTGCAGTCTACCAGAGCACGTCGGATCATCTGCGATAACAATCCAGGCCTATAATGAGGTAATAACTTAAGGCTCCAGTACAGGATTTCCCCTATACTCAGCTATTCTTTCTGCCAGCATTGATAGAATCTGGATGATCATATATCACTAAAAACACCACAAACAGCAACAATGCAACACTTTACTGTGATGATGCTCCCAGTAGGGGGTGCACTGGCTTCTCATCACATAACCATGAGATGTTTGCTGTTAACTATTTTCAAAAAATAGTTCACCTAAAGAGGTCACCCAAAAATATTCATACGTCAGTCCAAACTGCAGAATTTAGAAGACTGAGAAAATGTCAGTTTATTGTTTTCCAGTGGTGTATAAAGTACCTGAAAAAAACTTTTATTTCTCAAATAAAAGTACAGATATCTTATCAAAAAAGGACGTTGGTAGAAGTTGAAGTCATTGTTTACAATATTAAGTAAAATATGTGTTAAGAATTTTTTTTAAAAACATAAACGTAACAAAGTATTGAAAGCACAAGTACAAGTAAATGCAAAAATTAAAAGATGCAAATAAATATATAGGCCTATAAAATATTGGTACAGCTTGAATAGCAAGATTGTGTTCTTTCTTTTATTTAGCATTTTTGTGCAAAAATAAGAAGCACGTCATCCAGAAGGCCTTAATGTATTTTATTCCAACATAAGAAAATATTTCTGTAATCTGCATCTGAAATAGCATTTCGATGTTCAGGGCCGGTGTTGTGCCGAATCTTGACTCCCTGCCGAATTACGACTCCCCTCGTTGAAATCAATAGTAATCCTAGCCCCGCCCCTAATCATAACCCCGCCCCCACAACTAACACTAAACCTACCAAAACTAGGGGGGTCTTAATCTGGCAGGGGGTCAAAATTCGGCACTACACCGGCTCTAACCAATTTGGTGCCCTAGGAAAGATTTCTGGTGACGCCTCGTTGCATCGTAGTTGATTCTACTGCTAGTGTACATACACTCATAAGACACTTAATTTTATTTAAATAACACAATTGCATATTCAAAATACTTAAATTAATTAAAGAAGCGAGTTATATATTATATAATATTAAAAATATTATCTGAACATATTGTAATGTCTGGCTGTTGCTCGTTAGAAACGTGGACGACGAGCTAAGCTGTTCTATTACACATATCCCTGACTACTTGCCAATATGGTACTAGCAGTTACAAACGCACTTACCTGAGCAGATAAA
>JAUMHR010000056.1:10388826-10405687 GCA_032361145.1 Enteromius fasciolatus
GGCGGTGGGAACGCCCACCTGGGTGGAGTCCATGGAGAGGGTGCCCACCAGGGCCGATCAGACAGTTCAAGAGCTCTCCAGGTCAGAGCTTTCGGCGGAGAAGACCACTTGGGTGGAGCAGGAGGCGGAGCAGCCCACCGGGGTGGAGCAGGCCGCGGAGAAGTCCACCGGGGCGGAACAGACGGCGGAGATGTCTTCCTGGGCGGAGCTTTTGGCGGGGAAGCCTTCCAGGGTGGATCAGGTGGTGGGAACACCCACCTGGGCGAAACAGACAGCGAGGCCATCTTACAGGGCGCCGCGGATGGCAGCAGAGTCCCATTGGTTCGGCCAGACAGTGACAGAGCCCTCTTGGGGCCACCAGGCTGACACTGCGCCCTTGAAAGCCCTACTGACTGTGAACGCGCCCTCCTGCAACCAGCAGTCAGTGACAGTGCTCTTCTAGATCGACTAGAAGGTGAATACGCCCTTCGAGACCAGAAAGGAAGTGAATATGCCCTTCGAGACCATACAGGAATTGAGTACACCCTTTGAGACCAGATCGAGAATTAATGCACCCTTCGTGACCATACTAGTGCTGACATCACCCTCCGAGATTGAGCCAACAGAGAAGACGCTGAAGACCGTCTGGAACCTGATTCGGGGACCTCCATGGGCTGTGCAGCCACCAATGAGGCCTCTGGGGATTCTACGGTCGAAACCGACCTCCCCAGAGGTAGTGCAGCCTCCGGTGGACCCGATGGAGTGTCGGTGCAATCCTGGAGTATCTGGATGAGTATCCAGTATGGAGTGTACAAGAATACTTTTTTCTTTGTGCAAAAAAAAAAACAAAAACATAATTTACTCTATCCATTCGTCTTCTGCGACATTTTAGAGAGAATGCATATGCTTTCCTCTTGGCGTAAAGAACCACAGATTACACATACAGTACATGCATGCTTTCAGTACAGTAAAATGTGAAAAAGGCTGATTTCATCAAATATGTTAAAGTTTACGTTAACGGTGCGGTGTGTGATGATCTCTAACACATAAGACGTAAGTCACAGAAGAAGAATTGATGGAGATGTTACTTTAGTTTTCTTTGCTCAAAAACGTATTCTCCCAGCATTGCAAAACTGACGTTGATCCACTGATGTAGCATGGACTGTTTTACTTATGCCTTTGCTATGTTTCTGGATTTGGGATAATTTATTGTATATAACAGATAAAATATCCATTTCACCTCTCCCTGACTGTAATTACTTGATGGTGAACAAAATGGTGACTACCTGGAAAAATATGATACCCTTGATTTGTGAAAGAGAAGAATTTACATGAGTATAGACCATGAAGAACTGACAGATCTTTAAACTGACAGCTTAATTTAACACACTAAATCAAAACACTTGTGATAAGGTGTGTTAATAATGACTTCCAATAAATCTACAATGCATATTAACACCAAGTGGAATTTAATCTGGGCAGTAATTATGGATTTAGACTGGGACGGCTGCCAAACTGCAAAAAAAAACATGGTTATTTTATTCTCTGCTAGCTGATGAACTACAAGACGTTCATTACTTGTATTAAAATTACATTTGGCATTTCTCTTGTAAATTTCAGCATTTGATTAAATAATTTAAATTGTTTATAAAGACCTGTCTTCTGACAGTGAGTAAGTGAGAGACATTACACTTATGTTATGACATGATAATTGCTCTCTCTCACCTCTTACTTGAAAGAAAAGAAGCCTCTGACAAACTAGACAACAGCCCTCACAATAATTCAACACAAACAGATCTGTGTTGAACAACTATGGTGGAAAACAAACAAAACCCGCATTTTTAAATATCTTTTTGTACTATTGCTGTAATAATAATAGTAAGAAGAAGAAAATTGTCAACGTAACCTCATAAAAAATCTTAAAAATCAATATTGTTTGGATTTGCATGATTTGTTTTAATTCAACTGTAAATAAGATAACACATTTTAATAGCAAGAGGGACAGAAAGAAACCAATGTTTCAAAAAGCAATACAAATAATTATGCTATTCTTTGAACCGAGCTGGACCAGAAGAGAAAGACAGAGAGAGAGAGAGAGAGAGAGAGAGAGAGAGAAAACCCCCCCACATTTTTATGATACAATAGGTAGGGAATAATAATCTTGTTTATAGTCTGCAGTGACATGATATCTGCCTCAGGGGAACAGAGCTACATCAATTTTTCATAAACCGAGGAAAACTGCACATGACTCTCTCCAAGAGCTGCCAAAACTGAAATAACAGCTTTTCAAAATCTCTCCCTTCCTTCCTGCAGACACTGGATGACCATTATGACCTTTCTCACATACGTTTGGCGAGATGCTAATGTAGTAGATATTTTCATAGCATTTTCATAGTATATTTTCTAGTAACGCACTTCATTTATTGTCATCATACTTTAACAGACCAAAATCTCTGCATGTAAAACTCTTCTCAAAAGTGTCTCCTTCACAGTGATTTTACATAATTCAGAATAATTCAGAAGAAATTAAAAAATATATATATTTATTGTTGCCGTTATTTACTACCTAACAAAACCAGTCTAGCAAGGATTTTTCTTTCAGTATTGATACATACCAAAGCACTGAGAGACTTACCCCAGGGGTTAAACAGCCGTGACCTTCTGCAGTGGTAGGCGATTCTCTGCTCACAGTGTTCTGACAGAGACACCAGGGCCTTCAGCTGTTCAGTTGAGGCGCTATAATTAAACCATCCCACATATGGCTTCTGTAGTGTAGAGCCTCGTACTCTGACTGCATTCGAGCTGTTGTGACGAACCACTGTCCACACTTTGCTCCCTGAAACATTTATTTGCTCTTTATTATTCAAACATTCCAGGACAAGTAAAAGGCACAAAAGAAATCAGAGTCTTGCATCTAAAGCACCGGCTGCCCACTGCTCTGGCTGTGTGTTCACTGCTGTGTGTGTGCACTTTGGATGGGATAAATGCAGAGCACAAATTCCAAGCATGGGTCACCATACCTGGCCACAAGTCTTCACTTGTCTTACATTTCCAAATATCAAATTTTTTAAAGATAATAAAACAAAACAAACTAAAATAATACATATGGACACAAACAGATAAAGGTCAAATAAAACACAGGGAGTAATTTTCAGTGGGCAAGACAAAGAGATGCTAGTGCTGTACTATGACACCCAAAGTTTGATTATCATTCTGATTATCAGTCCTTAAAATGTTGTTTATTTCTATTTTATTTATGAACCCACATTCAAAAAGAATGTATGAAACTAAAATGGTTTTGTTTACAAGTTGATACCTTGCTCTTTCGTTTGATGTTTTGTATGTTCAGATATTCATATAACAAAATATACACAAATTAATACCTAAATAGGGACATACTAGTATACTTAAAGGTGCCATAGAATGGATTAATAAAGTATTTTAAAACCATGTTCGCTACCTATTCAAAATCACAGTTAGATTTTAATATATTACTTAATAAATCTGATTCTGAATCACTAAATGGCTTTCAGTCAATCACTGATAGTGGAAACTATATGTATATAATAGAAATAAAAACACAATCATTGGTGTCTTTTCTAATAAAACCATGTTTGTTGTGATTCCTAACCATAACTCTCTCCAAAATTAATGTTTAGTGGCAAACACATTGAAAGTGTTAGAATACAATCAATTTATAATGACTTTAGCTGTTTCCCCACAAAAGTCAGCATATTCACTGACACGCAATCAATTCGAACACAGAACACACGTTCTGTACTTGCATTCTCAAGTTCAAGATGGCAGTCAAGAAGTGAATCTAATCACTAGTATACAGGCACAAATCACTTCAACTAAAAAAAATAAGGCAACACAGTCTCAATCTCAACTCGTGACATACAGTACTGAAGCTTGGTAAGGACCACTTTTGAAGGTTGTTTTTTGACATGAAGGTTGTTGTGTTCAATTGTTTGTATTATTTAATGATTGGCATGTGTTTGTAAAAAAGTTTTTATGTGTTTATCTCATTCAAAAAGATACTCCCGGCCCGTTGAATGATGCACGAGACACACAAGAGTCAACATCATTCACAACCAAAGCTGAAGTAAAGGCATTTTCTGAATTTGCACAGAGTGCAGGATTTGCTTTAGGGTGGATTGTGTCTATCCCTCTCACAAATCAATTATTTTGACTGTTTAAATAATGACGGTAGTTGTATCTGCCTGTTACTGTATATCTTGTGTTTTATTGACAAATTGTAGGTTTAGGGGCAGGTGTCTGGTTACATGCTCATAAACGTGTAAATAATGTAATATAAATAAAACTGTTGCTACATGTTTGCATTGAAAAAAATCACACCCCAACACATATGCAATAAAAGCAATGTCGTTACCCAATATATTTGATTTAAGCATGATGATAAAATTCCCAGTATATGGCATCGGCATATTGACGCCAAGGGTTTCTTATTCAAAGCAACGGAGCACCTGGACGTTGCAAAATAACACTAAAGGGGTACCAAGAGGCAATATGTGATGAGTTGGGAGTGAGACGGTGTCGAATAGCAATGAGTGCCATTAAAAAATGAAAAAAGAAAAGGTAATCTACATAATATATATATAAAAATAAATTTAACATACACTTTATTCATGCCACAAATACTGAAAATTAACAATACACTTATTTTCTAGCCTAGTGTGAAGTTACCTACAAATACAGTACTTGTCCACAATTTATTTTAAAACTTTGTGAATGTTGTGGCAGGATTTTGAACAGCCTCTGAATTCTACACATAGAATATAATATATTTGTATTTTAAAGACATAACGCTTCTTTTCCCCAGTTTGATCCTCTTTACACTTGTTGGAGACTCCTGGTTGGAGGCCATAATTGATGAATCATGACCTGCCAATTTGGCTAGTAAACTGATAGGTGTTACCCATTTGCCGACTGCTAATTTCAGACCCTTACATTTAGTAAAAGACATAGAAAAGATATAACGGTTCGATCAAATAACATTTCAGCTGGGGTCAGAAAGAAATAACTGACCTGTAATATTACAGTAGACCTGAACAGGATCAAGAGGGCCACTTCCATCAAGATCTATAGAAAAATATCCAGAAGTGCTTCCAGCAAGCCTGTAGTGTTCACATGATGCTTCATATATGGCTAAGAATTCAAACAGAGAATACAAGATTTCATCAAAGCACCTGAAACATTTCACAAACAAGATCAAAGACATTGTTTGGATCTTCTGTGCAAAACAGTGCTGTCTAGATGTGTGTACTTTTAGCAAACATTACGTAAAGATGATTCCTGCTAAAAACAGACTTTGAGCAGAATCACAGATCTGCAAATACAGGATCAAAGCTTCCTAAAAATATTGAGCGTTTGATAATGCATACGCTGTATGTGATGTTAGTTGTTGTATTGCGCGCATGTTTTCTAAGTATAAACTCATATTCAAAGAACCCTAAGGGAATTTTGACAGTGAGCAATACATAATAAATGAACAGTAAGTGTGTTTGAAATGTAGGAATCCATTGCGCAGACCTACAGTTATGGCACGTAGCTCCACTGTATCCTGTACCGGTGCAATCACAGGAGAAAGATGACCACGTCTGGGAACACCGGCTGCCATGCTCACAGAAATTATACAGACACCTGTCATGAAAAAAAAATAGATAAACATTCAGTTCAAGTATACAGGAAAAAATGAGAATAAACCAAGTGTGACCAAGGATTACAATGCACTTTGAAACAGAATATAAGCAGTCAGAATTTATTTTTAACAGGCTCATTTTGAATGAAAGTCCAGAGAACTGACTACATGTCCATCTCAAGTCAAAATCAATTTTCTGAGACTGAATGAGTATGTCAGCGTACAATTAAGTTGTCTGTTGCCAGCATTGAAATAGACCTTAATGTGGCCCCACTGCTCGACGGCATCAAACAGTCTGTTAAATTAAGAGAATCGTTGGGAGTTTTGACAGAATATTTGATACCAAGTGCAGCTGGATCTAATTTAGAAAGGGTAAAATTACTACATGCAATTGTGTGAGGGGACTATCAGAGACAGGGCTGATGTGACTTGCCTGCAGAAAATTAATTTCCTTTTCAAGAATTTATTTGCTTTCCTATAAAAAAAGCACAAAGTCATGATGGTTCATAATCTCTAACAAAGGGAAACGAAAAGCAACAAAATAAACTAAACTAAAGCTAAAAGCTTATGCAAAAAAAGGCATTCAGTGTAATAACATGAAATGTCATTTTAAACCGGTATAGAATTCATGAACACAAGTTTAGAATTTAGAACCTGCTTCAGCAAATTTCAGCTCATTTCATCCATCTGTTTTCCTCAGAGCTAAATGAGCCTTTGTTTTCTCCAGTATCTTGGCCTGTCGATAAACTAACAAGCAGACATACAAAAATTGATATGCTTGCTGGAGACGTGTTGATTAATAGCGCATTAATTTGTCTGCTTAACTTTCACAATTACCAGCCTTTTAGACCTGCATATATAATTTCACAGAGCTCAGTTTGCACGCCTGGTCCCTGAAGAGCCCACTTTACGAGGCCTCCACGTACAATACAGCCATTCAAACAGCCATTAACCACTACAGGGAGAGTCAACTGCAGGCTGGATAATGTTTCAGGTGATGATTTCATTACCTCTGTGCTATTTCTAGTCATGCTTGAAAAAAGGTTTTGCTGGACCATAAAATTATGCCAACCAATGTGCAGAACTGCTCCGCCGCAATAAACCGCCCTGTGAAATTTTACTGATAGAGGTTTCTGGTAAGGGGACATTGTCTAAAGTAAAAGTCGATGACCTGAAAATTTGTTGTAAGGTTTGTGACGTGGAAAAAACAGGACCCACTGCGTGTGTTTTCAGTGAGTGATGGATCTCCGTTTGTGATTTTAACTGCTTATAATAAGTCCCATTAAATCGCATAACAGTCAGTTTAATACTTCAGTAACATTAAAAATTTAGAACAGCATTAATATTATTAGCAATATAAAGCTAGAATCGTAATATAGAGACATAAATCAAAGGAGAACTAACACATATATCAGAATTTAAGAGGATTGTAACATAATTGCGGCATGAAAATTAATAACCTTGTCATCAAGGAGACACGTACAGTAGCAATACTGAGGAAGTTAAGGGTTTTCAGACAATGTGATAACCTTGTATTTTTCAAATATAAAAAAACATCTATCTACTTTGATATTATTTACAATTGAAACAGAATTATAAGTTATAACTACTATATTGATACTATACTGCTACTGTTAACACTGGTCTCTAGCTCTGATAAGCTCATGTAGCTCATTTGCAGATACCTCACCTGAAACTGTTTCCCATGTGTCACCACCTTCAGACAAAGTAAGGACTACATCATTAAAATACAGAAAAGGATGCCTTTCACTGAGGTTTCATTAAGTTTGAAAATGCTAGAAGAAAAAAAAAACAAAACTAATTTGTCTCCATGGAGAAGCTCTCTTTGACAATATCCAAAACCCAAAAGAGGGCAAAGCATTGCAGGGGTCAGCTATTTTGGCACTTGATTATCAGAGACACAGTCTGAGGCTGCATACAGAGGGGACAGAGACGGAGGAAAGGTTCAGTTAAGCAGCCGGGAGCATTCGCCCTGTGGCAGGCTCACAAAAACTGTCACATAGCTCACAGCGGAGGCCCTCAGACTATGACAGCTGCTCATGAATGATTTAGACTTGCCACTGATGGAAGGGTCTTGTCATGTTCATACAAGTTCACTATTAATAAAATCCTGCTGTACAGACAAGTCGGTGGGACATGTCCCTGCCGCCAAATAAAAACACATTGAGAGACTGAATAAAAGCCAGTGCGGTGAGCCGGTTAAAGTGGAGCAATTTGGGTGCTGCTGAATAATCCAAAAAGGTGAGAATATTATTCCCAGGTTAGAACTGAATAATACCAGGATTGAAGGATAGTTTCAGGCTTGTTTCTGAATTTGACCTGAGGTAGCAAACAGTTTGAAGAACTGCCATTTGAATGCAGAGCAGAAGGTAAAATGAACTGAAATTCAAAGACATGGGTATGTGAAATTTAAATACCATGATATCCAATAAATACATTTCCATGGTGTCCATGGTGAAAGAACTCTTCATTTCCCAGAATGCATTACCTGTGTGGGAATTCTGTACACTGCAATTCAATAAATTCATTATCCTTTCAGACTTATACTTCAAATAAATGAACTGAGTTCCATCAAAAATAACAGATTAATAATAATTATTAATTTATTAGATTTTAAAAATACTGTTAGAATAAACATTTATAAATATATATATAAAATCACATAATTTTCCAGTATTTTTTATTAAATAAATGTATATTTTTCAAAAACCCAAACTTTTAAACAATAGTGTACATTCTCTTAGTCTCCAACAGATCTATAACTGAAGATATCATTACCCATTGTTGGCATTTATCTTGTTTACTCAAAAGAAAGTAAATCAGAGTAGAAATCTCTCTCTTCCTTAAAGTAGGACCACTGCAGACCTGGGGGACAGCTGGGGTCATGCAGCTCTGGGTCGATGAGGACTCTGATTCCAGTGTGCAGTAATGAGAAGAAGTGCAAAACGCAGCACTGAGCTTGTTAGCTGTCCACAAACCTAAATGCAAGTACAAATGAACTTCCCCCAGTTCTAATTAGGACTATGCCGATAGTCCAGCTCAGCCAGCACGACCTGGGCCTTAATGACCAAGGACAGCTCTGACATGTTTCCAAGATATAATGAATAAAATGGAAACCAGTGGATATTCATATAGACAAATGTAAAACAGCAAGAGAAATATTTAGCAGGCATATGTTCGAAAACCGCACCTGTCACGAATGCCACATAAGTCAAACTGTAGCTGATTGTAGCTTCCTAGATGACCTCGCTGGACTGACAGAAGATCAACAGGTTGGTTGTTGACAAGGATAACTCGGACGCAGCCTTGAAAGGCCATTGTGGGATTCAAGCAGCTGGAGTCATTCTGGGATACAGGACATCCTGAAAGAATTGATGAAAATACACCTGACTTTATGGATGGATGTTATAATAGAAGCAATAAATCTTTAAAAAGTGCCTCAAAAATGAAACACACACACACACACACCAAAAAGTTATTTATGTTTTTCCAATTTTTACTCTGAAGACCTTCACACATCATCATGTTCTATGGCTTGACTGACATTGACCTGTCAATCAGCATAAATAAAATACTAGAATTAAAAACATCAAAATATGGCTGTTATATATTTGTATATGCTACATTTAATATTTTATACATTACATGCATTACATACATAATCACGTGTATCTAGCTCAAATTCATAATTAGCTCTTATCAGTGGTACTGTTAACCAAGTTGCCTTGGCAACTAATTGAAATAAATACATTAAATTAAAACTTAAATAAAAGTCATTTAAGTCATTTAAAAATGTAATTTAATACAATATACAAACTGACAAAAACTAATATAAGGGACAAGAGCTCATAACAATATCACTAAAACCAAAATAAAAACAAAAGCTGAAAGTATGAAAATAAAAGCTAATTCAATATATTAATCAATATTATGATTGTATACAAGTACTAAAAGTATACTAGCTCTTACATGCTGCTTTATGTTTTATATTAAATGTTACCTTTGTGATCCTTCATATTTTGTTCATATTTTATGTGAACAATAGGGTAACGCACTCAAACATTTAAATAAAAATGTAAATGAAATTATGTTTTTTGTCATTTCTGAAAATATCGGTTCACAATTTTACCTCCAAAGTAGTGTTTGTCTTTTGGTTCCAGGTAGCTCTTCAGCTGGATGGTGGATGCGGGTTCACTGTCCAGCGTCATGATGATCTGCAGACCTCGAGCACTGAGACTGACTGAATGCCACAAACCATCATTGACCCTCTGACCTGTCAATCGAAAATGCCATGCACTGTTTTAATAAGCACAGTGACCATATATGAACATTAAAGCATAATACGGTCATATATAAACCATAATACAATGTCAAACAAACCACATACATACTGTCAAGACATCCAAGACAACAATCAATACTGTACGTGAACCATCAACTCTCAAACACAATACACACAATACAAAAGTGCCAAACACAAATCTCCTGGCAAAAAAACTGCCCCCCTTCCACCCCTGTCCCCAAAGGAAAAATTCTCTTTGAGGTTTGATTTAATTAATTCTGGCCATTACATGTGAAGGGCGCCCAAGCTGTGTGTGGCCGCTGTGTGTCTACAGTCTCCCCTGTGCCAGCCATCTGTTTGTCGTTTGAGCCCAAGCGCTTCACTTCTTCTATTCCAGTAATTACAACACCCTCTATTTCAGCCAACACTTCTATGATGTGAATTAGACCAAAAAAAAAAATTGGTTTCAGGTAGGATAAAACAGCCGCTCTAACACAGACAGGCCCTGCACAACAGATGGAGAGCGCCCTCCTCCCCCCTATTGTGTGTCGATTGTTGTCGAACATCAGGTTTCCTCACTAGACTGAAACACACAACTGCCTGTCTCAGACACTAATCTTGTTTAGACCAGCATGTACATTTCCTTTCATCTTTTGTCCAGAATGCTGAACAAAAAATAAAAATGACGTTATTGCCTTTGTGGGTGACGAGATAAGCTGTAAGTAGTGACTTTTAGACAAATGCTTTTGTTTGGCTCACGCATCTCATCGGTGAGTTGAGGACCAGAGAAAAAGCATGCAATTCTATGCTGTGTAAGTAATAGGAAGTCTTTGCATTGCCAAGCCGGCTGAATTGAAAAAGAAGACATTTATACTCTTGATCGCTATGCGCACATAATTGCTGAAACTGAGCAGCATTTCCAATTAGACTCCTTCAAAGCAGTAATTTCAGTGGCTAGAGTGTGTCATGCCTGGATAAAAGTGACAGCTCTACCATTTGATCACAGCTGCATTTCCGTGTCACTTGCTGAAGCTTTATACCTTCTACAATTTGCCTGGTGCATGTTAAATTGTTAAGCTAAAGAACGCATGTTAAAAAGACTACGCTATATCAATTACACGATTTAGCAAACAAAAGTGACTGGGTTTGCTGACTACTACTACTGTTTTACTTGGGTTATGTATATGCTAGTATTTAAATAACAAAGTCTAATGAGTAATTATACTCGTCTTACTGGAAAAAATGGGCTTTTTGGTCTTTAAGCTAAACTGTCTGAACGAGCTGGGTTTTTTTTTTTTACCAATTAAAACAAACCAACAGACCAGCCAGACCAGGGTTGCATTACCTGTACAATGACATAAAACTTTGTGTGGAATAAGTACCATAGTAGCAACGTTGGAGAAATCATACAGTGGTGGCCAAAATAATTAGAATACTTGGCATAAGCGGTTTCAGTTGTTCTTGTTAAATTGACCATTACAGTACCCATAAAATGATGTATTACAAACAATAAGAAAAATATTTTCAGATCTGTCAGACGCTGTAATAATTTGTATATAGAATGTAAATGTATAGAATGGAATAACAAATATAGATATTGCACTGCATGTTAGCTTGCGTATCTATTTCTATGTAATTCTAGCAGGAAACTATACTTTTGACCACTGGTTGAGAAACGCAGTTCATGCACAAAGCTTTGTTGGAACTATTGGAAACACTGAAACATTGAACTTGTGACCGTGAGATGCTTTTGAGAAATGCACCACAGCCTTAGACGATTTAATATGCCTTTTCAGCAGGGTTAGTCCACCAAGAATCCTCAGTGCAACCATTTGAACAGTGTAGGCTATTAAATAAACTCCTCACCAGCTGACACTTCTGATATCTTCAGAGCTGATGTCTGATGTGTGAGATGGAGGCGCCCACTGCTGATCTGCAAAATCAGGTAACGGGGTTCCTGACCAGAGATCAGTGGACTGGACAGCAGCAGGCCATCAGGGTTCCAGGTGCGGAACTGCATGCGCACCGAAAAGCCCTCCAGGATTGGTGCAGGTGCTGGCAGCGACAGAAAGCTGCTGCTGGAACTCTGAAATGTGGCGGCCACCAGCTGTGGTTCCGAGCAGGAAAAGGTCACGTTGCCCTATGAGAGAAGGGAGAATGCCAAAGCATTGGTTTACATGCAAGCAGGGAATGAACAAACAGCAATGCAGCATCAGTGCAAATGATCCACTTGCATATCTATTGTAGCTGATCTCACACAAGGTGATGAGTAAATTCATGCCATTGTAAGATTTAATTGCTGAGGCCAAAACCATGCAGTTAAAAGTAAAGAAATTGAGACCTCAATGAAAAATCTAGTTTGAAACGTATGCTACATTTTTAGAAATTCACTACTTCTAATTAAGCGTATTCCATTTGTTAGAAAAAATTTGTTTTAATGACTCTAAAAGTGTTTTTGTGTGCGTTTGTGTGTAATTATCAAGTAATAACATTTTTATTTTTACATAACTTAATCATTTGCATATTTTTTCATGAACGGTCATGAAAAGCAAGTTTTAAAATGTTTAAAATATCTTGTAATGATGAACTTTAAAAGGAATTTTAATAAAGATATTTCAACATGCTCATCATAAATGCATCAGTCAATGTATATATGCAGTTGAAATACTAAAAATAAGTGTCATGTCATTGCTGGAAAGTGAAAAATGAGATGCAACTGAGAAAGCCGGTAACATAAGAGATTATGTCAAAGAAAAAAAGAGGAAAAGAGAAAACAAGCTGAAGGGTTACAAGAGAATTGGAGAGGCTAAGAGCCAGACAGGCTAAACCCACAAAGGCAGCAGGCGGTCTGGATAAATGTCACCAGCGCAGCTCCACGGAGAGCAACAGAAGCACAGAGAGCACATCCGCAGGACAGAAGCTCACGTAGGCGTGAAAAGGTTACTGCAGTGTGAGGTGAACACCTCATTGATCCCTGTGCCACAGGGCTGTACAGACACCAGACTGCTGAACTGAGGCCTCAGCAGACCTTCTCCAACCTGACAGCCTTGAGCGGTGTAACGTGAACACGTGCTTGTATTGTACAGAGCTAGGCGAATACCAGTCATCCCCCCTCTGAAGTGATGGAACCGTGGTTGTCTTGTCGTTTTGATTTAGGGAAATAGACAGGAATGTGATGTGATCATTTCTAACAAGCAGCTTTTTAGCGGGAAGAGAGATCTCAAATGTGACCGTAAAACATGATTCGTCAAATTGCTGAGAAAAGAAGCTGGGAAAAAGCCGATGTGTGAAACTTAGCACCGTTTGTCCACACCTATAAAGATTCCCGCTGATAGTGAAGGGGCAGACGTAATATGTCTGGACTCTAGACGTGTCATAATACATACAGAACAACGCAAGCATTCAAGCTCAAGCATTAGTTCAAAACTCATGTCTCATAATAAACCAAATACTTACCACACTGTATATCTGAGGTTTTCTCCGTTTAGCCAAGTCGATGATGTTCACTCCATTGTAGTAGAGGTTCTCCATGCAACCGTGAAAGTTGCGTCGAATGAAGGTCCCTGGTTTACCTGGCAGTGGGATCCCACCAAAGCTTAGCTGTTTCAGAGAATGAATAAAACACATTTCTAATGCTAAAACATACTGTATGTAATCAACAAACATCAAATGCGCTTGCCTGATTTGCACAGATGGATGAATTACAGTACTTTACGTATCCTGTAGGTATATAGAGAATTTTATGTATGAAGAGAAATGTTATATATTCCTCCCAGAATAAACCATTGTCTTAAGACTGATTTGGGCTGTCGTATATTATTTGCTTCAGGCCATGCCACAACATCTGGTTAAGGGTCGGGACCTGACTTGGCTTTTTCAAACATGACATTTCTTCTAACTCAGTCATTTAGTTGTAGATTCTGTAAAGGATCGTTGTTATGCTGTTTGAGCCTTTTTTTGTTAAGCACCATCTCACGTATGGAGAATCTGACATGGTTGTAAAAAATGTATGAATACAGTCCAGAATTAATTTTTCCGTCAGTTACTGTGCTCCTCAGCCGCAGGCCAGTTTCAAACTATTTTGAATGTTTAAGATGAAGGAACATTTTTTTTTTAAGTCTTCCATTTCTTTCTGCACAGCACATCGGGTCACAATATTCTCGTTAAAGACACTGGGAACATCCAGTCCAGCGATACGGCTTTATAGAAGGCACTAGTAAGTTGCTGTTCAAAACCAGCAGGATCAAAGGGGCTTACGTTTAAAAATAAATATATAAAAGAACAAAATGATCAAGTAATTAGGAAGCATGACGAGGCAATTGCAGTGTCCTTGCTGCCGTGGGAACTAAAGGTCAGCCTGTGGCCAGGCGGTCATCGTCTCAGTGGCAGCCATGCTACAGTATGTCATGCCATTCCCGGATCTGGAGGACACCTTGTAGTGCTCGTACACAGAACAGTGAACTGCTGCCTTTATAGTGCTATTAACTTCAGGTGCACCTCATCAGCCGCGCTCCAGTTTGCCTTTGACTTCTATTGTACGTCTGGCTCTGGGACAGCCACTGGAGAGCTGGAGAATCTGTGATACAATGGGAGGCAGATACTCCATCACAGTGGATTTATGAACTCACAATGCTCCCCTCGATGATCAATAATGTATTTTCTTGTGGTTTTGAAATCTAGAGCCTCATGGGTATTTAAAAATCCGTTTTCTAGGCCCCGTGAAAACCAAATCGCTGTGATGAAGAGAATACCATAATACATAAAATCTTTTTTGTCTGTGCTAGTTATGTTACTACCTCAAACACCTGATTTTCATATGTAGCTTGGAGCATCTTATCTTTTTTTGCCCTCTTTAAATAGCTTAGCCAATTAGTTCAATTACTTATTCAATTACTTGTTTCAATAATTAACTGATTATTGGATGGGCTATAATTAATTAACGGCTGGACAGCGGGAATTGATTCAGTTTAGTTTTAATTAGATGAGTGTGTTTAATTATCAAAATATTCAAATGTTCGAGGATTTTTAAAAAGAAATTAACAGTTTTATTCAGCTAAGGATGTGTTACTATTTCAGCTAAATGCTGTTTTTTTAAACGTTTTATTCATAAAGACTTTAAAAAAAATAAACAGTGTAACTGTTTTAAATACTGGTAAAAAAAAAAAAATGTTTTTTTTTTATTATTATTATTATTATTTTTTTATTTTATTTAATTTTATTTTTACTGACTATTTAAGCACACCAACTTTCATGCATCAAAGGTTTGCCCTTTCAAAAAAATGATGATAGGGTCCCAAAGACCAACCTCATAGTCGACCTCTAATGAGTCTCCATCACCCTTGGTCCTGAAGTGCTGAGTGTGTCTGTCCAAGGTGAAGTTAACCTGCTTGTTAAAGCGCTCGATCAGAACAGAGTGCCAGTGCAGATCATCCAGAAGACTTCCTAGTGTGACCACCATTCGAGCAGCGCTTGATCTCACTCTGCTGTCATCTGCCAATTAGAAAAGGCTTCTCATGAGTCATGTGCATATATTAGGATGTGCATTAATATATTCTTTAATAAGGCACTCATATGACTTCCATCAATACTCAGACAGTCAATAGTCTCCACTCCAAAGTAACTAAGGTTAAATACTGAATACTTCAACCTTTTGCTTCCCCTAGCACTGTAACTCACCCAGGTTTAGATGCAAGGCCAGTCTGCCGCGATGAAGCTCCAGAGTGATATAATCTCCTCGCTGGCCTTCTCCATGCAGTAAAACACCTTCTGTCTGTCGACTCTTAAATCGCAATGATATAACATCTTTCACTGTGCTCATAGACTTCTGGTTGAATCGGTAGAGCAAAGAGCTTCTGCCATCAAAATCAGCCACATACGATCCTATTGATACATGAGATTTAAAAATATTTTCATTTCACTCAAAATTTAAATGACATAACAGTATGCAAAACAATAGATTTTGTATTTTTGTAGAGTTATTGTAGAGTCATTTCACATAACGTGTTATTGCAAAAAGCATGATGCAAATGAGACTGACTAAACTAAATCTGTGGTTTGCTTGTAATTGTTGTTAGGTACATTTTAGGAAACAACATTTGCAAAACAGCAAAAAAATACACCAAACGTATTTGTAACTATTTGTAACTTGTGCAGAAACATGCCCATTGTTGCTAGGAGATGCAAGACAAATGAGAACAATATGTGTTCAAAATTTCATACATCCCTGATATAATAGACAGAATCATAGTTTAAAGCAAACAATATGTGCCCATCACACACTTTCCTGTGAAATCTATCAACTCTACATTCCCAAAATCTGCAGACCCTCAGTGACTCGTCTCGACTTGTCAAGACTGTCAATTGGTGCAAAAATCCACATAGAAGATGTGTAGTGTATTTCGGCTTTAAACTGGAGTACTAATTGAGCTACTTGTGAGGCTATCATAAAATGCCAAGTATCTCTAAAGATATTAGTACAGTTCTTACAGGAGAACCTTTCTTATTGAGGTTTTAATCGAGCAAGTTAATGGGGCTCAACAGCTCTCAGCACAGACGATGAAGTCAGCGAATCAAGCGTTTCACTAATGTTTAAATCTAGTGTCTGAATGACATTACACCATTAAATCAGCAGCTGCCCATAACTCAGTTCTGTATTAGATGCTGGTAGAAGTGTTGGTTTGCAATTTTCACAGCACTTATTAAGTGAAAATGAATAAATAAAAGGTCCAAATGCCTCAATAAAGTCCTAATTTGCTGCTTATAATAGTAGGGCTGTTAAGTTTTGGTTTTGGGTAGGATTAGGGATGTAGAATATGAAAGAGCAGAATATGCTCTTTATAAGTGTCACGCCCAGCAAGAGCTGCCAGCTAGAGACTGATGATGGCACTCCAGCTCTCCATGAACTCTGTGGTTTTGTG